>VDFB02270651.1:668484946-668542833 GCA_007258455.2 Sequoia sempervirens
ACCTTCAATTTCTTTTGGTTTGAAGTCTTAAGTCATCATTTTGTGTGTGGAATCAACAAATTACAGTGATTGCTCTGTTTTTGCTAAGTCAAGGGTTTGCATAAGATTTAAATCATGAAATGACAATACCACCTACTATTGTGACTTGTTCCTTGGTGGGATGGCTTGATACTCGTTAGGATAGGGTTTCTTTTTGTTTTGATGGTTGTGGAATGAGTTTAAGACTGATAGGATGGTGTTCTTGGTCTAAAACAAGCACCTTTCCATGTGAAATTAATGTACCATGGTGGGAATTTGAAAAATTATCAAAGGAGTGGTCTATGTAATAAAATTTTGACCTTGTACAGGGTCCATGGGATGTGTTTGATTCATTCATTGGGTCTAGAAAGGCTTGGGTGTATGGGTTTCAATAAACCATCATTAAAAGTGCACAAAATAAGGGTTTTTGAGTTTGGGGTGGATTTGGCCATATAAGTGGAATCTAATTGTAGATTCTATGTTTTTTTGGCATTTGAATATCTTCCCCAATGTTTTAGAGGGTTTGGTGAATTTTAGAGGGTGCTCTCTTTGAAAAAGAGACCTATTTCACTAGGTTTTTCCATGGTAGGGGTATTGGATCTCCATGTTGGTCCAAAAGGGTTGATGTTGGGGTTTACATATGTTATATAACTTTGAAATGGGTATCTGAATCCACCTTTTTTTTCCAAATTTTTTGGAAGGAATTGGAGTTAAAGGCCAAAAACTAGGTTTGCACTACTATAAGGTTACATGGGTGAAAGTGAGAAATTATGCTCATGATTGTTTGAATTGCTTTAGTAGGCCATTTTAATCTTGCTAGATTCCTATTGAAGACAATTTGACAATTTGAATGAGTTTGGGCCTACTGGGTCTGCGTCACACATGCACGCATACATGCACATCATCTGATATCAGATGACCTAAGTCCTCTGCAACAATCATCTCCAACATATGAACCAAATGGTCAAGTGATGAGTTAGCATCTACATCCATCTAATTCATCCCTTCTGTCATAAATGATGAGTGAAGAGGACTATGTAGGTGATAAGGCATCGGTGATGACGAACCAAGACCAATCAACATCTCAATAAAACTCATAGTTTGTGCAATAGGCGAATAATCTATAGGTGGATCCCGACATGCACTAGTGTTGGGCTAAGAGTGATAGGATCTTGGATGTGGAAAAAATCCATGTTCTAAATGATCTATGACCTCCTCTATACTGATCCCATAGTTTGATGTGATGAAGCCATATGCCTCCAAGAGGTCCTCAACCAAACAATGTAGAGTCCTGCGTGCCATATCTCCTAAAAATTTGTTAAGCTCTATGGGAGTAGGGATGCCTACCACTATATAAGGATCCATGTGGGTCCACTGTGATGGAAATGTTGTGGATCATGAATGTCTAGACATCAAATATTGACCTACACAATCAGTAGATGTCCTAGTGGTGGTAGCTGTAATGTCACCTATAGTGTTAATTTCTTCCTTTTGGGAAGCAACGAAAACTTCATTTGCTAAGGGGGCCAGAGTTGGGGTGAGAGCAGGAGACCTCTCTCCAAACAATACTCTAAACACTAGGGCTGGTCTATCTGCTCGAAGATAGGTGGGCCTATTGGCAATCCTGCCACACCCCTGACCAACATATGCTGGAAAGTCCAGGTAGTTGACTTTGAGGCCCAAATGGACCTCAACATACAAATGTTGAACAAGATATAATGGAATTTGGTCATTGTTTGGATATTTACCATGTGCTACAAGAAATCATGGGTAGATCAATGGGGCCATAGCACGATCCATACATCTAGTGACCTGGTATCCCCTCACCTTTTGCACATTTTGATAAAATGGAAAACAAGTGTTTTTTTATCATTTATTTGGTCACAACATCTTGTATTTGTTTAAAGGGAACCTCACCATGTACTTCTTCCCACATGCAGGAAAGAATGAAAACTACTCTGTTAGGGGAATATGCACTAGTCTGTCCAAGTTCATCTCTTAGTTTTTCTAGACTATATAATATTGACATGCATACTTCAGAATATATCCCTGGGTTTGCACCCTCTACTAATGAGTCACTCAATTTCTTAATCTCATTAGTGATATTTGCAAACAAAGATTCTGGAGGTGGAACATTTGCATTTTCCATGTTATATATGTATGTACACCTAAAGGAGCAATGAGACCTTGGTAAATAATATATCTAGATCTAGGGAATAGGAATCTAAAATAGTTATAATAATTCATCTACTCATCAATAATATTTTCATACCATTAACTAAAAAACATTCAACATCTATCATAGTTTTTAATAATCAAAACATTCAAATTACTAGATTGTATGCAAAACATAATCTAAAACAATTCTAAAATTTCAATTTACAAGTGTGCACTCTAGTACAAAATGTGTCATTAAAGACTTAAAAAATCTTGATAAAGGTTGCATCTAAGATTTATTTCCTACAACTAGTAATAAAGGGAAAACACCATTACTTAACATTGGTGGTCATGTAAAATCAATTTAGTCATTATTAAAGGTACAAATAAGAGAAGAAAATGAGAGAGATGATAAGCTTGTAAATATAATTTCTAAATTATTGAAGCAATATTTTAATGAGGAAACCAAAAAATTAGAAATAAACTTCCTCATATCCATAAAAAATATTTGATAGGAGGAAGGGACACATGCACATAATATTTATCATGAAAGTTACCATACAATGTACAAGAACATGATACTAAAGAACAAAGGTTTCTTATAAGTACACAACAAACCTAGATGAATATTTAACCCTATTACAAAAAGAAAGAAATAATGAAAGAATAGGAGAAAATGAAGATTTAATCTTTGTACATAGTTTTTCTATTACCTCAAATCTTATAGATAATATAAAATCCTCCATATGAAAATATGGTTATATTTACTCATTTAGATAATATTGATAATTTATTACTCTTATTTTTATAAATTTCTTGGATATTATAGTAAAATAAATCAATTCTTACATTTTTTAAAATTAAAAAAGTTGCCTAGATACAAATTCTACAACTAGATATAATGGAAGATCTTTGTATAATGATGCACAATAATCAATCCTTGATGTTCCAAATCATTGATGAAAGATGGAATGATGCACATAATTGGTTGTAGATCCAAGTCTCCCAAAATAGGAAGGAAATGAAGGCTTTATATTTTTATTAATAGACTATATTAAATGTTACCATGGTTAATTATGAATTTTAATAGTTTAAATGTAAAAGGTAAAGAATCTCTTAGCAAGAGATCTATTGATTGTATGTTTAGAAGATCTTATGAGTCTATTGATTATATTATTTTACAAGAAGTAAAATTGGTAACATGTAACCATAATTGAGCACTTTAATTTATTTATAAGGATGATTTTATTTGGAAGCTAGTCATTAGAATGATAGACATGATATGAAATTTGATTGATAAGTATATGATAGATTATGCGATAGTGTTTACCCATGTTATAAATTATTTTAATTTATTTATAAAATTAAGGGCTTAAGTTTGACATTATTTGTCTTTATGCATTAGATGATTACCAATAAAGATGTCCCTTATAAGGTTCAATGTAATGATGGAAAATAAAGATGAAAAGTATTGAGGACCTAGATTTTATTTTAATGGCATAATAAGATAACCCTTTGCTAGCAAATGAAAAATCGTGTGTACTTCATTGTTTAATTATTGAAATTGGCACCCTATGATTTGATAGAAATTAGGATATATAGATTGATCTAAATGGAGCTATATCAAATAATTTAAGAATAGTAGACCTATCATAAGTGACATAAAGCCTCAATGTGTCATTTGTATTAAAATATGGGGATGATGTGGCTATTTTAAGGCCCAAAATTTCATGTGTTAATAGCATAAACATATAACATAAATTTTTTTGGGAGTTTGTACCAAATACCTTTTTCCAAACACAACTTTTGTTTAAAATACCTTGACCTATGAATGAAATTAAAAATTTCCTAGTAAAGACCATCAAGGAAGGTCTTAATGCCATATGTGGCTTCCTTTGCCTATTATATAAAATTCAACTAAAATAGCTTTTAAGAAATAGTTCCACAAAATTAGAGGGGTCCAACCATGTTTTCAATTAATTTAAAACTATTATTTTAGGATTTTTAATTTTTAAATTTATATAAATTTCTTACATTATTTTGAATTAAAATGATAATAGTGTTCCATAAATTACACAAAATTGAATGTTATTAAAATTTTGGTTAAAAAGTAAGAAGGTTAACCTTTAAAGCCATTGAGGAAGGTATTGCTACTACAAGTTGTTTATCCATGAAGGGATTGAAGTTAGATAAAGAAAGTAAATACAAGAGGAAGGAACATATAGATGATTTCCTCGCAAGTATATAAATGTTTCTACTTGATTATTTATTTCATCCTAGAAAGAAACTATAAATGTTGTTTATCCTAGAAATTTTATCTTATAAATAATCTTAGATGCATGTGACTTGTTAGCTTCCCTTTTCAATTACTCATGTAATTTAAGATATCTATTATTAGAGTTGCACATGGGAAAAAAATGAGCTCCCCTCCACCAGGGGCTTATTTTTTTCTTATACCAATTTGATAATTTTATTATTTCAATTCTTAATCCTAATCAAAATGTCATGAAGGGAAAATAAAACCCATCCAATAAGTGTTCCCCAATCCCTTCAAAAGGAAAACTTGTGTATTATCCAAAGGCTATCATTATTAGGATTCTAGCTTCTAGTTCTACTATTTCTAGAATAGTACTAGAGCCTAGATTGATGGGTCCCTTTTCTCTTCTATGTTTGCTAAAATGATTAATTATATTGATAACCGCTTAAACATGTGGTGGATATTAGTGTCAAGAAAAAAGATAAAAACCCATGGATGAGGATCCCTCTAAGATTGGTTGTTCCACCTCTTCAAATGAGATTAGTAACTAGGTTTATGAGTGTGTTAAATAGGGGAAGAGGTTGGGTATATAATGTACTTTAGAATGGTTGTTGAATGTAAAATTATTTAGACCATGAGAGGGTTGAACAATTTATAATGAATTGGAAGAAAAATATAATCTATAACATAGCATCCTTAAATGGTTCAAATTTTAAATGAAACAATGAAAGAAAGAATAAGAAAGTTGCATAGCTAGATTAAGGAGGAGTAATCTAAAAACAAAGATTAGTGTAAAATTATTTGAAAATAATTGGGGATAAAAATAATCTAATTTAATAGTTGTTAACATAAATGAACTTCAATATAGGATTATCTAAGTGAAAAAAAAGTTATATTGCCTTCATTGAACCTAAATTTATCTAGTTAAGTATGTCTAAAATTAAGAATTCACACTAGAATATCAATATTCCATAAGAATCTCATAAAGCGGATGAATTTAATGGAAGATAATATAAAATACTCCATATGTGGATGAATTTTATCATTACATTAAGAGTGAATCATCTCAATTATATAGCCTATCAGATCAAAAATTTATAGATTGGAAAGAAAAATAATCACACATTTATCATATTTTTATATGTATAAAGTTTCTACCATCAAACTATTTATACTTATAGATTGCATAAAACTATAAATTTAATCGTTATTCCTAATTTATTAAGAATCAATCTAATAAAGTTTGACTTCATATTGTATACTTGTTATAAACATCTCACTAATCCAACCATACATTTTATATATGTTAAAAAATATATAATAACAAAATATAACTTCTAAATATGATAGTAAATCTAATCAAGCATGACCCAAATGTAGGATAAAAACAAGAATCTTAATCTATACCATTATTTTGAGTTTGGTTTAATAGAAATTGTAAAAAATTATAATCCTGAAAAAATAATGAATAAACTAAGGATCATTTTAACAATGGTGAATTAGTGCCTAAAGATTGGTCTAAAAAATTATAATATTCAACATTCTCATCACAAATGATATATGAAGGAATTTGAGTGAGAAAAAAGGGGCTCTGCAAATTGGTCGCACGTGTGTTCATTTGTTTTTTGGGTGTCCTTGGGCACCCGTGGAGGAGGCTCGACCCTCCTCCACGATTCTGAATCATTTTCTGGAGTACGTGTTGTACTATGCAGTGTGGGAGCGATCCTTTCCTTTGTTCTGGTGTGGTGTGGATTTAAGGGCTCCTCCCGTTGATCTCTTCTTTCGTGTCGAGGCATGTGTGTGAGTTTTGGGGGGGATTTTGGTCATAATGAATGGGTATAAGGTTCCCCCTGGAGATTCCTTAAAAGGCCCGGCTTCCAGTGAGTCCCTCAAGTCACTCAGAGATATAGTGGCGGGAAAGCGTGAGTGTCTTCTGTAGGGTGCAAATTTTGTTGCTGACTAGATTAATCCGTTGGCAAACGATAGAGAAGAGGAGAAAGGTAAGCATTATTTGTCTCCTCCTTTAAAATTTGTCTTGGTTCTGAATGAAGAGCTAGATAAACCTATTTGTGAGGAGGATGTGAGGCTTTCCAAGACTGCTATTTTCTTTGTGGCTATTGATCCTAAAAGGGTTCCGACTAGGAAATGTATCAAAGAATGGTTCAAAAATGTGTGGGAAAAGAAGTTAGGGTTGCATTTTTATTATTGTAGAATGGTGCAAAAAGGATTATTTGTGGTCTTCTTTAATAACCCTAAATCTCAACAAGAAGTTGTTAATAAAGAATTCTGGACTGTTGGAAAGGTTACTTTTCGAGCCCTAGCATGGTGTCTAGAGGCTCTGGATGAGGAGGTTCTGGCTTTGTCCAACCCTCAATGGTTGGTTATCAAAAATTTTCCCCCTAAGCTATGGAAATTTTTACCTCTTTTGCTTGAGCCTTATGGAAAAGTTTTGAGAACAGACGAGACCAAATCTCCTCTTCCCAATTCAGATGTGAGGGTTTTGGTCTCCTTAACCTTGGGAATGGATCTTCTGTAGATCTTGGAGATTAAAATTAAGTCGAGTAACATCAAATATGTTGTGGAAACCCTCAAAGGCCTTAATGCATGCTATCTTTGTCACAAAGAAGGGAATATTAGAAGAAATTGTTTGTTGATTAAACATAAGATTAATAAAAAATATGATACTGGAGGCATTAAGAATAATAAACAAGTTCCACCAAAGTCTGGTGGGGATTTTAACCTCTCAGGGGAGGTGAAGGAAGATTGTCTTCCCTCGAGAATTGAGCACTAGAATGATATGACCACCTCTACAAATGAGGTTGAAAGCAGTTATGCAAAAAATATGAATTCCTTAATTCAGGAAAGGAACACTAGCAGGAATAATGAATGTGAAAAGGTTAGGGATTTGACTTTTTATAGGGAGTGTATTCTGTCTCCCTTCCCTAATGATTTGAATGAGCCCTTTATTAATGGTAAGCTTAATGCACAACAATTGGCACTTCAAAAAATAAGGCAAATAAAGAGACCTGAGGTTAATGTGAAAGAGATTTACTCATTTAATGATAAATATTTTAGAGATTTGAATCTTGTTGGTGTAACAAAGGACTTACAAATAATAAATTCCCATAAGAATGAAGGGGAATTGAACCCTGAAAATTGTGGAGTTTTCTCCACTGAAGCTGATGATATTTCAATATCTTGACATTCTAGCAATGAGGCTAGTTTGGGTGTGTCACTCCATCCTAAGGGGGGTGATGGACTTAAAACCAAACCTTTAATGTAGCACCTTGAACTTTAACTCTGGATTTGATAAGGAGATTGAGACTCTGTCTAAATTGGTAGTGGTATCTATTACCCCCCTTGATGGATTGGTCAGTTTGGATGGGTTTTCCTCCCAATCAGGCATGGACTCTGTAGATGACCTAGGGATTCTTTCTACTAGGGAAACTACTGATGGGGAAAGAGTTCCCATTGAGGTGCTTGTTAGAAAAACCAGAAGGTATAGAAAGAAAAAAGCTTTGGATGGCACAAAACTGCATGATGACAAAGATGGTAATCCCCTCTTAAAAGATAAAAGAAAGAAGCTTAGTGGGGTGATCCTTCCACCCAATGCTAAGAGAATTGAGGCAAAAAATAAGCTGCCTAAGTGCTTTGATAATTTTAGGAGTGATAAAGGCCCTTTAGTTAATGATCAAAGGAATGGAAATTAATTGTCTTTTTTGGAATGTAAGGGGCCTTGAGTCCCCTAATAGAAAAAAATTAGTCAGGAGGTTGGTTGCCCAAAAAAAGGAAATGGATTTCCTATTTCTTCAAGAAGTCAAATCAGTTGGATTTTCCTTAGAAACTAGCCTGAAGGTAATTTGGAGGGATTCCTCTCAGTTTGTGACCAAGCATGAACAGGGGAAGGGTGGGATAGTTGTTCTAATGGCTAACATTTGGAACCAGTGTGTGGTACAATCTGGCGTTTCCCCCTGTAACAGGATTGTTTGGGTAATTTTGAAGAAGGAAGTTTTCTTTGGTGTCTTCTCGATTTATGCTCCTAATGACTATAAAGATAGAGTTTTTCTTTGGAAATGGTTGTTCACTCTACAAGATATCCCTTGGATTCTAGGGGGGGACTTTAATTTTGTGAAAAGAGAGGACGATAAATTTGGAGGGGTTGGTCATGTTTGGAAAGACCATGAGAAATTTCATTGGTTAAGAATTAAATCTAAGTTAAGTCTTGAGGATCCCATTGAAGGACAGAAAAAGGAATGTAAAGACATTTGGTTCACTTGGTCTAATTTTCAGAAAAATGGGAAGAGAGTTCTTTGTAGGCTGGATAGATTTTATATAAATAAATCCTTCTTTTTTGCTACCCTCCTTAAAGATTGTTGCAAGGTGGAGGTAACTTCGTACTCTCTCTGATCATCATCCAATAAGAGAAAATTTTGTTTTTAAAAATGGTGTTGCTTCTAGTGCTGGACCCATAAATGGGTTTTCTCTTAATGTTAGCCTTCTTAATGATGAAGATTGTAAATGTGCCATAAACTCTCTCAAAGCCATTAATAAGTGGTTGCATAGGTCACTATCTCCCATTGAGAGATGGGACTTGAATGTGCAAGGGTGGAAGATTCTTTTCTAGACCATTGAAAGGAAAAAGGAAAAGGATAGAAGGAGAAAGGAGACTTGTCTACAAGATAGTATTTTTAAGGTAGAATCTAAAGTGCAAAAGTGTCCTAATGATAAATCCCTGGTAGATAAGCTCATTGTGGCCAAAGACAATCTCAGGAGGTTTCAAACTAGCAAAGTCAAGCGTCTGAAAATTAGGGCCAAAATGAATTGGCTGGAGAATGGTGACAAGGGTTCAAAAATTTTCTTTAGATATTTAAAGGAGAAATAAGCCAAAGAATTAATTGATCAGATCAATGCAGATGGAAATATCCTTCTAAATTAGGATGAAATAAGAGGATAGTTTTTCCTCTTCTATTAGATCCTTTTCACTTCTGAAGGTGGCAATGAGTCTTGCTTTCAAGCTAGGGACTATATCAACTGGATCTTGCCCAATTAGGTTGGTAAGGAGGAAACCCTTGAACTAAACAGAGAAATTTCTAAGAGATAAGGAGAGCTATTCTCTCCCTTAAAAATGACAAATCTTCAAGACCTGATGGTTTATCTACAAAATTTTACAAATCCTTCATTGACTAGGCTTGTGATGATCTTTACATGGTCTATAAGGAGGCCTTTGAGAAAGGTTCCCTTGGGAAAAATATTAATAAAGGAATCATTAAGATGATTCCTAAAGAGGGAGACAAAACCCTTGTTAAGAATTGGAGGCCCATTCCTCTCTTGAATGTTTCTTATAAATCTTAGCAAAAGAACTAGTTGAGAGGCTGGATAGTATTCTTCCCACCATTATTAATCCAACCCAAATTGGTTTCATTAAGGGGAGGTACATCTTGGAGAATTTGGTGACAAGTTGGGAGGATATGAATTGGGCTAGGGACTCAGGTCAAGATGTTGCAATGTTTTTTCTAGACTTTGAGAAATCCTATAACAGAATTGAGTGGGACTTTGTGCTTTTGGCCCTTGAAGAATTTGGTTTTCTAGATTTTTTTTTGCTCTATGGTCAAGACTTTGTTCCAAGATGCTTCTGCTCAAGTGGATGTTAATGGAGTTCTCTCACAGGAAATTGTTCTTGGGAGATCAATCAGGCAAGGTTGCACCCTTGCACCTGCTCTATTTGTTATTGCCTCTGATGCTCTTCATTATATTTTTAGGGATAGTTCATTGAACCCTGGGGTAAGAGGTATCAGGTTACCAGATTCAAATGAACTTATCAATCTCTAGTTTGTCGATGACATTTCTATTCTTGTGAAGCTTGATGAGGATCATTTTACAATTCTAATGAAGAAACTTGAGATCTTTTTCTATGCTTCAGGGGTAAAAATTGCCCCTTCAAAATCTTATCTTCTTGAGTGGAAAGATAAGCCCCCTGATTGGGTATGTAGTTATTGTATCCAATGGGGTGGTCCTCAAAAAATTGTGAGATACCTTGGCATCCCATTTACTATTGAACCCAATTTGAAAGATACGTGGTGCTAGATAAGAGATAAGATTGAGAATAAATTAACTAAATAGAACAAGCATTATCTTTCTTTTGCTAGGAGATTCCAGATTTGTCAGAATTTTTTTCTCTTCCTATAGCATTTATTTTGCCTCTATATGGTTTTTTCGTTCTTACCAAATCAATGCTATTTAGAAAAGAATAAAGGTTTTTTGTGGTCTGATGGTAAAGGGAAGAAGAAAAAGCATTCAGTCAAATGGGAATGGTTTACCATTTCCAAGGCGAGAGGTGGTTTACGGCTAAAGGATTTGAGGATCCAGGGTATTTCTTTGGCTTCTAAATGGGTGATTGGAGCTTTGGATGGGGAGGAACCATGGAAGGTTCTTGTTAGACACAATATTGCTAATTCTATGCCTAAGCATGCTAAATTCTGGAAACTCCTTCCCTTCAGTGATATTCTTAGCTGTGAGTGGTCTATGTCACCTACAGGTTCCAATGTCTTTAAAACCTTATGGAAGGCTTGGGAAATTGTCAAGAAACACTTATCCAACTACCATTTCACCAAGGGTGATAATAGGGCCATCTTTCCCAATAGATCTATATGGTGGAACCTAAGGTGCAAGGGGAAACCCTTGGCTCTTATTTAGGGGTACTCTGCTAAAAGTTGGGCACTTAAAGGAATCCTTCGCTTTAAGGATATTTTGATTAATGGAAATTTGAAAGACTGGAATACCCTCAGTATTGAATATAAAATTCCTCAAAGTAACTGGAGAACATACACAATGTTGAGAGAGGCTTGTGGCCATCTCAAGTTTCTTATTAAAGTCATAAATGAAGCCCTCCATTATAAAGAATTTGTGTGGCACAATGGCAATAGAATAATGAATGTTAAAGTCAAAGATATATATTCAATGCTTACTGATCAGGTTGATACTACTGAACATATGAATAAATCTTGGCAAATGAATTTGAGCAAGGATCAATGGCAAAGAATCTTTTTGAAAAATTGGTAGAAGGAACTTGAGGCTAAAAAGGCCTACTTCAGATGGCTTATGTTTCTGTAGAATCTCCCTTATAAATCCAATATAGATGATCTTGATATTTTTTCTTTATGTAGGAAACCCAAAACTTTGTCTCATATTTTCTTTAATTGCATCTTTGCCAAAGAAATCTGGAACATGTTCTATTTTTCTCATAACATCTGGGGATATAATGGAGATTTAGATTTTGTGGATATGCTCTTTGTTCAAAATTGCAATTTAAGTAAAACCGATACATTATTCTAGCATATCCTTTCTACTAAGATCTTATGGGAAATTTGGAAATCTCAAAATGAGGGCCGGTTTCAAGGTAGGAGAAGAATGCTTACTGAGTTTTACAAGGCACTCATATTTTATAATGTGGCTATATAGGTGTTCATCACTATGGATTTGTCGAAGGATAAGTTCTAGAAATACTTGGAAAATAGGGAAATTTCTATTGATATTATGGATGCCATATATGGTCATATGTGGCAGGAAGGCCACTCTGGTGCAGAGGTTTTTTTAAAGGCACTTTAGGCTTTCATGGATGAATTGAGAGAAGAGAAAAGAACCAATCCTAGTTTTTACAAAGGTAAAGAAGTGGTTATTGTTCTGATGGAGCAGTAGAAGAACAATGCTCCTGACTTTTCAGTTGAGGAGATTGATGTGGCTCAGACTCTGATGGCTCTTAGTGATGGTGACAACTCTGCTCATTCTGATTAGCTTTTGGTTGATGGTGTTCCTTTTGTCATGGTTCCTTGTATATGGGTTTACTACATATGGTGATACATCTATTATTGTATATATGTATATTTTGATATCTAACTCTGTTGTTATTTTGTGATGTACCTGGAGTTGATGGCTTAAGCTTCTATCTTGTTTGGTCCAAGTTAGGTTGTTTTTTATTTTGTAGGGCCTCTTGTATACTTTGATCTGATACTTTGATGTCTCCTATCTGATCTGCTTTATATTGTTCTCCTTATATTTAATATAGAAAAAAATGATATATGAAAACTAAGGATCATTTGGTTATATATTTTCATAGATTTAAAATTTGAATATTTATTACTATAACATGTTCATTACAATTAGATTTTTAAATAATATTGAAATAATATTAGGTCTTTGAAATTTGTTATGTGGATTTTAACATTGTTTTTTAAATTTAAGTTAGAGTAAGTAGAATCTAATGAGAGACCTTAAAAAGATTCAAGTAATTTACATTTGCCTTAAAATTACGATTATTCAGATTAAATAGATAATTGAGTGTACTTTGATTTCAAAATTGGAAATAGTTTAAAATTATAGAACCATATTATCCTTTGATACAAAAAGCTATATGTCAAGGATTATTTGTATCTTCCTCATAATTATGTTCCACATATTGATTATTTTAGGGAGGATTGTGTGGATGATTCAGAAGTTGAAGCAAAGATTGGTTGAGATCGACAATTAAATATAGGTTGGATATTTTGATATACTCTAAAATCCTAAGAATAGAGAACATGGTGAGTCATATTTTAATATACCTTATCTTCACTTCTTCTACTCAAATGCAACCTCTCCAACCAATATATTGGATTGCAAAATAAGTAATAGATATATATGAACTTACTCCTAATCCTCCTCCATTTATCCCACCATTAGATATATGCATATTGGTATTCACCTACTCAAGTCTTATGAGACCGTAGGTAGCTTTGTGAATACATCAAAAATATTATGCATGATGTCTAAGGTTTTAATTATGATGGCTTGATATATTCCAAGAATTTATAAGTGAAGTATATTCATATATATGTATTTGTTTGAGTGTTTAAAATTAGTTAAAAAAATTCTTTGAGGGTGTATACACCTAAAATCTCGATTAGGAATTTGAGCACATGTCTACAAATTTTTGTACCACCTCACCAAGGTCACATGAAATTAAATAACTCTAATTTTTAATTAGAATTATCTCCAACTTATTTTAAAAAGCACATGGCTCATTCCTCACACACTTCCACCAATTTTAAAAGCACATGGTCTTTTCTTCCCACACTTGAGTCTTCCATCCAAATGGCATGTTGCCCATTGGTCAAGAGATTCTTCCATCCAAATGGCATGTTGTCTTTGGTCAAGGGGACAACATCTTGATTCTCTCCATCTCCACCATCTATTCTTTTTGATCGAATCTAGACCATTGATTATTGATGCCTCACTATATGCTTGGAAAAGGCTATAAATACAACCCTTGGGCATTGTATTTTCCATCCACATTTGAAGTAAAGTTATCATGCAGGTTTATTGTTGGAGCTTTGGAGCATTGTGGAGTCTTATAATTGTGCATCTAACTTCATGTTTTGCTTTGCATTTACATCTTAGCTTTAAATCTTGCTTCATAGTTGCATTTTAGGTCCCATCTTGCATCATAGTTGCATTTTAGATTAGTTCATTGTTAGTTTGCATTTGAGCATATGTAGAATCATATATAGATCATTCTAGTTCAATACCATAGTATCCACCTCCACTTGTTCATTTATCATAAACATCATCTTCCACTCATCATAGCATTCATCATCATTGTTTGCATATAGTTTCATGTAGGCATTAAATTGGCTTGCATGTTGAATACCAATCTCATTTCTTAAGTGTCATTCTAATAGCCTTTGTGCACATAGAAATATGAGGGCCAAAAGGTTAAAAGAATCGTTAAGAATAGAGGACAATGAGGCGTTCTTGAAATATTTAGTTTGTTGCAAATTATAATAACTTGTTTGCTTTGAATCTTTAATATAAATCGTTTCATTAAGGCTTGTATTGATACTAACTTTACACATTTCACACACACATAGATGGATTTATGCAAATATGACATCTTAGAAAGATAATTTCATGTCATTTTGGTGTAGGTCATAACTTAACTTTTAATTTATCATTTATGGGAATGACATCTTCGAGAAGTTTATAGAAGGCCATAGATGGTCCACTTTTTGAATTAAATTTAGTTATGAATTTGTATTTTCTTGGATGCGCATTTAGATTTAAATTTGGAGAGATATTTTGGTGAGGAAAATATCTAAGAGTCACCACATTTTATAAGTTAAAAGTTACCTTATTTACTCAAAATTCCTTTGTGGACTCTTCTTTTCTTTGAATAAATGGTTCAACATGTTGAAAATCCATTAGGTCAAGCAATATATATTAGATTCAACGTATTTAGCCAAAATGAAAGCTTAAGAAGAGGGGTTGCTTCTTTTGGGATTTGATTATTATATAATTCAAGGATCTTAAGAAGAGGGAAGTTTAAAGGTAGTTGTAAACCCAAATTTTACAAAATGGGTTTGTTTAAAAGGCTTTAGAAACTTTCAAGCAAATGCAATTGGCATCTGTAAATCCAAATTTTGTTGCAAAATGGGTTTGTTTAAAAGGATTTAGAAACTTTCAAGCAAATGCAATTGGCAGTTGTATCCAAATTTTGTTGCAAAATGGGTTTGTTTAAAAGGCTTTAGAAAATTTCAAGAAAATGCAATTGGTAGCTGTAAATCCAAATTTTACAAAATGGGTATTGTTTAAAACACTTTAGAAACTTTCAAGAAAATGCAATTGGCAACTGTAAAGCCAAATTTTACAAAAATGGGTTTGTTTAAAAGGCTTTAGAAACTTTCAAGCAAATGCAATTGGTAGTTGTAAAGCCAAATTGCATAGCAAATGGCTTTGTTGAAAAGGCTTTAGAAACTTTCAATCAAATGCAATTCGTAGTTGTAAAGCCAAATTCCACATCCTTCACCCTCTGTGAGCCAAAATGGGAGTTTTGAAACAGGGTATACTCAATATTAAATAATAAATTTGTTTGGAATTTTGGGCTCATGGAATTTTCCTTCATTTTAAATGAAAAATTTGGTCTCATGGAATCCTATGATAAAATGATAGCATGAAATGGATTTCTTTAATGACATTTAGGGTTCACAAACTTTCAAACAAATGCAATTTTAAATCAACAATTCCAACAAAGAATACCAACTTGGTGAGCTATGGAGGTTGAGGTTGATATATTGTGGCAAGGTGGTGCACGTTGATAAACTTCTCAAGGAGTTGTCATTCGTTGTTCGGTCAAAGCTCTGTTCACATTCACCACTCTATTCACTGTCGGTTCATTTGATAGAGATGTATGAAGCTTTTTAAAAATCCCTATTTCAAAGGGGTTTGAGCAAACGAGGGTTCGCTTGAACCCCTTAAAATATTACTTTTACGTTGACTTTTATAGGGTTTGCTTGATCTGGTAGTTCGCTCAAACCCTAGGGTTCGACTGAACGTCTTAAATGGTTCGTTCAAACATGCTAGTTTGAGCGAACCCCTTGAGCTAGTGGAATCACACAAAAAAATATTTTCCTTCCTCCATCAAATTTTAAACCACTATTGTGGCTTCACCCTGGGGCTTCCTCAAGAACTTGCGAACAAAGATGCAAGGAAACTATAGGATATGATCGTCTAGTTTGGTCTAAAAATATAAAAAGAAATAACTTTTATGGTAAACAAGGATCATTATTTTATGGAAGCACTAGAACCCATAACTAAATGGATATCTAAGTTGCATTATGAGATTGAGAATTATTTGGTACAAGGTTACATAGACAATTTGTTGTTAAGTCCTAGGGATCCTAAAGTAAAAAGATTTGGAACATATACAGAAATCATAGATGAAATCTATCAGAAGAAGAGTGAAGAAGCTACAAAAAAGAAAGTAGAAAAGGTGATGAAGGAGATAGTTTCTCCAAGATACTAAAAAATAAAAAGCAAAGAAGAGCTTTACAAGGTTCTAGGTGCTTCTCCAAAAGCTATATTTGATGTTCCAATGAAGGTTCCCAAAGAAAAATTTGATCCTCTAGAAGCTATCCAAGGCCCAATGAGATCTAGTAGATCTTCCTCTATTGCTACTTCTACTCTATAGACCTCAGTGTATATGAAAACTACTGGAAGTAAAATAAAATCTACTTTTGTTATTCCTCCAAAGAAAAAGGCTCCTAAAATTGTGCATACTAGGCCTATAAAAAAGGAAAGAAGAGAAAATATTGTGGATGATGATGAAGAAGATGATGCAGAAGAAGTAGATTCATTTGTTTTAAGAAAAAGAGAAAGAATATTATGTTAAGGAGAATAAGAAGGAATCCCATTGTGGTGATCCCACAATACTAGTTTACAATTTTTGGCCAAACTAGACACTGAACTGATTTTTTCTAACTAAATCTTCACTTTTAGGCACCTATAGTGGCTAAATTGTGAGGAATTTGAAGATGATCCAAACTAGTGATTTGTGACACTTTTTCTGTAGATTCTAAATATATTTTTTTCAAAAAATTTGGAATCAGATTGCACTTCTTTTTCCATCTCCTTCGAAAACTAGTTTTTTTAGTAAACACCATTTTTAAGGAGTGACACTCACTGTATAACACATAACTTTTTTTCCATGAAGGATAAAATTCTAATTTTTTTGAATTTAGATTTGTAACTATGATATATAGTGCTTACAATTGGTTTCATAGTGATTTATTGAATATTTTTTCCTTAATCAAGTTTCGAAGTCAAACCAATTACAATTCAAACATAGGCGAATTGTATAACACAACTTTTTTTCTATGTATCATAATTAAATTATTATTTTTTGTTGGATCAGGGACTTCAATATCTGGTGCACTCATATTTTTCATTTTTTTTAATAATTTTCTATTTTTCCACATGTGTAGAACAAAGAGCTTGATTTTCGGTGAAAAACTTACATTCACAAGAAATAAAAAATAAATATAATAATAAAATTAAATTTATTTAAAATTATACTTTTTGGGAAGCTTATAATAAGGACTACATACTTGCAAAAAATAAATTTTAAATGAATTCATTTGATCCCCCAAAAGGTAAATCAAAAGTGGGTTTTTATCAGCATTTTGATAGGTGTAAAGGAGACTTTGTTATAGGTATGGTTTAAAACTAGCAGAGTTCTATCCAAGGGGGTTTGATCTAAGGTAGTTTGATCAAACCCTCTTCAAATTTAATTCTTTAAATGGAACTTTTGAAATCTTAAATCATTATATTTTCTAAAAATATGTGATTTTAGCAAAAATCAGAATCTCCCAGAAATTGTAAACCAACTTTGTGGGTCACCCATTGCAAAAAGACAAAGGGAGGAAAATTGTTGAGGAAGAAACTGAGAAGACCCCCTGACGAAACGTGACCATTTGGACTTTGGCACAATTCTTAATGTAATTATTGAACATGATTTATTGAATGATACAATGATGTTGCATCTAAATGTCCCTTCGGAAGACAAAAAGATAATTGAAAAGGCTATTATTGAATATATGTTAATGCAGAATATTTCATTTAATGGCATTGCTTATAAAGCTTCAGATAGCCTAGCTAAAGCTTTAAGACAAAGGAAAGAATAGGCCATTAAAATTGATGAAGATATAAAACAACAAGCTATTGACAAGTCAAGAATCCTTATCTCTTAAGAAGAAAAGGAGAAGATTGTTAGGAGACAAGCTAGAGAGCTCCACATCAAAAGAAGTTTAGATCTTTTGATGAGCTCAAATGAAAATAACAAGAAGAAGATCCAAAATGAGACTGAAGAGACTACAAAAAAAATCATTGATGATTTGAAAATTAATGTTGATCCACATGTGGAGAACACAAATAAAAATTCAATAATGAAAGAAGATTGTTCAGGACACAAAAGAGAAGGTTGTTGAGAAACAAAATGTTTCTATGCATAGAGGTCAAAGTTCCTCATCTTCATATTCTCTCAAAAACCTGTTGTTTGCGCAAATGTAGTTCCAACTTGTGGTAACACTACAACTTCTTCAAATACCCACTCATGAAGGTTAGGTTCTAGACCTTTCAAATATTTCTCCCCTTCACAAACTACAACTTGGTGGCATATTTCATGCTTCAACAAGAAAATAAATTTTGCAAGAACATGTGAAGAAGAGTGGATTGATTGAAGATGTTGTGAAGATCATTCGAAAAGGTTTACCAGATGTAAACATAGAGTCATCCTTGCCTACATAACAAAAGTTAAAGTTGCTAATGGATTCTCTTAAGGATCATCCTCTCACATTGAGCATAAAGCAAAGCAAGAGGCTTTGAGAAAAATAAATTATAAAAAAATGGTTGAAGTATCTAAATAGTGTGTTAGTGCACACAACAAATTGCAAGAGTTTGGAAATGTTCAAAAAGGTTGTGGATGAAGCTGCTACTTTATACTAGTTTTTTTTTATATGGCCTATTTCTACTAAGAATATCAAGGATTCGATTGACTCCATTGAGTCACAAATCACTCAAATGGTTGGGACATATGATGTTTCAAAATATAAGGATGGTTTTACTAAAGTACATTTGGAAAATCTTCACGTTCAAAAGTCCTTGCTTTAGGATCAAAGAAACCAATTAGAAAGACAATTTGGTTAGTTAAGGGAAGTAGTCAGCTTGAGACTGGCTTCACTTTCTGGGATACTTGTGGAAGTAGAAAAGATTGTGTTAATGATGAAGGCTCCATGTAGTTTAGATGAGGTAGAGGATTTGTGCATAAAATGTGAACATGAGAATCATATTCTTATCTTTGCAAAAGAAAAGTAGGTTGCAACTCTGGCACAACTCAAATAAATTCACAAGAAAATCCCACCTTCTAAAGATACTACAAAGGTATAAGTAGGAAATTTGTGTCCATGTAAATTTTTTGTGAAAGATTATTTGAGATTTTGTGTTGGAAGTATTTGTTTACATAGTATCTATCTTTGAGGAATCTCCATCTCAAGGGGATTATATGGTAAGGGGGAGTCCATTCAATTTTGGATGTTGTAAATAGAATATATCATGTCCTTTTCCCTTGATTTCAAGGGGGAGAGAAACATATGTGTCTTGCCATCAATGAAAAAGGGAGAGATTGTTGGCAATAAGTGTTTTCATTGATGTCAACCCTATTTTGTCTATCATTGATGTCAAATGTGTTGTTGAAGTATGTACATACTCCAGAGTTAGTTGTTGCATATAAGTTCATATAAGTTGAGGCACATGGTCTACAAGGTAGTATAAGGAAGAATGGTGATTTAAGTATGGTGCAGAGGATAATACTCATGTCCTAATTTGTTACTACAATATTTCTACCTTGATGTAATTTTGGGTTCATGTATCGCATGTTGAGATAAGTTGCAAAAGATTGGATAAGGCACTAGAACTATGTACACCCTAAAACAGTATCATGAATTTTTGGTCAACATCCCTTCGTTGTGCAATATCTTGTCTTGCAACTCAAATGATATAATGTTCATGCTATGAAGATATTATATCAAAGAAATCAAGTCTTCACACTTTTTGCAGTCAAAGTTATAGTTGATAGTATTCTGACTTGTGCCCTAACAGTGCAAAACAATGATAAAGATTGGTTGGAATGCTCTACATTCCTTTGGAGATGCAGGATTGGTCTTGCAACTTTGAGGAAATGACCTATAGTGGAAAATGTATATTATTTAACAGTATCAATTGTGTTGGAGATCCACAAGCATAGTATTCAATTTACATTGTATTACTGTTGATCCAAAATTCTCTATTTTTGCATTTTCAGTAGGTTTCTTCAACTACATAAGCGTTTAATAATAAAATATTTTTGGAGGAATTTTTAGAGATATTTTAGATTGCCTACACTATTCAAATCTTGATCTTCATAGTGTTTTTGGTAAATCCCCAGTGGTGTGAAGTCGACTAGTGATAGTGGTGATGATACTTGCACTATTTAGGCCGGCATAACTTGTCTTCTACATTTGCAGATGATCCTGATCGATCAATATTATTTTGGAGAATTTGTGGTAGTGATTTTAGGCCTCAACATAGTGTATGCTCGTCCACAACCAAAGTTCTTTTATTTTGGATATGTTTTGGTGCCAACCCATGCAATAGCATTTGTTACATCTAAGGGCCATCTTGGAGTCGACTGAATTGGAAGTTTTGTGTTAATGTGGAGGATATTTATAGAAGGAAAAATCCTTTGTGAAGTGAAATGTGTGTGTTGGATAAGAATTAAGTAGTATAACAAATACGAAGTGTGTGGAATCTATGTGATGATGAATACGTGTGCAAAAAGAACTGCAATATCAATATAAGTTAGATGCCTCATCTACAATAGTTCAAGTCTTAGTTTCTTATTATAATTTTCATGTACCCTACTCTAAGATGGTGAGTCTCATCAGGTCCTCTATATCTTACCCCTGAAGTCTCTACTTCGGTGTTTGCAAGTCAATAGTTAGTGAGCCTTAAACTATATTATAAATAATTTTAAGCAGTGAACTTTTATATTGTGAGTTAACTCTCACTGCACGGTTTTTCCCTCATTGGGTTTTCCACATAAAAATATTGGTGTCATTGTATGGTGCATGTTTTCTTATCTACTCTTCTTTCATTTCATGTGATGTGATGTTGTATCTTCAAATAAGAATGGTCTAATTTTAAGATATACTGATTCACCCCCCTCTCAGCATTGCATTGTGTTTAACACTAGTTACATACATGTGGACTCAACATTGAAGTGTAAGTGGGAGGCAAATCGTTGCAAATGCATGGTGAACACTCTGACCTTGAAATTTTATTACAATCAGTCTAGTAATTTAGTTAATCTTAAATTTCAAAATTAAATCTGATAAATTGAATTTGACCTTGTTCAAATTTACCTATGTATCAATGCTAAATGTTTGATCTAATAGCTCATTTGTTATTATAATCTAATCCAATATAGATGTGTCCTAGATTACTACCCACGTGTGTCTTGATCATCCTCAAACCCATAAGCACAAAGAGACCAATAGTTTCAACATAAGTGAGGTGAAGGTCAAGACTTGAAAGAATTTTCCACATCACCTTGTGCTAGGGGCCTAACATCTAATAAAAGGTTCTAAGTGATCAAGCTAATGGATTTCAGGGTTTTGAACTCAACAACCTCCTTCACAATGGAAGGGATAGTGATATGCTTAAATTAAGTATAGAAAGGGGTCTTGGTCCCTAGTTTTGGGCACATTGTGCCCCCACTCTATCCTGTGATGAACCCCAAATTCTAGCCTAGAAATCTTGTATGTTAAAGTCTTTCAAATTTTCATTGAGGATAAACTTGCAATAGAGTTTCCACAAAAAGTATTATGAGACCTCATTTTTATTGCATGAAGGATGATCAAAGACCATCCACCACCTATCCCAAAAGTTATTCCTTATCCCTCGGTGGTGGCACCAATGGATAGGGAACCTCCTACAAGCATCATGTATGGGTGCATTAGTTCTTGGCTTGGTGAGCAACCCATACAAGTAAAATTTCAAAAAAAAAAATTGTTTAATTTTCTCATAGGATAGTTTTTTTGCATAAAATTATCTTTCTTCTTCTCTCTTGTTTAACCAAGTGTTGATTTTCCCACTCACAAATATGAGTGAGAGATAATTGATTCTAATGAACTGGCAAGGGTAGACCTCTCAGAGTTTATTCCTAATGGATCTCTCAACCTCTCAATTATTTCCTCAAGTTCTTTTTTATTGATTTTAATTTTCCCTAATATAATTTCTTGTGTCTGAGGAGGATGTCAAAACAATATGGGAGCGGTTTTTTGTGGTTGTTCTTCAGGAGGGTTTTCATCAATCGATAAATGTGGGTTTTCATCATCAACTAGTGGGGCATTATCAATTTCTAAAAATTATAGAAAAAACACTCAAAAAAATTGATATCTAATATGTAATTAAATTTTTACATTAAAAAACTAAAAATGTTTACCTCTTCGACCTTGGGATGTCATGGTAGCATTTGGGTGGTGATTCGACAAACAAATTGGTGAAGAATTGTAAGATGCTGGGTCTAATGTATTGAAAACAATAACAGTATCTCTACCATGCAAAGTAACCCAGTCACACTATTATCTCAAAATCACAGAAATCACAGTCTCTTAGCTTCACTACATGAATAGAATTCGAATACGAGGAAACATACACAGCTCCGAGAAGATAAATACAAGCAGAAAATAACTAGTTCAGATCAATATAAAGAGACTAACACTGTGAGTAATCAAAGTAATGGTGCCCAGATTAATTGTGTCAATTGTAACATACACTGTTTCTGACTTCAGTACGCACAGTTATATGCATTTTTGCTTATTCTGGTAACAATCGATCTAATAGAATGACTCTTACTGAAACTAGAGACCAGAATGTTAGCGCTGGTACATGCTCCTTAACTAGACAATATCATTGCCAATTCAGCATTGAGTGTATGTCGACTAGCTCAGGCACACATAACACCCTGAAATAGAGATCTGAGCTCGGACGAATACGGGTATCAGCCGATCGACTCACTTGCACCCTGAATAATGGAGATCAGTAGATAGCTAAGTCTCGTTCGATTCAGAAATCCCTAAGTTGCAATTTTCCTGTGCATCCTTCTCTGAGGTGTCTCCTACGCTTGGTAATGTTCGGCAATGGCTGAAGACTCTACTAACTTGATACGGTAAATCTAATGTGCATGGCAATCCTGGGATGAGCACTAGGCGAGGTCTCTTGAATGAGAATGATGATCATCTATATGTACAATGACGCCTTAGTGTTGTGCGCTGCTGGCCAGGCGTGTCCAGTGTGATAGGTCGAATGTGAGCGTTAGAAAATGAGCAGCAAGTAAAAGAGTGCAAATAAACACCAAAACAACCTACACCTCAAGATTAGCCTAAGTTGGAAACAATACAAGATGAAAACAACAAAATGGAACTTTATACCTTGCATCGAATCGATCCTTTGGTTGGCCCTTCGATCTTTGATGTGTATGCTCCTTGGATGGCAAGTAGATGCAAGCTAAGTGATGTTGTGAGGATGAGTGCAAGTGGATGAAAACAAGAAAATGGCTAAGTATAAGATGAGAAACAAAATTGCAAGAGTTTGGCTAGCAAAATGATCTCCCCAAAATGAGAGAAAAGAGGGAGTATTTATAGGAATTTTGAGAATTCCTAAGGGAAATGGATGGCCAAGATTGAGCCACCCAAATATCAAGATGTAGGGCTAAGGTGAGTTGAGAACTCACAAGCCCTCACATCTTGACATGTGGCATGTGATTTAGCCCTAAAAGGTGAAGTGGACATGAGGTGGAAGGAGTACTTGACATGGAGGGGGGTACAAAGTACCTTGGGATTGGACAAGATCTCCTCATAAAGGAGGTCCTTGTCCCCATGTGGGTGAGAGGACATGTGAGGAATTAAAAATTCTTCAAATATTGTCATGGGGAGATGGGAAAGAATAAAGAATTAGTGAAGGACATGTGGGGAGAAGTGAAAGAATTAAAAATTCTTTTTGGGTGCCTTGGGGGATTAAAAGGTGAATTAAAAATTCACATGGGGAAGTGGAGTGCCTTGTCCAAAAGGGGAAGGCTTTTAATAGGGTTGACCAAGGACACATGTCATAAAGGACATGGGGAAGAGAAAAAGAATTTAATATTCCTTGAAAGAATAAAAAGAATTAAAAATTCCTTGAAAGGTTGATTAGGCTAGTTAGTGAAGGATTAGATGATGGTTAGGTGGCTAAGAGAGATTAGAGGCCAACTTGCAAAAGTTGGAGGATGTGACACCTCCTAATCAAGGATTAGGCATGTGCACATCCTAATGATGGGATTAGATGAAGGATTAGGATAAGATAAAAATGATGGAGGATGTGACATGAGGGGAATTAAATAAATGGAATATTTATTTAATTCAATTGATGGAAGGAGGATTAAAGATATAAGGTATTATTGATTAAATACCTTAGGGATTTGGCAAAATTAAAGATATTAATTAAATAATAGCAGTATTACTTAATTAACGAAAATAAGATGAAAGATGATGAATTTGGATAAATTAAGTGTCCAAATTTAGATGTCTACATCCAGAACCTGGGCTCGGTCGCGGAAGGAATAGTGGTCTTCGTCCAATCTTTAATCGCCCAGACCACTTGATGGATAGCACTCCTAAAAGTCCCGACTCGACTCAATCTGCAGATAGATAATAGATCAGAATCGAAGATAGAGAAGATCAGAATTAACGGCAGAAGAATGAACTGAGTCGTGGTCCTGGCAGGGTTTCTGTCCTACCAGTTAATTGCCAGCTACACAGCCAATACACCATAACCCAATTTGATGTCTTCATACAGACCAGCGATCAACATATATTAAATGTTATTATTAATAATTTAATTTTATTAATAGTTATTATTTTATTATTTATTAATTATTTAATATTATCATTTAATTATTATAAAATTCAAAGGGAGTGTTAAAAAATGCTATTTACCGTCAAGATTTGAAATAGGACCTCGTCAATCAACGAGGACATGACGAGGATGATGAATTACACAATGCAAGCATGCTCTATAAGGTTGCAGACTAAAAAATATTGTTGATTTTTCTTTTAAAAAAAAATGTGAGCACATTGTAATGTGCCTACATTATGTTTTGTAACGGACAAAAAAGTGTGTGGTTACTTTTTGATCCCACAACTCCCTTTACGTACCTAATATTTGTATGGTACTCCTAAGTATTATATTAATATTGGGTTGGGATGTTGTAGGAGAAGATTTACTAATGAATATGTTTTAAGTATGTTTGGTGGTACAATCAATTGGATGATTAAGAAACAAGTTATGGTTTCTTTGTCCACTATAGAAGCAAAGTATATGGAAGCTACTCATACATGTACGAAAACCATCAAGATTAATTGAAAGTATTTTGATGTGGGGTGAGTTCAATAATTATTATAGTTCTATGTGGTAGTTAGAGTGTCATATATCTAGAAAAGAACATGATAGTTCATGTAAGGATGAAGAATATTGATGTTTGAAATATCATTTTTTTCATGATACGGTGGGGAATGGGAGGCAATGCCAAAGAAATTTGACACTTTGTAAAGTGTTGCAAATATATTGACGAAGCTAGTGAGTACATAAAAGTTTAGGTGGTGCTACAATTTTATGGGCCTTCTAGGACATGAATTGTAAGAGGGAGTTACACTTGTTGATCAATTTATGATGCATGCTATAACACATCATTAGACATATATAAATGGAGATAATTAAACCAAAATGAAAACACTCAAGTTGGTGAATGGATTATGATGAACTTATAGTAGATGTAATAAATATATTATTTTAGCTTATGGACTCATCTTGGGATTTGGGTGGTTGATTTCTCAATAAAGATTTGGGCACTATATTTTAGGTGGCTATAGCTAATGCTTTTATAATTATTATTTGATGATTTTGTGTGTTGTTCTTTTCTATTTATTGAGTGCTTTAGATGAAGGTTTAGAGAGTTGATTTGTGGGTATTGTTATGCTATTAGAGTTACTCTAAAGTTGTATGTTGTTGGTACTCCTATAAGAAAATATCCTTGATATTGTATTATAACCTTTGTTGCAAATAATATGTTTGGTTCATGTTTTTGGAGTGTAGATTTTTTCTTCCAAAAGGGTTTTCCTCATGTACACTATGTTGTAGTATAATTT
Source organism: Sequoia sempervirens (assembly GCA_007258455.2). NCBI lineage: Eukaryota > Viridiplantae > Streptophyta > Pinopsida > Cupressales > Cupressaceae > Sequoia > Sequoia sempervirens. The sequence continues at coordinate 668,510,963 of VDFB02270651.1, forward strand.
TGTTTATGTTTTATATATGCTTTTCCTCTCTATAATTGTAAAGATCTAAAATTTACACATTACTCTCCTTTATGATTAGTTTAGGAAATATTTTTGCATACCTTGCTTCCTTTCACCGTATGGGATACTCCTACATCATAAATCTCTCTAAGTGCACTTTAATGGTTTCCAATCTATACATGAACTAGATTCCCATTTTATCAATGATGGCTAAAACAAAAAAGCTCGATTATACCCCTAATTTTACTACCTCCAACTAATAAAAACATAATCTTACAAACAAGAAAGATCAATGCTAAACCATAAATATATATAATGAGCATGTGTTCACAAAATAAATTAAATTCTCTATATTTTTCTTTTCTTTTAATATTATTTCCATCAATATTAAGATGGAATTCCAATCCTAAACCCTTAATTTTTATTGTGACATTAAATAGAGTTTAAATATAAATTTTGAATAATATATCTAAAAAGATTAAAAATGCATAAATAAAACTTTTCCCTCTTATTTACCTCTCAAAATAAATCTACTTTTAAGAAGTATTTTCCACAACATGTCAAAGTGTGATATTGATGTCAAGATTCAACCGTGTAGTTTTACGAGTCAAACTACAAGATTCAACTGTGTAGTTTTACGAGTTAAACTACACGGTTGAAACCTATAGCAATATCACAAATCCATTTTTCACCAATTGATACAATAACTTTCGTTAAACCAACCCTTGATCTTGTAACACACCTAATCCAACCCCCATATTTTTGACACCTTGAATGCTTGTCGGTTGTGTTCCTATCAATTGTGGTCACACATGCCCTACTTTAATAACCTCGTTTCTTTTAATGAAAAGACAAATACCCATGTTCCCCATTAAGGAAGAGGTTTTGCCTCCTTTTTTCCCCCTTGTTCTAAAGATTTTGTCTTTTCTTCTTTATTACGGATAGTTTTCACGAGGACTAATCTGTTTGATGACTTGGGTTGACGTGCCCTCATTTCCATGACATGTTCTAGAAATAGGTAGTGGAGCTTTGCTTATGTCATGCCACTTGGCAATTCCCTATGTCATTTGTATTATATTTTAGAGCCAAGAGTTTGTCGAGTCATGACATCACCCGACTCCCATGACGTCATGTTTATTTTAGGCACGGTGTATGTTGGGTCAAGAGTTAAATCTTATACTGAATTTTCAGCATGCCCCTTCAATTAAATTAAATGACATTTATTTTCCGGTTGTTGGAAAATATGTGAAAATGCTTTTTATTGTTCTATTTTGTATGTATTGCAGGCACACGAATTTATAACTTCATTTAGTAGAGAGATCTAATTTTAGAGAAGGTGTTGGCTTGCGAGTCTCTTTCAATTAGTTGTATCATTATTTTGAGAATGATGTCGGCTACAACAATCAAGAATGAAGACCTAGTAATGGAAGAGAGAGTAGATAATTCATTCATGGGTTGGAATTGTATAAAATTAATGGGAAAGCTAATGTATTTTTATATTCAAATTTGGTCATATATATTTTAAATTATTATATTATTATGAAGATAAGATTAACGAAAAAAATAATAAAATTTTACATTATAATATTTTCAACCATTTTCTAAATGATTATCTAGATTTTAGGGAAAAAAATCTAGTACAATGTAGCTACCTTTTAGAAATGGTTAAAGGATCATAAAATATATGAATTCAAATAGGGGTCTTATAATCCTAGCATCTAAGTTAGTAGACCTTAGTTGGATCAAGTTATTGTTAAGCTATTTAGGCTAGTCATAAGAGGTTATGTTTTTATTTTCAAAAATATTTGGGATTGAAAACATTAGTTCTATTTGGGTCCTTTTACCCTTTACGGATTTAAAGGAATGTAGACTATTCAATTGGGGGAATATTATTTTTAGCATTTTTTGCAAATAGTTTAGAGAGGCCCAAGATGGGAGCAACTTTGATATTGTTTTTGTAGTACTAGGTTGGAAAATCTAGTTAAGGACTATTTAACTTTGCATAAATATCAAACATTCAACACAAAAACTACTATCTACTTTGCAAGCACTTGAATTCACTACAAAATGTTAAAGCGTGAATGATTGATGGTGTTTAAATAAAATATAGCTATAGTGAAGCTTCAATGAGCTTGTAACATGTTAGTCATTAACTGTTTGATTATAAAAAAAGATCAATGTGATCTCGTATATACATTAACTCATGATATGCTCAATATGTTATTCTTATTGGCCTTTAAAGGAATTTTCTTCTAATTTTCTTATTCAATCCTACTCTATGCACTATTATCATCTGATCTATCTATCCTCAAATCATATTAGCCTCTCTTTATATAGGTGGGTATCAATTGATATGTTCCTCCAGGAAACATGTTACACCATCTTTGGGGAATGTGACAAAGATCAATGGACCCAATATTAAATCATTGGGCATATAATTATAAATTAGTTTCTCTACTACTGCTTTATAGTTATTGTTTTTTTTGTTTCAAACTAAGTCTTCTTCCATCTTTGAGGGATAGTGGACAATTACTTTATGAGGCTTTTTTTAGTCCGAGAAGAATAAAACTCCTCATAGACCCTATGTAGTTGGATCTACTGGCAAGGAGAAAATCTAGTTGAAAATTTGATTATTGCTAGTTATTTTTCTATTACCAATTGTAGCAATAGAATATGTGTTATTGAATAAGAGATCTTCAACAGATTCTTATTGTATTATACGTAAGAATTTAGTGTTATAATGCAATAAAGGGAATTAGTTTGATATCATGATTTTTTTATTAAGTAGTGAGTGTTTGACAAATTCTAAGGAAGCATCAACTCAAGCAAGGCCACTTGAGGTATTGCTAATCCACTTCATTTCCTATTATTAGATTAAATAATGCATTGTTGAATTTCATTAGTAATTTCTAGTTATATGCACATGTGTTGTAATTCATGAATGTCATTCTGTAGTTTTGAATTGAATTATGCAGGTTCATGTTGGTTTCATACTCCAAAGGAATTAGTTAGGATTAGGCCATTGTAGTTTTAACATAGTCTTAAGCTTTAGGTGCCCATAGCATAAGGTAAAATTTAGCATAATTGGATTGGTTTGTTCATCAATACTTTTTAGTATGTCACTGATGCATTTGACTTTTTCACCCTTGATAAAAAAAAAACTAGTGAAATATCTAATTAACATCATACAATTGAAATGATATTATTTTTGTATGTTTTTTGTAAGAGGGTAGGAGGTTAGAAGTACTTTTTCATTGATCAATTTTCTTCTTAATTCCCCATTTACCTTGCATGAGTTTATTTTTTTATTCTCCCCATTTAGGGGAATCTACCCATGTACGTGTTTTTTGTGGGTTACATCATTACATATTACTCATATGCATATTTATGCTTATATATTGATAGTGTTACACTTTAATTATGAGCCTGTACATTAATACATATTTTGAGGTATATTGGGGACACCATGCCTTCCCATATTAAACTCACATTCACCATTTACCCTAAGTATTTTAACCTAAAATTTTGTATGATGATCATAATTAAGTCCATGAATTCTTTATCCCCTCTCTATATTTCTCATATTTGTAACTCAATTGTGACTCTTAGAACCTTATAATTGGATTACAATCTATATTTATCCCACCTATACATGTGCACTATTTTAACATGAGGATGTTCATACTCTTGAGGAGAAAAGGGGTATAAATAAGTCTAAAGATAAGAAAGAAATCGTTTCTCAAATAATGTTGTAATAACATTATTAATATAAAATATAATACATAAACTCATAGATCATCATAATGAACTAATCACAATTTGTTTCCTATGAACAACAATGGTAAAAGTATTTGTATTAACCAAATATGGACAATAATGGTAATACAGATTTGTATTAACCAAAAATCCATATAGGAATACGATGTTATATGTCACTAAAAGTACAATATATGTACAAGAAGGCAATATAGGCTTAAAACAAAACCATATAGTCATATAGTGTCACATGTTAGTAATATAAACTATATCTACAAAACTATAATACAGGCATACAACAAAGACCCTAATCTAATCACTTCCCTCTAGGGGAAGGGAAGAGAACATGAGATGCCTTAGACTATTGATTGGATGGAGAGGCATACGATTGACAGGCTGTCGTAAGGTCCTAACACTTTAGTTAAAAATATGTCAGTTATGTCGACTGAGTAGTGTCCAAAGGCTATATGCAATAAGGGATATTTTGGCCATCTCTCTTAGTAAGATTTTCTAAATTTTTGAAATGTATAAAAATAGAAATTAAACTAGAAATCACAAAATTGTTAAAGCTAGAAAGCATTCAAATTCTTATTCTAGAAAGCATGTAAATTATCTAAGAATCAACACTTACAATTAAACTATGAAATTCAAACAAATAAAAATGACTAACTGCTAACAACTAACTACTAACTGAAAGTGCACTTAATGGATTATAATTAACAACAGGAGTGAGTGCTCCAAAATTTCTAAGTAAATAGAATTTAATGATCATAAACTTAAAACCACAAGGTCTGCAAGAATACAAAGTAACATTTATCTACACGCAACATGCACAGGATGGAAATAACAACATTGACAATAAAAATACTTATCTATTCTATGAGATCCCTCAAGTGGATAGCTCTCAGGCATTCCTACGATTAACTCAAATCATACGTGGAACTTTCGTAACTTCAAGGTAATCCAATCATAGCACTTCCATTATTCAGAACCGAATTACTCAAAATAATACTAGCAATATTTGTTTATTCATATCATAAAAGTGTAACAACACAGATAATATAGATGAACAATATTCAAAATATATCATAATAGTATATCCTTGTTTTTGGTAGTTACACATATATATACTACTAGATATACAAAATCCTAATTTTCAAATGGCGGAAAAACACCATTGAAAAGTCTTAAAAAAAAATTACAACTAACCGATTAACTATGTTCATGACATTTAACATAATAAAGGCTCTGAGTGGAGCCAAAAATTCTTAAACAGAAAATTAACAAAAAGCTTTAAAAGAGCTCGTTCCACTATGCAAGCCTAAATTTATGGTGCCTAAACTTTTGCCACTCTAACTTCAACCGCTTGAAGTCCACTCAATTCATTGTTCATGCATAAGTCATGTACAATGACTTAAATTCTATACCATTATATCAACATTAGTTAGCTAATTTTAATCAATTTGAAAAATAAAGATTTATACATCATTTTATGAAAAGTAGAAAATTATTGCTCCTAAAAATAAACAATTGGCAAGGCTAAAGTGGTTGGGAAAAATGAAGAAGGGTAAATTTAGCTTATTATAATCATGGGGTTATTTATACCTCATCACCCTCCCCTTCCTAATCCTAAGAAAGTCTTCTTGCTCTCTGATGAGTTATTTGCCTATCTGCATCCCTTTTCTTGTTCAGTTCATCATATTTGGAACTGAGATCATATAGGTCTTCTGCCTCTTCATCCAAGTAATCAAGATTTTTTAAGAAAACCTTTGTTGAATTTAACCCTCATCTTCCATGCATACAAGTCCCTGGGACTTTGCTCTGTAGTGATAAAAATTGCAGGGGGTGGCTGAAGGAGCAATGGAGGTCTGTACCACATCCCTATCCACTTGGTTTTGAACAGTTGTAATTAATATTTTTACTAATGCTTTAGCCCTTTTCTAGCACAACCTTAGATTGGTGGGGGAGATCATCTCCCTCCTTTTGAGATACATAGGAAGAGGAGTGTACTGCTCCTCATAGGCACTCCATGCCCTCTCTATTAATTATGGCCCATGAACTTTGAAATTTTCAAAAAAAAATCAGAGATTGTCATCATCCTTGTTCCTTATAGCTTCATAGCTTTTAATCCCTTGAAATTGGGCTTTAAAGGGAAAGGTTTTTTGGTTGGTATATCTCATTTGAAGTCCCACAGTTCTTTTTTCTTGCAAATATTTTGTGGTTCTCTCCTGCCAATGGATTTGATTCTGCATAGTAGACATGAAGGCTCTAAGTTGTACTTCCCCAACAAAAAGGTTGATAAAGAAATCATCTGGATCATGGGGTAAATTGCAAGTAATCCTCAAAAGCTTCCATCTTAACAATTGTTCATTTAAAAACATGGAATATAAACGGGATGGTTTTCTACGGGTCAGTAACAATTCCCTAATCTGGCATGCATCAGTTTTAGCCTAGTAGAGCTTATCATAAGATTCTTTTAATAATACTATTTTGTGCTTAAGTTTGGCATTTTTCTTCCCTTGCTTGTCCCAAGAAATAGCATCTTTCCATCCACTTAACCAACAATGGGGGAATGTGAATTTGAAACCATTCCATTTTGTTCGGTTCAATTTGTACTTCTTTTGATTCCACCAAATTGGTTTCACATTGATTTCTTGCAAATCATGTTCTAGCTCAACAATTCTGCTCAAGGTTGCATTGAGTTCAATTTTTTGTTTCTCCTATTTTTCTTCAAAAGCTGTTAATGATTGCATCAAAATATCAGTTAAAATTTTAATTTGTTTATCTTTTTCAAATAAACTAGCCCGATACTCCTTATTCTTCTCATCAATTTGTTGTGCACTTGATATTGTAACTCTTCAACGGTTTTTTCCTTTTGTTCTACTTAAGCCCTTAAATTCATAACTTCTTGATCTTTTTCCTTCAGAAGTTTAGTTTTTATGCTAATTTCCTGTTGTTGCTTATTCATTTGTTCCTCATTTTGCTACAATTTACATTTTAACTGAACAATTTTTTCCTTTAATTCTTCTAATTGTGTTCCTATATGATCAAATCTTTCAACTTTTACATTTGTGGAGAAAGGAAAAATAGGAATTTCTACATTATTACTAGTTACTTTTTCCTCATTATTTACCTCTAGTGAACCTTGTTCTATGTCATTGGCAACCAAGGGTAACAATTGCTCACTTGGAGAGGCTATATTAATTTTGGGTGTTTCCAACGATTGCTGTGAAGGAGAAATTGGTTTTACAGAATCATCCTCAACAAGTGTATAGATTGGAAATTGTTTCCCTATCTCTCCTTGTCCCATCTCGAGTGGAACATCTTCCTTTTCAAATTTAGGGGGTTTACTGCTAACCAGAGTTTGATTTTCATCTAATTGGGTTGCAGTTTCATGAGATTGCCTATTTTGTCTTTCCTTTTTAGGAATATGTGGTTGATCACAAGTCACAACACAAATGATTTTAGTGGCCAATCATTTGCTTCTCCTTAAAGGGGAAGGTCTGGGGAAGGTCTGTGTAGTTCCATTTTAGATCTCTTTTCCTTTTTGCGGGGGCGAGTATCCTCAGCTTTAGGATTTACTAAGTCCACATTTTCTTGATTCCCTGGGATTTTGGAAAGGTTGGGTGGATTTTATGGTGCTTCATCGTAGGAGATCTTCTAGGATTTTTAGGCTTGAGGGAATCTTGAGTTATGCAGGAAGGTTCGTTCAAATTTTGAGCTGCTAGTCCAGATGACTCACCTTCTTCCAAATGTCTTGTGGGCTCAAGGTTTTCAAATTTTTGAAGAAATTTCTACCATTTTTCTTCTATTTTTCTCTTCTTGAGGAAATGATATTTGCAAATTAAATGAATGAGACCATGATGTTTTAATGGCCCTAAACCAATTTTAAATCTCTTTATCATACTGAAAATGGAATCACTGAGGAAAGCAAGAATTCAAGGTTTTCAACACCATGGCATAAATGAGTGGGTAACCGAAAGGGGGGAATGGCTATGATGGCACATTTCCCCTCACATGTAAAATATTTGATAATCCAGGAAACTGCCATTCTCCATGGCTCTAGAATAGATATTCTTTGAAATCCTTTAGTTTTCCCATGGGTATTCACAACAAGTAAAGGATGAGGTTCTCCCTACCTTCTAAAGAGTTTTATCATTCTTTGATAACAAATGTTTGTAGTTTTTGATAGATTCACACCCTCATTTTTAATACCAAACAAATGAGAAATGATTTGAGGGCTTACCTTAAATTTCTTGACACGCACTATCGTCTGGCCATTTGAGAAGTTCTCTACAAACTCTTTGACCAGCTATGCATTATGCCCCTCAAATTTGTTCATAAACTCAAGCCAACCTATCCTCTAAAATAATTGTAAAATATTACTCAGTGCCAACAATATATTTGGGGAAGTTGGTTTAGATTTATGCTTAGCCCCACCCATTTTGTCCCTTTCTTGTGATTTTGCTCGGTATCTACTAAATTTCGTGGCATTCTAAAGGTGAAAATTTGTGTAAACAAGACTATGATACAAATTAAAGAAAATGCAACCTTTCAACCACTTGTACTTTGACACTGCTGATGGGACACAAATTAATTGTTGCATTTAGCTTCACTGTATAAGAATCATTATTTTGCATGGGATAGAATGCATGAACTGCCATGTCACAAGCGAAGGTACAATCCACATAATTTACTAAATTTGGAAAGGAAGGTGGAACGTGCCAATTTATTCACTTTTATTCACAATAATGTACCTACTTAAAATAAAAGATGTACATACCCTATATCTCGTTATTGATTTGAAAGTCGCTTACCTATGTTGATGTAACAACATCATTGGATGGGATGGCAAGGGGTTGTAATGATTTTTTTATGGATGGAGATGGGATGGCTAATAAGTGTTGCAATTATTATGACTAAAAGTGGTCACAATATAATTTTGATTTATTATGGTAAAAGCTGGCAGTGTAAGGCGTGAATTTTGGAAGTGATGGTAGAATTTAATGTTGAGCATGGGTATTTTGTCAAAACTATCAGAGAATTTGTAGAGAAATGGGAATTACAACCAGCGATGTGAACGAGAGAAGAGAAGCAAAATTTTGGAGCATCGATGGGAGAAGTTGTCGGATTGAAGAAGCAAAATTATAGAGCAGCATTGAAAGATGTTGCCGGAAGTAAGGAACAAAATTCTAGAGCATCATTGAAAGATGCCACCGGAAGGAAGGAACAAAATTCTGAAGCATCGCCGAAAGATGTTGTTGAAATTTAGGAACAAAATTCTGGAGCATCGGTGAAAGATGCCGCCAAAATGTAGGAACAAAATTCTAGAGCATTGTCGAAAGATGTCGCAGAAGGAAGGAATGAAATTCCTGAGCATCACCAAAAGATGTCGCTAGAAGGATGGAAAAAAATGAAGCATATTGGACTTAACATGTTATGGAGCATCGTTGAAAGATGCACCAGAATGCAGGAACATACCATGTAATGGATCCAATCAAATGAACAAGTTCTGAAGCATCATTGACAACTTTCACAACATCATTGACAAGTTCTGGAGCATCATTGCAAGATGCACCAGAATTTGTATTTGATTAAAAATAAAGTCTTGCAAAATAGAAACAAAATATAGCCAAGTCCAAACGACCAAAAATACAAAATAAATTCACTAAAGTGATTATAAATACACAACCATGCAAAAAAAAAATTCCTTTTTTTTATCTTTTTTTAAGACTAACAACTGAAAATTACATTGGCTTTGTTGTAGTAGAGTCAATGCATTATATTTCTCCATGCATTTCTACCATCCTCATGAATTCCTCTTTGTTGACAGGTTTGTGGTAGATTCATAATCGATGACCGTTGACTAAGAGAGTTCAAGTGTCACCATCAATAGGTTTGAGTTGCACTGCTCCATTTGAAAATACTTCAAAAATTTCATATGGACCTAGTCGATGAGTCCTTAGTTTCCCTTGGTGATCTTTATATCATGAATCAAATAACAGTGCCTAATCCCCATTGTGGAACATTCTTTCTTTTATATGTTTATCATGCCAAGATTTTGTTGTTGTTGAACTAGCTCAGTTTGGTGGACAACTTCTAAACAGATTTCATTCAATTCACTAAGCTATAGGAATCTTTCAACCTGGGCTTGTTTGAGGTCTAAGCCTAACTCCATTGTTGTTCTAAGAGTTTGAAGTTCAAATTTAATGGGTAGAAGAGGTTTCTTCCCAAAACCTAACTCATAAAGAGTAAAACCAGTAGTTGATTTCCAAGTTATATTATAAGCCCAAATGGCTTCAGGTAATTTTTCGGCCCAGTTTCTTCTCCCTAATATAACTGTTTTTGTTAAAATATTCTCAAGCTCCCTGTTAGTAACTTCTACTTGACCATTTGCTTGCGGGTGACAGGGTGATGAATTTTTATGGCTTACCTAGAAATGATTAGTAAAGGCTAACAAAACTTTAGACATAAACTAGGGTCCTTGATCTATGACAATTGTTCTAGGGGCTCCAAATCTAAGAAAAATCCTATTATATAGGAATTCAATAACTTGTTCTTCCCTAGAGACTCTTAGGGCTTGGACTTACACTCATTTAGTCAGATAGTCAGTACATACTAAAATGCATTTGTTTCCTTGTGAAGGAGGATCTATAGGTCCGATAAAATCCAATCCCCACTTTTCAAATGGTTCAAAAACTACTTTTGGTTGTAGTGTCATTTCATTGGATGAAATGGGTCTTCCTACAAGGCATTCATCACAACAATGAACATAGTTCTTCACATATTTATGCATAGAAGGCCAATAATATCCTGTGCCCAATATTTTATGGGACGTCCTCTTAGCTGAGTAATGCCCCCTAGAGGGGTCATCATGGCAAGCTCTAAGGATGTTGTATGTTTCATTTGATCTGACACAACGTCATAAAACCATATCAGGGCCACATTGAAATAACATTCCATTAATCCATTTGAACCGAGCACTTTCTCGAATGAGGCGTTTCCTTTATTTTGACATAAAGGGTGGTGGAAACTTTGAAGTGGCCAGATAGTTGGCGATGTCAGCAAACCAAGGGGTTTTAATGGAGATGGAAAATAAATGTTCATCTAGGAATTCATCTTTCATGGGAGCAGAATCTCCATTGTCTTATTTAATCTGGGATAAGAAATTCGTGACTACGTTGGCTTTCCTAGGTTTATCAATGATGGTCACATTGAATTCTTTTAGAAGCAATAACCACCTGATTATTCTTCCATTCACTATAGGTTTGTTCATTAGGTACTTGATAGTTGAATGGTCTGTGAACACAATTACTTTGCACCCTGTGATATAATGTTGAAATTTCTTGATTGTATGCACCACAACTAAGAATTATTTCTCCATAGTAGTGTAATTTTGTTCAATGGGAGTCAAATTATTACTAATTAAATATGGAACATAAGGTTCCAATTAGGTCTGAGTAGGACAAGAGTAGGGGTAAGTTTCTCCTTAATGATCTCAAATGGCATTTAGCATTCTATCATCCAGGAAAAATCTACATCCTTTTGGAGAAGGGAAAACATGGGAGTTGCAATCTTGTTGAAGTTTTCTATGAATCTCTAATAGTATCTAGCATGTCCTAAGAAACTTCTAACTTCACTTTGGTTTTTCAAAGTTGCTAGTTGTATTATCTCAATTTTTTTAGGATCCACCTTTATCCTTTCAACTAAAATGCGGTGTCCAAAAACTATCCCTTGTTCCACCATTATTAAGCATTTTTCGTGACTCAAGGATAGCCGATAGTCCTCACATTGCTTCAATACCTTGTCCAAATTTTGAAGTCCCTCATCAAAAGTGGAACCATACATAGTGAAGTCGTCCATGTAGAGTTTTTCACAATCATTCACTATCTTAGCAAATATGGCAAGAATAGCTCTCTGAAATGTTGCAAGAGCATTGCATAGTATGAAGGGAAGGATGCAATATATGAATGTTCCCCAAGGGACAGTAAAAGTTGTTTTATCCTAGTCTTCTACTACTACTTTTATTTGGTTATTCCACTAAATCCATCCAGGAATGAGAAATACTTCCTTCCAGCTAAAGTATCCAAGACTTGATCTATGAAAGGTTTAGAAGTAATCTCTATGGGTGGCTTTGTTGAGCTCCCTATAATTGACGCACACTCTCCACTTCCCATTTTTCTTTGGAACAACTACCAAAGGTGAAACCTACTAGCTATTAGAGATGGGATAGATGAATCCTACTTGCAAGAGTTTCTCAGTTTTTGTTTTAACAATGTCTTTGAGAGCAGGATTGAGTCTTCGTTGTTGTTGAAGAACAGTTCTATCATCTTCAATATAGATGTGATGGGTACAAAAACTCAGGTGTATTCCCCTTGTGTCTATATAATCCAAAGAAAAAGCTTTAGATCTATTTACCAAAAAATCAAAAAAATTGATTTCTTTTGACTCTGTCAACCAGCTATTGATATTTAAAGTTTTTCCTGGTAGTAACATAAGGGTTTTAACTCTAGGGTGGTTGGAGGTGATGGTATAAACTTCTTTGGTTAAGTTGTTGAGAGGACAACTATGTAGTATAGTTTTATGGAGTCTGGAAATATCTTCGAAGAAGTGATCCATTTTTGGAATGATATTAGCTAGGGGACAAGGTAACCCTGTGAAGTTGGTGTAATCAAATTCGACATGATTAATGTTGATTGAATTCCCTAAAATATCTTCCACTTCTAAAATTTCTTCATCACTTGAGTCTATAGTAAGATTTTGCATATTGTTTTCCAGTTCATCTTCCAACTCTTCACCATGTTTTTTAATGACTACCATAGCAAGGCTAGATTCTCTTGTTTGTCAGCACTATTTGGTTCATCAACCCAAAATTGGTTATGTTCTACAAGTTGAATGGGGGGTACAAGAATAATTGTTTGCTATTAGGACCATGTGAAATGGTCAGTCCTCTTGCTCTATAGTCAATCTTGGTTGCAATTGTAGCTAACCAAGGTCTACCTAATATTATCGGATAAATTTCCTTGGGTGTGAAGGACTAGATTATTTGGAAGTCTACTAGATATTCCCAACTGTCTACCTTAACAAGGACATTTTCTAGGACACCTTTGGGAACAACTATGGATTGATTTTCCATTTGCAATACAGTAGTTGTGGGACGCAAATAAGTGAGCCCCAATTTCTCCATAACATCCATTGTCATGACATTAATGGCTGCTCCTAATTCCACAAGTGCATTAGGTAGCTATGGATTGATGGGTATGTGTAGGATCATGATGGGCCAAAAAGTGGTGATGTGAAAAAAGTAGCATTTTGCATCCACCAATAAATGTAAAAATGCTAAGTTGACTTTTTTTTGGGTTGGGTGTCAGTACATTGCTCCAAAGCAATGCCCAAGGAAAAGTGCCACAAATCATATATCAACTACCACTTCCACACTAGATAGTAAGCCCTTAATCATTTACATATAAACTACTACTTCCACACTAGAGGCATTACTTGCATAAAATGATCACGATGAAAAAGAACGGGAAATCTATTACATCAATCGCATACTGGTTGGGTATGAACTCAACTATAGTCATATTGAGTGTGCTTGTCTCGTCGTGGTTTTCGCTGCTCAGAAGCTAAGACATTACATGCTAAATCATCAGACAAGGCTAGTGGCTAAGATAGATCCTCTCAAATACCTACTTATCAAGGCAGTATTGACAGGACAGTTAGCTAAGTGGGTCATGATACTTAGTGAGTATGACATACAATATGTGGAATGAAAAGCAATAAAAGGATAGGTTATCACAAACCAACTTGATAATGCACCCACGAAAGTTGATCACCCTTTGATTTTTGATTTCCCAGATGAATCAATATTTGCACTAGACATTGGCACAACATGGAACTTATACTTTGATGGATCATGCACTAGTCATGGATTAGGAACAGGAATACTATTTGTCACCCCTCAAGGTGATACTATTCCCAAGTCATTCAGAATAGCCTTCCCATATACAAACAACATTGCAAAATATGAGGCCTTACTAACAGGATTGTGCATGGCTATAAAATGGAAAATTACAAGTTTGCAAGTCTTTGGTGATCCCCAATTGGTCATCCAACAAGCCAACGATGACTATGACACTAAAGATGAGAAATTGACCCCATACAAAAGAATGGTTGATAGTTTTAAATTGTATTTTGTAGTTATTACCTTTTTACAGATCCCATGGATTCAAAACAAAGTAGCTAATGCCATGGCCACCATTGGATCTCTCTTGGACATTCCCAACAATATGTCACAGTATGAGTTCTTAGTGGAACAGTTGTTGGTCCCTGCCTTTGATGTCCCCAAATCTGAAATGGTGTGTGAACTTGTTGGTCTTGATTCCCCATGGTATCATACCATTTATGACTATCTGCATTCCCAGACATTACCACCTAACCTATCTAGTAACCAACGCAAGTCCTTCCTTCGCAAAGTCGCTCACTACGCCATCATCGATGATACCCTATATAGACATGGCCTAAACAATACCTTACTTAGATTCTCGACACTAATGAAGCAAAAATTTCCTTACGTGAAGTGCATGAAGGTATATGTGGAGCCCATTCTAGTGGTCTGACTCTAACTAAAAAGAGCATGCGACTGGAATATTACTAGCCTACAATGGAGCAAGATGCCTATCACTTTGTGAAGAATTATCGATAGTGTTAAATACATAGAGCCCTCATCCACGCACTTGCAAAGGAGCTACATTTCATCACTTCGCCATGTCCCTTTTCCCAATGGGGACTTAACCTCATAGGAAAAATTCATCCCACCTCATCTAATGGCCACAAATTTATTATCACTACAACTAAATATTTCACAAAATGGATTGAAGCCATTCCCATGACATACATAACCGGTAAACAAATATCCAAGTTCATCCTCAATTGTAGCATATGTCAATATGGTGTCCCACAATCCATCATCACTGAAAATAGTCATCCTTTCAAAAATCAGGATGTCTGTGAGTTATGTGAGAAATTCCACATCCAACACTACTTTTCCACACCCTACTACTCGCAAGGTAACAACCAAGCTAAGGTGTCCAATAAGACCATAATCAAGATTCTTAAAAAGACTGTCAATGACATTGGTCGTGATTGGCACATTCAGCTTAACCCCACCCTAGGGGCATATCGTACAAGCATTCACACACCCACTAGCACCACTCCATTTGCCCTAGTCTTTGGTACAAAGGCTAACCTTCTTATAGACGTTAAAGTCCCCTCCCTACGGGTCTCCATGAAAGGGATCATTGATGATGAGGAGTACCATATATCTCAACTGCATGAGTTAGAGTTGCTTGATGAACGTAGACAAACGGCCTTGACACATCTACAGGCATACTAGAACCATCTTTGTCGCAGCTACAACAAAATAGTTTTGGTTAGATGTTTTGACATTGGAGACTTAGTATTGATGCAAAATCTGAAAAATCAAGCAAAACATGAGAAACCCAACAAATTTGAGCCCAACTAGTTGGGTCCATATGTCATAACAACATCCTTTGGTTCTGGCACCTATCAATTGTCCATGCCTGAAGGGGAACCTTTGCCCGAGCCCATCAACAGCTTGCACCTACGTAAGTTCTATACCTAGCTTCAGAGAGCTCTTGTAAAAAAAAGTCTTGAAAAAATGAAAAAAAGTCCTAAAAAAATACAAAAAAATGAGAAAAAGTCCTAAAAAGATACAAAAAATGAGAAAAATTCCTGAAAAAATACAAAAAAAGGAGAAAAAGTCCTAAAAATACAAAACAAAGAGAAAAGTAAAATACAAAAAATGAGAAAAAGTCCTAAAAATACAAAAAAAAAAAAAAGTCAAAAATACAAAAATGAGAAAAAGTCCTAAAAAACAAAAAAATGAGAAAAAGTTTTGAAAAAATAGAAAAAAAAAGGAAAATGAAAAAAATTGTTACCTTGATGAAAACTTGGCAAACAGGGATCTTGGTGATACTAAAAAAAATAAAGAAAATAGTAAAGAGAAAAATTCCATCCAATAGTGAAAACCACGTCAGTGGCTCTTTAGATAAGTACCATGGTGAAAACCTGGCAAATAGGCACCATGTGTAGATAGTCTTTGTTCTACCATCTACTATCATTTTATTTGGTCTTCCACCTTAATCCATAATAATGCCTTTACCTTCCATCATCCCCCATTTGACATCCATCATTTGGCCTTGTCATCTTTATCATGACTCCCAAGGGGTTGACGTCTTGTGTCCTTTATCCTCCATCTTCTGACCATAATAAACTCTTGTCCCATCCCATCCCTATTGGTTAGTCTTATACCAGACTGGGGAAATTTCCTAACACCAGGCTTCATTGGATTCTACACTTGTCATTGGAGGTCAAAACATTCAAAAACAAACAAAAAAATCAAATATTCCCAAAAAAAAAAAAATCACATATCCACAAAAATCCAAAAAAATCATAAAATGATAAAATCCAAAAACATCATAAAACCTCAAAAAGACAAAAAAATCAAAACATGCGAAAAACCCAAAAACATTTAGATAACTTTTCAAAAAAATCCCAAAAAACAAAGTCAAAGTCAGTCATGTCAGTCTTTGTCATTATCAAACTACGTTGCCTTTGCGACTAGACGTAAGCAAGGCCATCTATTGATGTTCCCCTGAGGCATTAGGTTAGTCCCTTAGGTGTGTCAAATAAAATCATGATTCAGTCCTTTGTCATTGAAACAAAGCCAAGGGTCATGTTGAACTACGAGGTCATTGTGCATTGCTACGTAGGCAAGGCCATTTGTTGATGAGCCCCCAAGGCTCCTTAGGTCAGTCCTTTAGGGTATGCTAGGCCAGTTAAAATAAATAGGACACTATCAACTTAGACACGAGATATAATCATTTGCATTTCAAATACAAATCCTAAATCAACAAGACAAGCAAAGCTAACAAGTCTCCAAGTCAACTCAGTCATTTGTCAAATCAATTAAGCTAGTCAAATCAATTGATCAAAACCAATGGTCTTATACAGGATGTGTCCTTCTTGAAACCAAACCTTGTCACTATCACACTTTTTCATTTTCCTTATACAGGTAGTTGCATGATCGAAACCATACTTGACATCTTATACGACATGTTTTCTTCTCCTGAAACTAGGCCTTGCCAAAATAGTTAGCCCATCACTCACTTTGTCACTTAACACATTGACACACACTTATTGGAAAATAATTTGAATGGTTGTTGACCTTGTTGGTCTATTTTGTCTTATTTTTTGGATTTACTTTGTTCATGTTACTAGCCACCTTGAGGATGTCCCATGAAGGATTTAGAGGAGCAATGATGTCTCATGACTTGTCTTTTATTTTATTGTTGTTTGTGATTTGTCTTGACAAAAATACTAGGGAAACATGACCCTTAGTATGAGTTAGGACATTCCTTGTCTACGAATTTTTGTTTTACAGATGGATGACCTTGTACACCTTGGTCTATGTCATGTCATGGTTTTTGTTGTTCATTTGTCATATTTTACTGCCCAATTATAATTAAATGCAAAATCCTTGCATAGCAAAATATATCTAAAATTATCTCAACTAGCACTATCTCAACATCCATGTCTTCCATGCTAACATCCATGCCCTCTATGTTAACATTCATCTTTTTCGCTCTAACATTTCTTCTATTTTGCATCTTCATTACCCTACACTATTTTTCTTTGTCCTCTTGTCCTTCATCTTCCAGTCCTCTCATCGATTTCAAGAGCACACTCATGTTCTTTGAACCCACCTGTCCTCTCAAGGGGGCATACCACTACCTCCTCGTCATCCTTCCTCATCCTACTTTCACTAGGGCATTTTTTTTTCTTTGACACAACATGATAAATTGCATTGTATCAAAGAGGGGCAAATGTAGACACCTAGAAATTACCACTAAGCCTTTCAATTTATTAAAACCCCTTTTTCATCTTCGATAATTAAATAATCTTAATTATTTAATTATTACCCAATATCATAAATTATTCTATTAATTAAATAATCTAAATTATTTAATTAATTCATCTTAGCCTTTTCTGACACAAATTAATTAAATAAGATTTAATTAATGACTTGCCTTTTCGCTCACCTTTTTTTGAATTAAATTGCCTTTTAAACTAAATGATAACTTGATTTTTCCTTGTATAGTTAAATAATGTTGCCATTATTTAATTATTCACTTTCCTCTTCGAACTAATTGATTTTTTCAAAAAACCAATTAGTTTCCTCTTGCTTCTTCACTTTCAATCTTATTTGATCTCGTCTTGATTAATTACAACCATTGATTGAAATAAAAATCTTCTGATCTCAACTATCATTTTCCATCCATCTCTCTATAAATACCATCGTCATTTATCATTTTGATCATCTAGAATTTGCATATTGTCATGCTAGTGAGATTGAAACTTCAATATTTTGCTTTGTCTTTGTCATAGGCTAGTTAAGTGCATAAAAATTTATAATTCTAAGGGCATTAATTTCTTAGTAGCAAAATGGAGAAATACAATGAAGGTGAATCAATGGTGGCGTGAAGACTTTTGGTAATATTGTTCCATATTTTTATGTCTTTATGCTTATTTTTGTTTCATTATTTATTGGGGTTTGATTTATATGCTTTATTTCCTAACCTTGATAATTTTAGCCCTAATACAGTTTATAATATTAGCCTCTGACAATCAAACAATTGCACCACTCATTAGTCTAGAAGCATTAGCCCAAAAAATGAAAATCAAAATGCAGGCACAATTTCAAAGAGAGCAAAAAACACAGGCGCTAAAAACCAGAATTTTAGAATCTAAAATAGAGAACCAAAGTGTAGCAAAATGCTCAAAATGATGCTTCTATAAAGCTAAGTGCAATAATTCCCCCTAAGATTAAATACTAATGATGCTAACTATATATAATAAAAATTATGGTACCTACTGATATATTCTCAAATGATTAATTACCAGAAACAACAAGATGTATCAAAATATTGCAAAAAAAAGATTAAACTAACTATCTTGAATAGAGGTGTCGAACTGTGACCAGAACTGTGCCTACGCTCAGAGACCTAGTTAACCCAATTTTACACAAAAATGACAAGAGAACCGCTTTAATCTAGCCAAAAGATGCAAAATACCAAGATCTCTTTGAATAGATAATGATGCTAAAATAATAAAAAACTTATTTAATGATACTTAAACTATCTTAAAATCTAGTTGAGAACAAAGGTGTCATTTCCTGGGATGAAGGTGCACAAATTCGCTATGCAGGTGCAACAACATAGGCGTTGTGAGTCGCAATGCAAGTGCAAAAAGTTTCAGCATAGGTGTCGAAAGCTAGCTGCGACCCAACAAGTGCAAAAAATGAGAAAATATGTGAGTTCTTTGACCTTTAGGTGAATTTTAAAAACTCAAAATGAAATGCAAAGTGATATCTAGAGATCTTGCTTAGCCTAGATAGATTTTAGATCAATTTTAGATAGTTGTTCTTTTTATCTTGGCCTCTTAGTGCGAGTTGTAGTTGTAGGAAAAATAAAAAGAGAGTTAACCATAATAACTTGCAACAACAACAACAAAAGGTTGAAAACCCTATTAGAGAGCTAAACACAATCCTATGACACCAAAGAAACCCTTGCAAAAATTGAAGATTGTTAGTAAAACAAGCAAGTGAAACTCTAAGAATGCGATCATCGATTCGGGAAACAGAAGCATTGTGAGTCAGCTCACAGGCGCCACAAGGTTGGTCATGAGTGCGGTAAACTAAAGTAGAAGTATCATAGCTCATGATGGAAGCGCCAAAAGTCTTCATGAAGGCACGATATAATAGTATCTGAACTTGTAAACCTTCAAAACATACAACTTTGACAAAATATTAGTTAGGGACATGGGTCCCACCGGGCATGCCAAATGTGGAGGGGTTAGAAATCAACACCAAAAGCATAAAAAACATTAAGAAATGAACATAATAGCATAAGAATAATTATACCTTTGATCTCCCTCCTTGATTGAGCTCCAAGATTACACCCTAATCTTGTTGGATTTTCTCTAAGTTGGAATGTGGATTGCTCATAATTGTACTAGCATAATATTAGCACCATTCAAGATGTTCAAATGAGGAGATGAAGGCCCAATTTATAGAAAATTGGAGGGTAAAATGGAGGGATAGAATTGAAAGTTGATGGAGGGCTAGGATTGAATGTGAGGGTGATGCATGGATCAATAGATGTGGCTTGTTAGTAGTGTCACAATTAAGTGCATGGAGAAGGGTGAGGTGTGCTCACACATGTGTGAGCACACATTGGAATGACACCTCATTTAATTTTGGAGGCTATGTGTAAGATAGTGGAGGTAGGTGGGATTTGTGGCATTAATGAGACAAGATTAGGGGGTTGAGTGTGAATTTTAAATTAGGAAATAATGGTAATGATGGGGGTTAGGGTGGCTAATTAGTGATTAATTAGCTTAATAGGATGGATAGAGTTAATGAACCATGGGTTTATTAACTTAGGTGGAGTTAATAGTTGGAGAATGGGCTAATGGAGGTTAGTAGTTTAATTAATCAAGGATTAATTAACATAATTGGATTAAAAGCATAGGAGATTTTAATGGGATCAAATAAATATTAAGAATTATTAATTGATTAGAAGAATTGTAGTTTTACATGTGATATAATTAATTAAATAAAATATTTAATTAATTATAGGAGGAAAAAAAGGATTAATTAATTAAATAAATGTATTTAATTAATTAAAAGGGAGAATGGGTAAATTAATTAAATAAAATCTATTTAATTAATTAAGATGAAGGGACGTCAAATTTAGGGTGACTACAATTACATCTAAGGGTCATCTTAAAGCCAACTGAATTGGAATTTTTATGTGAATGTGGAGGATATTTAGTGAAGGAAAAATCATTTGTGAAGTGAAATATGTGCATTGGATGTGAATTAAGCAATATGAAAAATATGACGTGTGTGGAATATGTATGATGATGAATACGTGTGAAAAAGGAATTGCAATATCAACATAAGTCAGATGCCTCGTCTACAACAGTTCAAGTCTTAGTTTTTTATTATAATTTCCATGTACCCTACTCTGAGACAATGAGTCTCATCAGGTCCGCTGTATCTTGCCCCTGAATTTGTCTTTGCTTCAATGTTTGCAAGTCAATAAGCAATGAGCCTTGAACTACATTATAAATCCTTTTAAGCAATGATCTTTTATATTGTGAGTTAACTCTCATCATGGTTTTTCCCTCATTGGTTTTTCCACATAAAAATCTTGGTGTCATTGTATGGTGCATGTTTTCTTATCTACTCTTCTTTCATGTGATGTGATGTGATGTTTTATCTTCAAATAAGAATGGTTTAATTTTAATATATATTGATTCACCCCCCCCTCTTAGCATTGCATTGTGTTTAACACTAGTTACATACATGTGGACTCAACATTGAAGTGTAAGTGGGAGACGAATGGCTATCAAAAGCATGGTGAACACTCTAACCTTGAAATTTTATTATAATCAGTCTAGTAATTTAGTTAATCTTACATTTCAAAATGAAATATGATAAATTAAATTTGGCCTTGTTCCAATTTACATGTCTATCAATGTTAAATGTTTGATAATAGCGCATTTGTCATTATAATATAATCCAATATAGATGTGTCTTATTGCTACCCACTTGCATCCTAATCATCCTCAAACCCATAAGCACAAAGAGACCCACAATTTCAACATAAGTGAGGTGAAGGTCAAGACTTGGAAGAATTTTCCACATTACCCTATGCTAGGGGCCTAACATGCTATAAAAGGGTCTAAGTGATCAAGCTAATGGATTTTAGGGTTTTGAACTCAACAACCTCCTTCATAATGGAAGGGACAGTGATATGCTCAAACTCTAGTATAGCAAGGGGTCTTAGTTCTTATTTTTGGGCACATTATGCCCCCACTCTATCCTGTGTTGAGCCCCAAACTCTAGCCTAGAAATCTTGTATGTCAAAGTCATTCAGAATCTCATTGAGGATAAACTTGCAATAGAGTTTTCACAAAAAGTATTACGAGACCTCATTTTTATTGCATGAAGGATGGTCAAAGACCATCCACTACCTATCCCAAAAATTATTCCTTATCCCTTGGTGGTGGCACCAATGGATAGGGAACCTCCTACAAGAGTTGTGTAAGGGTGCATTAGTTCTTGGGTTGGTGAACAACCCATACAAGTAAAATTTCAATATTTTTTTGTTTAATTTGCTCATGGGATAGTTTTTTTGCATAAAATTATCTTTTTCCTTCTCTCTTGTTTTACCAAGTGTTGATTTTCCCACTCACAAATACTAAGTGAGAGACAATTGATTCTAATGAACTGGCAAGGTAGACCTATGGGAGTTTATTCCTAATGGATCTCCCAACCTCCCAATTATTCCCTCAAGTTCTCTTTTACTGATTTTAATTTTCCCTAGGTAATATATTTTCTTGTGTCTCGAGAGGACGTCAAGGCAATGTGGAAGGGGTTTATTGTGGTTGTTCTTTAGGAGGGTTTTCATCAATCAATAAATGTGGGTTTTCATCAAATAATGGGGCATTATCAATTCCTAAAAATTAAAGAAAAAATACTCAAAAAATTGATATCTACTATTTAATTAAATTTTTACATTAAAAAACTAAAAATGCTTACCTCTTCAACCTTGGGATGTCATGGCAGCATTTTGGTGGTGATTCGATGAACAAAATGGTGAAGTATGATGGATTACACAATGTGAGCATGCTCTTTAAGGTTGCAGATTAAAAAATATTGTTGTTTTCTCTTTAAAAATAATAAATGTGAGTGTGTAATAATGTGCCCGCATTATGTTTTGTAGCAGACAAAAAAGTGGTGCACCACTTTTTGATCCCCAACTCCCTGCACATACCCAATATTTGTATGGTACTCCTAAGTATTACATTAATATTGGGTTGCAATGTTGTAGGAGAAGATCTACTAGTGGATATGTTTTGAGTATGTCTGGTGGTACAATCAATTGGATGAGTAAGAAACAAACTATGGTTTCTTTGTGCACTATAGAAGCAAAGTACATGGAAGCTACTCATGCATGAAAGGAAGCCATCAAGATTAAAAGTGAAAGTATTTTGATGTGGGGGCGAGTTCAATATTTATTATAGTTCTATGTGATAGTTAGAGTGTCATATATCTAGAAAAGAACTTGATAGTTCATGCAAGGATGAAGAATATTGATATTTGAAATATCATTTTTATTCATGACATGGTGGAGAATGGGAGGCAATGCCTAAGAAATTTGACACTTTGTAAAGTGTTGCAAATATATTGATGAAGCTAGTGAGTACATAAAAGTTTAGGTGGTGCTACAATTATATGGACCTTCTAGGACATAGAAAACAATTGTAAGAGGGAGTTACACTTGTTGATCAATTTATGATGCATGTTATAACACACCATTAGGCATATTTAAATGGAGATAATGAAATCAAAATAAAACACTCAAGTTGGTGAATGGATTATGTTGAACTTATAGGAGGTGGAATGAATATATTATTTTAGCTTGTGGACTTATCTTAGGATTTGGGTGGTTGATTTCTAGCTAAAGATTTGGGCACTATATTTTAGGTGGTTGTAGCTCATGGTTTTATAATTATTATTTGATGATTTTGTGTGTTATTTTTTCTATTTGTTCAGTGCTTTAGATGAAAGTTTAGAGAGTTGATTTGTGGGTATTGTTATGTTATTAGAGTTACTCTAGAGTTGTATGTTGTTGATACTCCTATTAGAAAATGTCCTTGATATTGTATTATAACCTTTGTTATAAATAATATGTTTGGTTCATGTTTTGGAGTGTAGATTTTTTCTTCCAAAAGGATTTTCCTCATGTACACTATGTTGTAGTATAATTTTGTTTATGTTTTATATATGTTTTTCCTCTCTATAATTGTAAAGATCTAAAATTTAAACATTACTCTCCTCTAAAATTAGTTTAGGAAATATTTTTGCATACCTTGCTTCCTTTCATGGTATGAGATGCTCCTACATCATAAATCTCCCTAAGTGTACTTTAATGGTTTCCAATCTATACATGAACTAGATTCCCACTTTATCAATGATGGCTAAAACAAGACATCTTGATTACACCCACAATTTTAATACCAATCCAACTTATAAAAATACAATCTTAAAAAGAAGAATGATCAATGCTAAACCATAAATATATATAATGAACATGTGTCCACAAAATAAATTAGATTCTCTATATTTTCTTTTCTTTTAATATTATTTTCATCAATATGAAGAGGAATCCCACTCCTAAACCCTTAATCTTCATTGTAACATTAAATAGAGTTTAAATATAAATTTTAAATAATATAGGTATCTATAAAGATTAAAAAATTGCATAAATAAAAATTTTCCCTCTTATTTACCTGTCAAAATAAATCCATTTTTAACCAATTGATACAATAACTTTCCTTAAACCAACCCTTGATCTTGTAACACACCTAATCCAACCCCATATTTTTGACACCTTGAATGCTTGTCGGTTGTGCTCCTATCAATTGTAGTCACACATGCCCTACTTTAATAACCTCGTTTCTTTTAATGAAAAGACAAGTACCCATTTTCCCCATAAGGAAGAGGTTTTGCCTCCTTTTTTCCCAGAGTTTTGTCTTTTCTTCTTTATTAAAGAAAGTTTTCATAAGGATTAATCTGTTTGATGACTTGGGTTGACGTGGCCTCGTTTCCATTTGATATTCAGTTCATTTTGACATTGGGTAGTTGAGCATTGCTTTTGTCATGCCACTTGGCACTTCCCTATGTCATTTGTATTATATTTTAGAGCCAAGAGTTTGGGATAGTTCAGAGATAAAATTCAAATTGCTTACATCACCCGACTCCCATGACGTCATGTCTTTTTAAGGCACGGTATATGTCGGGTCAAGTGTTAGGGAGATCTTATACCGAATTTTCAGCACGCCCCTTCAATTAAATTAAATGACATTTATTTTGTGGCTGTTGGAAAATGTGTGAAATTGCTTTTTATTGTTCTATTTTGTTTGTATTGCAGGCACGCGAGTGTATAACTTCATTTAGTAGAGAGATCTAGTTTTAGAGAAGGGGTTGGCTTGCGAGTCCTCCATTTATTTTGAGAATTATGTCGGCTACAACAATCTAGAACGAAGATCTAGTAATGGGAGAGAAAGAGTTGACAACTCATTCATGGGTTGGAATTGTATACAATTAATGGGAAGGCTTATGTATTTTCATATTCAAATTTGGTCTCATATATTTTAAATTATTATATTATTATATTATTATATTATTATGAAGGTAAGATCGACGAGAAAAATGATAAATTTTACATTACAATATCTTCAACCATTTTCTAAATGATTATCTAGATTTCAGAAGAAAAAAAATTAGTACAATGTAGCTACCTTTTAGAAGTGGTTAAAGGATCATAAAATATGTGAATTCAAATAGGGGTCTTATAATCCTAACATCTAAGTTAGTAGACCTTAGCTGGATCAAGTTATTGTTAAGTCTATTAGGCTAATCAAAAGAGGTTATGTTTTTATTTGAAGAATATTTGAGGTTGAAAATATTAGTTCTATTTGGATCTTTTTACTCTTCATGATTTTAAAGGAAGGTAGACTATTCAATTGGGGGAATATTATTTTTAGCATTTTTTACAAATAGTTTAGAGAAGCCCAAGATGGGAGCAACTTTTGTATTATTTTTGTAGTACTAGGTTGGAGATTCTAGTTAAGGACTAGATTTAACCATGTACAAAAACAAAAAATTCAACACAAAAATAACTATATAACTTTGCAAGCACAATTCACTACAAAAAGTTGAAGTGTGAATGATTGATGGTGTTTAAATAAAATATAGTTACAATGAAGCTTCAATGGGCTTGTAACATGTTAGTCATTAACTATTTGATTATAAAAAAGATCAATGTGATCTCTCATGATACATTAACTCGTGATATGCTCAATATGCCATTCTTATTGGCCTTTAAAGGAATTTTCTTATTCAATCCTACTTTGTGCACTATTATCATCTGATCTATCTATCCTCAAATGATATTAGTCTCTCTTTATATAGGTGGGTATCAATTGATATGTCCCTCAAGGAAACATGTCACACCATCTTTGGGGAATGTGATAAGGATCAATGGACCCAATATTAAATGTATTGATAATTAGTCAACTTTGAAATTGGGATTATCACACTATGTAGCGTGAATGTTCAACAATAACATGCAAATTCAACTTGATCAATACATATCAAGTTAGGAGTCTCCAAATGTGATGCATTTACATGCACACAAACTCTTAGAAATCAAATTAAAAATTATAACCTTAACGATTGGTACAAATTTTAAAATCTTACCACAAACGAAAACAAGCTTATGTATGTTCAATAAATAATTTAGTTTAATTATTCAAATTAGACAACATAGAATCATTTATCATATTTTCATGAAATTAACAATAATGTCATGAAGTATGTTCTAAAAAAATTATGTTTCAAACCACATCTCAAGATTCATAGAATGTTCCACTATAAATTTATAGGATTTTGACTGTCTATAATACAATATATATAGCTATATATGACATATATGAAGATAGGTTTGAAGAAATAAAAGATGCAAAATCAAAGGAACATGGTATTATAAAGACACCATACTTTGTTAGAAAATAACTAGAAAGTACCTAAAATAATTTGTATATATATATATATATATATATTCTTTTGGCAACATAAGATTGCTCTTTGGTTAGGGATGTTCTTGCATCACACACCTTGAGCAATTGAAAATTTGGTCTCACTTTGAATTTACAAGAGTGAAACCAAATTCACTCACCTTAGTTGGAGATAACCATGTTGAATCTCTAATTAGCCTTCCTTTCCATTTTGTCGAATAAATTCTTTTTACTTTTTACTCCTAGTGCTTTTATAGCTTTCTTGTGTAGTATTCTTTCAATTTTATTTATTTATGGTGGTGGTACTTATTTTCGAGCTATTTATTTCTGTTATATTTCCTAATAAATCCCCTTCATTTTATTCATATAAATATACAACATTAAACACATGTGATATATCAAGTTTCTTTGGTAATTCCATTTCATGTGCATTTATTGAATCAAACTTCTTAATGATCTTGCATATTCCAAATTTCTTCATCTTCAATTTGTTATAAGTTTTGAGAAGAAATCTCTCATGCCTTACATATATCATTACATCATACCCCATCACATGTTCCTTATGTCTCCTTTCTTAACTACATGCTCCTTATATTGTAGATTCATCATTTCCAATTGAACTCCCACTTCTTCATATAGATTATTCATGTGTCAACTACATAATATTCTATTATAAAATTATTCCTATAATTTATGGTGAAGTCTCTCAACCTTGAAACATGTTTTAGATTCTATCCCATATACTTTCAAAAAAAAATTACCTATACTCATATTCAATAAACTATTATATGAGAACTTACCTTTCAAAAATGCTAGATCCTAGTTACTTACCAAATTTTGTTAGTCAAATATTTAAGCATGTTTCTATTGAACTCACATTCATAGGATTTAGTTGTCCATCAATATATGAACTTGATATGTTGAACTAATTTCAATTATTGTTTCATCTTCTTCCATAATTTTCTCCAAAATGGCTAAAAAACATCACATCGTGGTTCTTAAAAAAATAAAAAATCTATATGCACAATTATTAGTCTTCTTAAAATAAATATTAAAGTGAGCCATCTTGAGAAATATATCTAGTACAGCCAATATAGAATCAAATCCTCTCTTATTTCATGGTAATCCCAAAATAAAATCCATATTAACATCATTCCATGGTCTCTCAAGTATAGGAAATGAATGATATAGGCCCACATTATAACACTACTACTTTTTGTAACTTCATAAAGTCTATATTTCTACATAAAATTATTTACATACACATACAATATAAGAAAATAATAATTTTCATTCACCAAATAATATGGTTTCTCCACACCAAAGTTCCTTAGCAATTATTCATGCTATGTTTATCTTTGATAAATTTTTCTCTCATGGAACTCTTAGGAACACATAACTAATTACCTTTAAACAACAAATTAAATTGTCTTGTACTAGATAGTCCAACCACCTTGTTCTTTTAACATTTATTGGTAACACATGCATTTCAAGCCTTGATAAAATTAGGGACAATCTTATATAAATTATTTGTTTCATCAAATCTAATCCAAAAAATTCAACTCTCATTTCCATCAATAGATTAGATCTTTTTCTCAACACATCAACTATTCTATTGGATTTTCCACTTATATGTTTCAACACAAATGAATAATTTTTTAAAAAATAACCTATTTGGCATGCCTTGAACTCAAGTTAATTGACCTCATAGATATTTTATTGCTTGATGTTTAGTGTACAAAAAAAATCTTCTCTCAACAAGTAATGTCTCCACTCCTTCAAACCTTACACAATTACATAAAATTATTGATCATACATACTATTTGTCTTTTCAAAATCATTCAACTTGTCATTAAAATGATTAATAGGTTTACCTCCTTCTTATTCTTCAATAATTTTAAAAAATTACCAAATTTAACTATTAATTTAAATTCTTTTTTAACTTTCCTTGTACTACTAATACTTGATGAACATATACCACTAATTTATTTGATAAACCTTATGTAAAAACCTTTCAATACTTAAAATATATAACTTCAAATATACTCGTAGATGTACACCATTCAATAATTTCTATCAATTTCTCTAGATCCATCTTCAATCTATATTAAACAAAAAAAAAAAAAACACCTAAGTATGCTAACTCTTCCTTCATGAAAATATATTTCTTTACTTTATTTAGAAATTTCTCTTCTCCTAACCTTTGCAATACTAATATAAGATGTTCCTAAATATGTTGATGTTTACTTTTATTAAAAGTCATGATATCATCTAAATATAAAACAAAAAACTTATAACATTATCCTAACAAAAATCACTATACAGTGTCAACAACATGGAAATATCTTCACATCATTCTCATCTTCTTTTGTGTTATCTTCTATCTCCATATACTTATGAACTACAAAAAAAAAACAAAAAAAAAATCTTTCTTGAGAGCTTTCAAATTTTCTTACAATTAACCAAAAAACTTTTGTAAGGCTATTTATTCTTTTTGCATCTTCTTTAAATGGTAATAATACATTTATATCTCCTTTTTTTCATATGTGTGTTTTTTCTATTATCATGAATAATCTTGCATATATTTTCTAATTTGTATGTAAAATAATTGTCCAATTAAACACATAAAATGCTTGAAATGAAATCTCTTTCCAAACTAGATGGAGCTTCTATTATACACTCCTAAAAATATCATTAGTATGCAAATCTATAAGTATATGTCAAAAATACCATAATTATTATAAAATGCAATGTGAACTCTACACCAACAAGTTATGTGAATTATTTTGACATAAAAAGATTTTTCAATTTCAAATTATCCTTTAACTACTTTTTTATTTAGGGATATGTATCTCTACAAATTAGAAGAAAAATTATGTTTGATTCAATATCCACACAAAAATTGGATGTGGCTCATGGTTTTGACAATTAATTCTCCTTTTTAAAATGTCTCTTGATTAGATAATAATCTTGTTATTTAAAAAAAAAAATCAGTTATAGATTTTAAGGGTTCAAGTATGGCTTTATCTTTCTATGAGAGTCTACCAAAGAATGCCCATAGTTCATTGTTATTTGGGACATTGATTATTTCATGCCTCCCAAAGGCTTTCATTAGTATTTTTTTTACTTTTAGTGCTTGACTTGTTTTCCTTATTACACAATATTTAACTAATGTAATTACATGATGTGTAACATTATTATCTTTGATGTGTTTATATATTCATTGATTAGATTTTTATAATATATTTTTACTAATATTATTTAATAATCTAGGCCAAGCATCTTCATTATGGGTCTAAATTTTAAAAAATTATCATTTCAAAAAACAATTGACATCTTTTTATTTTACTTAATTTTTTAAAAAATATTTTTCATTTTTTATTAACATTTCTTCTCAAGAATCTTATCAACCATTGGTAATAAAATTTTCTCATCAATTTCAATTAAAAACTTATGTTTTTAAAGTAAAATTTTTGGAGGTGTTCTTAATGGTAAACTTACTTCATTACATAAATTTGTTTCATTACATAAGTTTGGTTCATCCTCAAAATTTAGTATATTTATTATGTTTTCAATTGGTGTTTGAGGAATTTGTTCAATATCATATTAAGATGGAAAAGAGGATATACCTTCAATTCCAAGATTTATTTTTTTAATTGGATGATTTTTTTCATTCATTACCTTTGTTTCTCCAAATTTCTCCCTTTCATGCCTTGAATCGATCCTTCACAATAGAATTAAATTGGAAAAATATCATATTTTCATCCATGAATTTCAATTTATTATTTTCAGGAAGTTGTCTCATTCATTCTTTTTTCTTCACATTTCTAGCTTCACGCTCCTCCAATGTTTGATTCTTTGATCATTTCCTTGGCGTGATGTTAAATTATATATAAATAAAATATAATTGGTCAAAATATGACGAGGGAGTAAACCCGAGACACAGAAATACACTCACAAAATAGAGAATAATATTTTCTATTAAAATATGGAACTCTTACATGCAGAGGATCACAAATCCTCAAGCTCTGTGATACATGCAAGCTACAGAAGTCTCAGAAAGAAAATTACAAAATCACAGAAATTACCCAGATCCCCTTTCACAGCATGCGAACTTCTTTCCCAAAAAGTTCCTCAAAAATCAGAAACAAGCCCATAAATAGACCCATTTTGGTTTGGAATCAAAAACAGCCTTCGAGATAAGATTTTTGGCAGTTTGGCGCCAAAATTACAATTTGAAATTCAAGTTAAAATTCATAGTCGAAAATTAGCACATTTCTAAAATATGCACCAACTTCCGGCAGCCATAACTTTTAATCCGACCGTCGGATCTTCAATGATAATACCTTTTCAGAAAGCTCTCGAAAAGACAATTTTCCACAAAGTAGGCCTTTGGTGGACTACTTCGGCATTTCCGCAAATTTTCAGGCCCATTCGGGATCGTTTGGTGCCTCAAACTGAGCTCGAAAGGTTTTTCAAGGCAAAAAGCATAAACTGGAACTTGAATAACTTTCAAGTCGTGAATGATCTTGACCTGATTCTTTCACCAAACTGTGTATTTTTCCATCCTAAACCTTCCCATAAATTTATGTCTTCCCACGACTTCAAATTCAAACCTGCTAAAAATAGCAGTTGAGCAAAAAAAGCAGAAAAGCAGTTCTGAAAGTTGGAAACTCTTATTTGACAAAAAGGGTATCTAGAAATATAAAAACATCTACAAAAAGAAAACAACATGAACCAAAATGGAAATCCTCTTTTTGGGTGATGCAAGATTTCCCTCACACCACTGGACGCTCCTGCATCAGACACCCAAGGTAATTTGAGAAGTGACCCCATCATGTCTCAGATGGTTGAGGAAAACCCAAACGGTCAACCTCTGCCTTAGACAACCAAGAAGAATCTTCCACAGGCCTTCCTTTCCATTTTACCAGATACTCTTCATACTACCTGTTTCTGGTACTCTTTCCCACACGACTATCCAAAATTTCTTCAATCTCCTCCTTCTCTGAAGTAGGTGCTGGAATGCCAAACTGTTTCATTGTTGGTGTGTCCTCTGCGCCACCTTCATGATACTCTGTCAAATCTGAAATATTGAACACAGGGGAAATGTTGAATCCATCTGGCAACTCTACCTCATATGCATTCCCTGATTCATACCTCTTCACAATTTTACAGGGACTTCTTCATCTTGGTTTGTTATAGGTTCCCCTGGAAACCTTTCTTTCCTCAAGTGGACCATCACTTCATCACCAATCTAAAACTCCTTATACCTCCTTTTACATCTACCTTAGCCTTATATTGCATATTCATCTTGTTGATATGCTCTCGACATCTCATGTATATTCTTGATGTGCTCGCAAATTCTTG
Source organism: Sequoia sempervirens (assembly GCA_007258455.2). Lineage (NCBI taxonomy): Eukaryota > Viridiplantae > Streptophyta > Pinopsida > Cupressales > Cupressaceae > Sequoia > Sequoia sempervirens. The sequence goes on from VDFB02270651.1 coordinate 668,542,820, forward strand.
ACTTCAACACTAGC
>VDFB02270651.1:668545812-668567735 GCA_007258455.2 Sequoia sempervirens
CCCTAATCAACCTCATTTGATCTCGATCAATAGCTTCTTCTTCCTCTTCTGTATCTATATCATCCACCTCTTCTTCATCCTAGATTTCTCCTCTTCTTCCCAGGTCTAACCCTCTTCTCATCTGTTCTTGCAATGCATCAATTTGTCTTTGGAGGGCTATGAAACCCTCGGCCACCAATGGATCTCTTCCACCAGCATTTCTGCCACCTCTGGCACCACCACGCCTACCAGGCATTACTCTCGGAGGCATCTTGAATACCTCGAACCCACAACCACGGTCCTGGTGCAAACTACCTCACGATCGGAGATCTGTTCACATGCTCAAGAAAACCCGCTCTGATACCACCTGACGAGGGAGTACACCCGAGACACAGAAATACACTCACAAAATAGAGAATAATATTTTCTATTAAAATATGGAACTCTTACATGCAGAGGATCACAAATCCTCGAGCTCTGTGATACATGCAAGCTACAAAAGTCTCAAAAAGAAAATTACAGAATTACAGAAATTACCCAGATCCCCTTTCACAGCATGCGAACTTCTTTCCCAAAAAGTTCCTCAAAAATTAGAAACAAGCCCATAAATAGACCCATTTTGGTTTGGAATCAAAAACAGCCTTCGAGATAAGATTTTTGGCAGTTTGGCTCCAAAATTACAATTTGAAATTCAAGTTAAAATTCACAATCGAAAATTAGCACATTTCTAAAATATGCACCAACTTCCGGCAGCCATAACTTTTAATCCAACTGTCGGATCTTCAATGATAATACCTTTTCGGAAAGCTCTCGAAAAGATGATATTCCACAAAGGAGGCCTTTGGTGGACTACTTTGGCATTTCCGCAAATTTTCAGGCCCATCCGGGATCGTTTGGTGCCTCAAACTGAGCTCGGAAGGTTTTTCAGGGCAAAAAGCAGAAACTGGAACTTGAATAACTTTCAAGTCGTGAATGATCTTGACCTAATTCTTTCACCAGACTATGTATTTTTCCATCCTAAACCTTCCCATAAATTTTTGTCTTCCCATGACTTTAAATTCAAACCTGCTAAAAATAGCAGTTGAGTAGAAAAAGCAGAAAAGCAGTTCTGAAAGTTGGAAACTCTTATTTGACGAAAAGGGTATCTAGAAATGCAAAAACATCTACAAAAAGAAAACAACATGAACCAAAATGGAAATCCTCTTTTTGGGTGATGCAAGATTGCCCTCACACCACTGGATGCTCCTGCATCAAAATAATAAAAATTATGATTGTTAATTATCAAATATAAATATAAAACATGATATAACAATGATTCAAATTCTTCAAAACATGTCTTAGCAAAAAAATTAGATAAGAAACTAATTTTAATATACATTGCAAAGTCATGTATAATTAGGATCATGAATAAGACATGAATATTAGTGATGAATAAGACATTCAGATTAGTCTAATCATACTAGTTTAAAGCATGAAACCATAAGAAAGTGGAAATCTAATGCATATTGAAAACCACCAACACACCATTATAAGAACAAATCAAAAAACTATAAAGATGTATATGAACATTAAAGTGCACCTAAATTTATAATAAACACACACCCACAATAGAACTGCCAATAAAAATATGACCACCACAAAGACAAAACACATCACAAAGGCCAAAGAGCACTTTGTTAGTTCTCAACTATTTTGATCGTTGACTCTCTAGAACCATTACTCAAAACTAGGGAAAGGAACACAAGTTATTCTAAACAAAGATAAGGGGTCATAAACAAGGACAAGACAACCTTGGGACAAGTGATAGTATAGGGAAAATTCTCTTATCCTTTATGCTCTACAATATCAAGGATGATGATCCTTGAGCTATAATTGATATGATAATTAGAGAGAAATAAAGATATAACTGTAAATATGACATAACTAACCATGCCCTAACGATATCCATAAGTAAACCTTCTTGGCCTAAACATAAATGGATTAAAATAATTTCATGCACATGTAACAATAAATAAAAGACAAGCTTATATCAATATTGATGAGCCCCTTAACATATATTATATACATACACATCTTGGAGACTAGAACAATATAATTGTCTAGATATTTATAATTTAGTGAATCTTCAATAATATTTATTACCTTTTTTTTTAAAGATGAGGATAAATCTAATTTTCTTAGCCACTTGAAAGTATGAATTGAGTGAAATACCTCTTAGGATTTGGTAGCAGTCATGAAACTCAAATAAGAACATATGAATGATAGAAAATACATTAGAACTAAGAGAAAAGATGTATATTTAATGGTATTAAGAGTGGTGGAGTTGGGAGGTAATTAATTATAGAGAGATGTCTTCATCAAATAGAAAAATAAGTCACTACGTTCTCTCAAACATCCTCATAATTGTAAGCTAATACTAAAAACTAGATGTACATTTGACAACCATAAGCTAGCCTCTATAACCATCAAGTGTATAAATACTAATAATTATTAATGTTTATGAATTAAAAAATAATTGAATAACCATAACAAAGAAAGATAAGTTTATATGAAATTCTATAAATGGAAACTCAAATACACTTTAAGTAATTTTACAAGCCTCAAGTATGGATTATATACTCAAAATCTTAAAACATTAGTAATCTTGAAGGTGGAAATATTATCTCATAGCATGAATAATTCCAATCAACCATGGATAAATTCATGACACTATGGGATCTCTATATTTTATTTATTTTGGATAAGTTTTTTCAACAACTTTAGAAGTGAAACATAAAACCAGACATACAATAATTGATATCATTTAGACTAAGCTAATAATTTGAATAGTATTTACAATAGGTCCAAGCCTTGAGGAGAAAAACTACCCATAAAAATATTTACATCTTTTCTTTATTATTTACAACTAATAATAATGTCATCAATGGATAGATATGTTTATGAGAGTTGAATATTATTTATAAATATGCCCATCTACTCACATGTAGGGAGTGTTGAACAAGATAACTGAGAGGGGGAGGGTGAATCAGTTGTAACAAATTTAAACCTTTAAATCATTCACTAGAACAAATCCTTAACACTACTTAAAACGATTAAACATTAAGTGCAAGTGCAGAAATTTAAAAACCATCACACAAACACAACACCAAATTTACATGGAGAACCCAATAAGGGGAAAACCATGGTGAGGATTAACTAACACTATAGCGAATATCAAAACTGATTACAAAGGCTCGCTACCTGAGAAACAAGGTTCACTGCCAAAACAAGGACTCATTGTCCAGATCAGGACTCACTGTCTAATAGGGCTAACCCCCTGAAGGGCTCATTTCCATAGAGATACAAATAAGATAGAAGATATATGTTATAGAGATAAGACAATCTCAATGCAACAAATATTTCCACCACAATTTTCTCAACCACTTGCAGACATGCATGTAAGATAGAGTACACCTTCAACTCACTACATCTGAAAACTCAACATTTAGACTTTGCACTAATCTGCCACACTCACATCACACACACCAATTGATTTGCATCTATTTGGCATCTATCTACTCTATTTCTTTGCACTTATCTCTCTATGTACATCTTTTCACCACTAACTTATCCTATATTTATATCATCTTCAACTTTGAAACATATCCAAAGTCGGTCATCCATCAATAAATTCAAATTAGGTCAGTGCCAAAAAATCCTAGGGTAGAATTAGAATGAGGGTGACCCAAGCACACAATTTATGAGGACCCAAATAATTCCAACACGCTTCATCAACTTCGAAGATAGTGTTCAACACAATGTTCAACACAAGGTCAGCCAAACCAGTGTAAAACACATAAAATAATTAAGCACGATCCTTCTAGATACCAAAATTATCTTCAACATGATCATAAAAACTTAACTCTAGAACCACAAGTCATAAGACTTTACCAAAGAGAAATCCAGACCAACAACATTTCTCTCATACCTCAACCAGAAACACAGAAAACCATAGTTCACAACTAGTGAACATAACTCACACTGTACAATGAATCAGAAGACAAAAATCTGGATATAACAACTTCCAGCACACATTACCAACATATTTGAACCACACAAACATAGGTGTAAATATTGGAGCAAAACCCGGAGCAACCACTGAACACCTACAACCTTTCTTCAATATAACTTTCTCAATATCCTCGACATGAACAACCAATAACCTGCATCCATGACATCAATGAAAACAACAACCAATTGATAACCAATTGACCAGTTGACATCAATGACAACACCTTCATTCTTACAACAATCTCCCCCTTTGTCATTGATGGCAACACATGATGTGAAAAACCATCAAAGAAAACATACTAGCTCTGAATACATTTCTCAAAAAAATTCTTTTTGTTTCTCCCCCATAGTAGATAATCTTTTTCACATTCTTCTTTTCCTCTTTTTCACATTCTTCCTCTCCCCCTTTGACATCAGTGGCAAAGGAAAAAGATATTTTACACCGATTTCCCCTTTGCATTAAAAATAGAATACTCATACAATGACAACACATGACACTACCTACTCCCTTGAGAGGTAGCCACAAAAAAATTAGTCCAGAACAAAGATATATCCATAGATCCACTAGACTTATGCATCTTCATATGCATCTAGTTCAAGAAATGAGGGGAAATGACCCCTAACTTCTCCTGGAGATACTCAAAAGTATCTTTAGGAAGATCCTTCATAAATATATCACCAATCTAATCCTTCATCGGGACATACTCAAGCTTTACTTCATTCTCCATGACTTCCTCCCTCAAGAAATGATACCCAATAGATATATGTTTTGTCCTTGAGTGCATCACAGGATTATTTGACATGTTAATTGCACTTGTGTTATCATAGAAGATAGAAATAGGATAGTCATACACCATTGTGAGATCTTTCAATTTTTGTTTCATCCATACAAGCAAGATGCGGCAACAATATACTCAGCTTTAGCAGTACACAAGGAAATTGAATCTTTCTTTTTACTCAACCATGCCACCAATCTACAACCAAGAAAGAATGCACCACCACTTGTACTCTTTCTATCATCTACACATCCATCCCAATCTGCATCTGTATAAGCACTTAGTGTAAAGTCAGTATCCATAGGATACCATAACCCATAATCTGGAGTTCCATTCAAATATCTAAATATTCTTTTAACATGTGTAACTTCCTTAGGATCTTCTTCAAATCTAGCCACAAGACAAACAACATGCATAATATTTGGTCTAGTAGTAGTCAAATACAATAGTCCACCGATCATATATCTATATTTTCTCTAATCATCCTTAGGTCAATCATCATTTTTACCTAATTTGCAATCGGACACCATAGGAGTGCATACATGTTTGGAATCATCCATCCCAAACTTCTTCAACATCTCTTTCACATACTTAGACTGCGAAATAAAAATTTATTTCTCTGTTTGATTAATTTGTAGCCCAAGAAAGAAATTCATCTCTCCAAATATAGACATTTCAAATTATTTTTGCATCTCTTCCACAAACATCTTACACATAGTTTCATTTCCTCCAAAAATAATTGCATCAACATATACAACCACAATCAAGATTTTGTCATTATCAATTTTAAAATACAAATTACTATCTGTTGTACCTTCGTTGAAACCTTGCTAAATCAAATACCTGTCTAACCTTGCATACCAAGCTCTAGGATCTTGCTTCAATCCATATAAATCTTTCTTCAATTTGCACACCATATCTAATTGATCTAACAACTAAAATCCTTCTAGTTGTTCCATGTATACCTCTTATTCTAGCTCACCATTCAAAAATGTAGACTTGACATCCATCTGATAGACCTTGAAATCTTTATGAGTAGCAAATGCCAAGAACATACTTATAGCTTCCATTGTTGCCACCAGAGAAAAATTCTCCTGAAAACCTATGCCTTCTACTTGTGAGTAACCTTTACACACAAGCCTTGCTTTGTTTCTAACCACTTCTCCATTCTCATTCAACTTATTTATGAATACCCACTTTAATCCAATAATGTTTTTGTCTATCGATCTTGGGACCAATTCCCAAGATTGATTCTTCTCAATCTACATTATTTCTTTCATAGCTTCCATTCAATGTTCATCTTTACATGCTTCATTTACAATCTTCAATTCAATCTCAAAAAGTAAACATAGATTTACTTAGCAACAATAGCTCTGCTTCTTTTCAATACTCCTTTTGTCTTGTCTCCAAAGATCTAACTTTTTGAATGATTCTTCTACACATATCTAGGTGTCTTAGGGGACACCACCAGAGCTTCTTCTTCTCTTTCATTTTCTTCATTATGCTTCTCTTGCTCACTTCCATAATTTCTTTGATTCTTACGCAATCAAGTTCATTAGATACATATCCATCAACATCAATTGAATTCTTCATTGCTTCATCAACCTTGACATTTTCACTTTCTACAATCTTTCTCAATGTTTTATTCAAATATTTGTAAGTTTTTCTTCAAGTAGAATATCTAAGAAAAATACCTTCATCACTTCTCGCATCAAACTTTCCTAAAGTTTCTTCATCTCTTATGATATAACATTTTCTTCCAAATACCTTGAAATACTTAATAGTAGGAATTCTTCCACACTATAGCTCATAGGGGGTCTTTGTATTGTTTGCTCTTGCTTGAACTTGATTGAATACATAAATAGTAGTATGAATAGCTTCTCTCTAGTAAACTTCTGGTAAACCGGCCTTAGTAATCATTGATCTAACAGCCTCTTGAATTGTTATGTTCTTTCTTTCAACAACTCCATTCTGCTAAGGAGTTCTCAGAGAAGATAATTGTCTTTTCATTCCATGCACTTCACAAAACATATTAAACTCATGGGAGGTGAATTCTCCACCTCTGTTAGACCTTAAGCATTTTATCCTCAAATTTACTTCATTTTCAACCATAGATTTGAATGTCTTGAATCTATCTAATGCATCATACTTCTCTCTAAGAAATGTAATCCATGTATATCTAGAATAATCATCAATCAAAAGAATAAAGAACCTTTCACCTTGTAGACTTCTCATCTTGTAGGACCACAGAGATCTATATGAATTAAATCCAGTAGTCCAATAGTAGATTGTTCCTTTGATCTGTAATGGCTTCTTGCTTGCTTTCCAAATTGACAATTCCTATAAATAGCATTAGTCGGCTTTGTAATCCTTTGTAAATCTCTCACAGCCTAAACCACACTGATCCTTGCCAAGTTATCAAAATTTGAATGTGACACATTCTCTGATGCCACAACCAACTTCCATTTATCTGAGTCATAAAGCATTGTCCATCAACACCCTTAAGTTGATAGATATTGCCTTCATATTTCTTTCCTGCAACAATCACTATTCCAGATCATTTCCTAGTCTCACATCTCTCATCGTCAAATACAAGATTATATCCTTTACTGCACATTTTTCCAACACTCAAGAGATTATTCCCTAAGCCCTTAACATAGTAGACATCATCAATATTATGCTTGCCATCAAAACTTACTAAACCTATCCCACAAATTTTAGCACCAATATCATCTCCAAATAGAACCAAGCCTCCATAATATTTTTCAAGTTTAACAAACTTACTCTTATCACCAATCATGTGATGTGAACAACCACTTTCAACAACACAATAGTTATTTTCTTGTTTAGCATGTAGGGCAGAGATTACAGTACCTTCATTTTTCTCCCTCTCCGGAGGGCATTACTTCACCTATTTTTCAGAATTAGCAGAAGTAGGTTCATCTTTTATAGCCAAGAACAAGCATTCATTGTCATCAAGGTCTCCATAATTATATTCCTCATTAGATATACTAGCATCCTTATTTACATAATATGCTATGTTTATCTTCTTACCTTTATTTTCTTTCTCATATCTTTGTTTATTCCTCTTAGCTCTTTCCAAACACTTTACAACATAATGACCTATTCCTCCACAACTAAAGCACTTAAAGGGTAACTTACCTTCATAATTTCCAAAGTATTTCCTCATCCTTCTCACAAAGTTAGCCTCTACTTCATCAAGATTTTCTACATCCGGATCTTCAGCTTTTGTAGCCTTAAAAACACTCTTTGATTTGAATGCATTTCTCAAATTCAATTTTCTCATCTCATAATATGTCAGAGATCTGAACAACTGATCTTTAAGTCTTATAATCTATATTTTGTTCAATAGCACATACCTTGTCATTGTAAGCATCAAGGAGAGTTCTAAGAATCTTCTTGTTGGAAACTTGCAACCAATTAAAGACAATTTCCACATAACCCAAAAGAGAGATTTATGCAACTAAGTATTCAGAATCCATATGCAAAATAATAGACAACATACCCATGAAAATATGACACAAGATATACCCTGGGAAAACCCTCAAGAGGGAAAAAATTCAGCCTCCAAAAGCATCCATCTCTCATGTATTATTCAGCAATAAAGATTACAATACATCTTTAGAGTCTCCATGAACGCCATTGAAGCAACAAGCCCTCTCCAAGAAATCCATGTGAACAAGCATGCAACCACACATCATGTGCCATGCTTCAAACCCTCACAAATGCTAACCAGAGCTAACATGCAAAATTGCATCTCTCAATAACTACCCTTGTGGTTGCTTTTATAGAAGCAAGCTCCCACAAAACCATGAGATTACAAAACCATGGCCCCTTATTTAATATTGGGTATTTTATTTATTTATTTTCCCCAATATTAAATAATTTCATTTTTAGCAATTTAACTTATGTCCCAATGTTACATGCAACATAAAGTGGCCCCAAGAATAATTACATTAAATACATTATGCAAGGTAGACAACACACCTTTTCCTAACATTCTCTCACTTGTTGTATACATTGCATAAGGGGAACAAGTAACCTCAAAACATTAATCAAATGAATAATCCATATAGCCACATATACCATCATGGAATCAAAGTGTTCCATGTGCTCCATCAAGATACCTGCAACAAGAATCAAAGTGACCACCATCCCAAGAATTAATGCTCTCATCCTCCATCATGCTAATGCACAAAGATAAGAAGCCATCCAATAGAGAAGTCACAAAATTTGTCACAATGAAGCATAAGTCCTACCTGAACTAATATCCCAAACAAAAACACTCAATCCAAAAGTATCAATATGCACCAGTAGCTATCAAAATACACAAACCCAAAGTTGAAATAACACCCACAAAAAGTGCCAATACATCCAACTAACCATACCTCCAAGGTATACAAAACATAGTAAACTCATGCCATAAACATATACACCCATAAACTGCAATCATAAACTCCATGTGCAAACCTGTCAAAGAATGGAATACACATCCAAGAGCACCCACTGCATGGGTAATGCAAATCTGAAAAAAGATCAAGGCATACCAAGTCTACCAATAGCATCATATAGAAAGTGTAAACAACATCATGTAGAACCAAGGAATCATCCACAATGATATACAAACCTGTCAATCAATAACCTGTAAGAACAACTCTCACCACAAGTCTCCATAGCTCTCCCAAGTTCTCCACACCCAATAAAGGAAAAAGATAAAGGAACCTCCATGTCATCACCCAAGAACATAAGTGAAAACGCATGACCACAAGCTAGTGATCACAATAGCTCTAGCCAAACCTCAAACCAATGTAATGTGAAACCAAACATCTAGGAAGATAACCAAGACCAAAGAGAGAAACTTTGCACATCATATACCTATAGAAAAATATCCTACATACGCCTCTAAATGCCAATTGTGTCAAGTATGATCTCCCCCATAACACCCAACCATTCAATCACCAAGATCAAACATAACATATGCAATATGTAATCAATATGGATGTAAGCCTCTCATAACCAAAGAAGATCAAACTAAATCCATTCCCAATGAAGGAAATAAGCCCAATACATCTCCTAAACTCAACATCAATGAATGTAATCACAATGCATAAGGAGATAAACATGCCAACACTCCTCAAATTAACCCTCCAAAACCATATATCCATAGCTCAAGATCCATATGTATGAGAAGATAAAGCATAAACTTAAAGCACTTGAAAGTGGCAATGGGAAATACCTCTAAAGTGAAACCACCAAGTAGACCAAGAGTGGGGTAATGAGAATGCTCCTCCAAGACATCCAAGTCATCATGACTCATCCAAGAACACTCTCCTCATAGGTCCATGTTGAACTCACATCCAACCAAGGTGTAGGCTCCTCAGACATCCTGTTGAAATCTCATCAAGAGTAACCATCTCAACACATGTCTCTAACCATAAGAGAACTCAAGCCTCACCTATGTCTCCAAGTATCCATGAGTACCTGTAACCAACCAATCCATACCAAATTCCAAATGCAATATAGCACCATCATGAAGTAATCAAGGAAATGTCGATGTACGTAATACCAAGAGAACCACATAAGATCAAAGTCATATATTCATCCTAGGAATCAAGAACATAATCATGACATCATGATCTCAAACCTCCTCAACTAAGAGTATCATATGATCAAAAGAAGATAACATGCACTTGTATCATGCCAAAACCCCAATCCAGAATCAAGAGTAAATCATGACATAATAACATAACCATCATATCAAAAACAAGGATCACATATCAGGAAAAACAAAGCATGACACCTCAACCATAGACTAAAGAATTCTTGCATGGAAACCAAAGATGTCAACATATCCAAACCACATGAATATAACCATCCTCTATCAATGAAACCAAAGATGTTAATGAACCCTCACTGCATAGAAGTAGAATCCAAAAGTCCATCCATGACACTAGCAAACACTGCAAAAGAACATCCACCATCAAAAGTTGAATCCACATTACTACCAATAACTCCCACTGAATTGTGATACCGAGTCACACATGGCATCATGACAACCATCCTCTACATGAAGATCATCCAGTTCTACACACACAACTGAATTGTTAGTAACATAACAAGTAGAACCAAAATCTCCAAGCCAAGAAGATACCTACAACTACCAAACCATCATAAACATATCCAATCACTGCCAATCCATCATTGTCAAAATATCCCACTGAAAAGTGTAACCAAGCTATCCATGACATCATGATAAACCACATGCTACAAGTCCCAAAAAAATAACGATCCAGGTACTATAAGAAACATCCATCCTCTCATCTCTAAGCACACATACCAATGTACAAATAACCAAGAACAAGGCCAACTGTTAAAGTCTGCAACAATAATAAATCAAACCTAGTGAATAAAGATAATCCACAAAAAAATCATCCCACTACAAGTAAATGGGTAGCTAATCCACAACTTGCATGACCTATAGATCCAATCACCAAAACATGCAAACTCATCATCACATTAGTAAACTGCAAACTGAGATATCTAAGAGAATAACCATATAGACCAAATGACTCAAACACCAAATCAACCTATGATTTGATTTTCCAAAAATATCCATATTCAAGTACCATAGTTAAGGAACCAAACACACCACCAACACACCACCAACCACGCATCTACATAAACCATCATGGAATGCCAAAATCTCTAATGCACAAGAAACATCCATGACACCATGATCACCATCAAATGTACCAACAACTCAACCCAACTGTGTCCACATATCTGCATAATCATAGTTAACTGCATAGATCTCATATCATGACTGTACCTGGTAATACCATCTCACCTCCTCAACATGACAATAAAACCAGCAAACCAAGTGACTAGATCAAGCCACCAAAATTGAACATGCATCAACATTGAAATATCTATGGAAAAAGACAACCCATGTCCAAGTCATAAATGCAACATGTAATTATAGACTACCTACAACATTGCACAACTTGTAGATACAACAATGCAACATAAAAATCCAACCATATACTGATAACCATGTCAAATGAGAGAATAATCCGATATGTACAACTGAGCATACAATGAATCCAACATCAAATTTCCAAGATCTGATCATCCATAAACTCATAGTATCACCATAGTCAACGTAACCCATAAACATCTCAGATAAGGAAAACAACAAATAAACCAAAATAATTCCAAACCTGATCCACTGTGTAGTGCTCTAAACAAGCTTTTTGTCGACTATTCAAAGTCCAAAATCTGACTTCATATGCACCTAATATCACCTCTCGAAGCTCAAAAAAAATATCTGACTTTGACCAAAAAAACACTATCAAAACTATATAATATCAAAAAATCACTATCACCATAGCGTAGAGCACTAAGTCAGCATTCCAACGAGTCAAAGAAGAGCAAAAATGGATAAACTGGGTGAAATTTATGCCCCTCTGAAGTAAAACAACAATTTAAACTCAAGGCAAAAAAATTTAGCCACCCCTGGTGGTTGGGCGGTGATCCCACCCGGGCGATGCCACCCACCTAGTGGCGGAACTGAAATTTTCTTCAAATGCAATTTAATTTCTCATATTTAAAAAAAAATGCATATCAGCCTCTTTTTTAGAAAAAATTGTCAGGTGGATTTAATTTAAAACAAAGGCAGAATTTTAATAAATTATTTTTTTGTTTATTTTACCCCATAAAGGGGTGGTGGGCTGGCCCTGCCGGCGGCTAGAACTGTCAGCATTGCCAGCCTACCAACGGTATCGATAGTATTGTCACCAACTTAGAGCTGGCGGTACCAGTAGTACCATCAGCCCTCTGGGTTTGTCAGGGGGTACAAGGGGTGTCAACCCCCACCCCAATATTTAATATATTTTTATTTTTCAAACTTTTTTCAATGAAACTTTTTTTTTTTTTTTTTCAGGAGAATTTTTATGACGACGAGAATATTTTAATTCGGTTTTTTATTTTTCTGAATAAAATATTTACGGCTATACGACAGCAAGAAAGGGGGGTTTGACAAAAAAAATATTGCATTTTTTTTCAGTAACCAAAATAGGGAAAATTATATATCAAAATTCATCTCTCGGCCAACCCGAATCCAACCGTGAGGTTTGGTTTGGGCCAGGAGATCATTTATGAAATCTCACCCCCAAAACCCCCATATTAACACATGGCCAAAAGACCCTTTTTACACAAAATTTCTCACACCCCAAATTTGCAAACAACCCATTATAACAGCAAACCCAAATCCCTCAAATCTGTAATAAACAACCTACAAAACCCTCATATCTTGTCATGTCTTTGATTCTCACATGCAATGCATAGATTCAAACTTAAACAATATTTTTCTCAACCAAGGGTTATACAACCACAACCTGGCTCTGATACCACTTGTTGGAAAGTTGCAGCCAATTAAAGAAAATTTGCACATAATCCAAAAGAGATATTTATGCAACTAAGTATTTAGAATCCACATGCAAGAGAATAAACAACATACCCATGAAAATATGACACAAGATATACCCTAGGAAAACCCTTAAGAGGGAAAAAAACCTAGCCTCCAAAAGCATCCATCTCTCATGTATTATTCAGCAATAAAGATTACAATACATCTTCAGAGTCTCCATGAACACCATTGAAGCAACAAGCCCTCTCTAAGAAATCCATGTGAACAAGCATGCAACCACACATCCTATACCATGCTTCAAACCCTCACAAATGCTAACCAGAGCTAACATGCAAAATTGCATCTCTCAATAACTACCCTTGTGGTTGCTTTTATAGAATCAAGCTCTCACAAAACCACTAAGTGGTATTACACAAAACCATGTGACTAAAACCATGAGATTACAAAACCATGTCCCCTTATTTAATATTGGGTACTTTATTTATTTATTTTCCCCAATACTAAATAATTACATTTTTAGGAACTTAACTTATGTCCCAATGTTACATGCAACATAAAGTGGCCCCAAGAATAATTACATTAAATCCATTATGCAAGGTGTACAACACACCTTTTCCTAACACTTCTTTACAATCCTGGTTTCATCTATAGTAGCACCAAGTCCTCGCATTCCAACTACTACCTCACCCAATCTCTGTACATAAGCTTTAACATTCTCATCTTCAGACATATGTAGGAGCTCAAACTGTGTCTCCAAATTCTACAATTTTCCCTCTTTGACCCTTTCATCACCTTCATGCGCCTTTTCCAAAAAATCCCAAACTTCCTTAGCAATCTTCAAATTATGAACTTTAATCAACTCAAAATGTACAAGACTATTCTTCAAAATGTACTTCACCTTATTGTTCATGTGCCTTGATCTCATCAACTGTACTCAGACCATTAGTAGGAGGAGTGTATGGATTCTTGTAAGCTTTCTCCACATCATATCCGCAATACTCCATATATTCTTCCATCATTGTTTTCCAAATAGCATAATTAGTTCCATTGAACCTCAGATAATCATGAGTAACTTTTCTAGCCATCTCGAACCTTCCTTAAGCAGTTAAGCTCTTCTCTAGGGAAGCAAGCTTTGATACCAATTGTTGAATAAGAAAACTGAGAGGGGGGGTGAATCAACTGTAACAAATTTAAACCTTTAAATCATTCACTGGAACAAATCCTTAACACTACTTAAAATGATTAAACATTAAGTGCAAGTGAAAAAACTAAAAACCATCACACAAACATAACAACACTAGATTTGTGTAGAAAACCCAATAAGGGAAAAACCATGATGAGGATTAACTCACACTATAGAGAATATCACAACTGATTACAAAGGATCACTAGTTGAGAAACAAGGCTCACTGCCAAAACAAGGACTCACCGTCTAAATCAGGACTCACTGTCCAACAAGGCTAACCACTCAGAGGGCTCACTGTCACAGAGATACAAAGAAGATAAAAGAGATATGTTATAGAGAGAAGACAAACTCAATGCAACAGATATTTTCACCATAATTTTCTCAACCACTTGCAGACATGCATGTAAGATAGAGTACACCTTCAGCTCACTGCATCCAGAAACTCAACATTTACACTTCACACTGATCTACTTCACTCACATCACACACAACAACTGATTCTCATCTATTTGGCATCTATATTCTCTATTTCTTTGCACTTATCTCTCTTTGTACATCTTTTCACCACTAACTCATCTTGTATTTATATCATCTTCAACTTTGAAACATATCCAAAGTCGGTCATCCATCAATAAATTCAAATTAGGTCAGTGTCAAAACATCCTAGGGTAGAATTAGAATGATGACGACCCAAACACACACTTGATGAGGACCCAAATAAGTACAGCATGCTTCATCAACTTTGAAGATAGTGTTCAACACAAGGTTGGACAAACCAACGTAAAACACATAGAACAATTAAGCACGATCCTTCTAGATACCAAAATTATCTTCAACATGATCATAACAACTTAACTCTAGAACCACAAGTCATAAGACTTTACCTTGAAGATAAATCTGGACCAACAACATTTCTCCTGGACCTCAGCTAGAAACACAAAAAACTATAGTTCACAACTGGTGAATATAAATCGCACTGTACAATAAATCAAAAGCCAAAAATTTGGATATAGCAGCTTCCAACACACATGACCAACATATCTAAACAACACAAACATAGGAGTAAATCTTGGAGAAAAACTTGGAGCAACCACTAAACACGTGCAACCTTTCTTCGATACAATTTTCTCAATATCCTCGACATGAACAACCAATAACCTGCATCAATGACATCAATGAAGACAACCAGTTGATAACCAATTGACCAGTTGACATCAATGACAACACCTTCATTCTTGCAATAGGGACTTAGGAGTTGTCATTATTCATAGATGTAACAATACATCCCACAAATAATATGGATAATAACCATTTTAGATAGTATAAATAAAAATGGTTACTAGATCCCTAAAATTGAAGATGAGATTGATTTTGTGTGTTCACCAACCTTTTGATCAACAATTAGGTCCATAACAATCAACAAAATATTCTCACCATAATTTAACTAAACTAGAATTTTTTTCTCCTATAGCTCATGGGATTGCATTGACTACACTAGAATGTTGGAGTGGGTTAGTGAATGCTAGTGAAAAATATAGTCTATTCCTTAGGTTTCTTGATCCTTTCAAGCTACATTGCATTGAGATAGTCTCTTAAGAGCATTGATAGTAAAAGGTTACCAAAAAATTTCTTGCATTTTCTCTCAATTTGTGGCATCTAGGAATATCTTGTTTGTACCTACACATGGATATTAGGTCCCTCTATAGTATATTGTCTCAATTTTTTTAACTCCATACCATTTGATAATTTCCAATAATGAATACATTCTTGCACAATGTCTCATTTGATATTATTGTAAAGGTGCCAATTTAGACATTTTTTCTTTTGCACCGTGTGGGATAAAAACTAGGTATGTTCGAACATTAGGGTGGGCTAGTAAGTTCCAATGGGTGTCTCAATTCATTCCCCATGTCTCTCAATCCTTATAAACTGCACTACACCTAGATAGTCTCTTAAGAGCCTTAAGAGAAAAAAGTTACCAAAATTTCACCTACATATTCTCTCAATTTGTGGTACCTTATAATGTCTCATTGCACTTATAGGTGGATGTTGGGTCCCTCTATATTACCTTACTTCAATTATTGTCAACTCTATAATATTTATTTAAGGCTTTTAAGTTGGATATCTCTAAGGCCTATGACAAGGTGTCTTGGGATTTCCTTTTTGAAGTGCTCCGTCATTTTGGCTTCTCTAGTAAATTATTGAATCTTATTTAGAGTTGTGTGGCATCATCCAAATACTCTATAATTCTTAATGGCACTCCACAAGGTTTCTTCTCAGCTACTGGTGATATTCGCCAAGGTGACCCGTTATCTCCCTATCTCTTTATTTTGATGGCCGAGGTTATTGGTCGTAATTTTGAACATAAAATCTTGAATGGTTCTCTAGTGGGATTTTCCCTTCTTTTGTGTCTCGGTCAATCTCTCACCAACAATTTTTTTATGACATGATCTTGCTAGGGGAGGCCACTATGGAAAAGGTTAAAGGTTGGATGGTGTGTCACCAAAAAATGTATAGTTGTACATTTGTACATGCTCACTTGAGTCTTTCTTATGGAATTTGGCTTGATTTTTCCTAGATTTAATGTTGTAATGTGGTCAACACATTCACATTAGGTCTTCGACCCTTGAGAATCATTAAGAATTCTAGGATGTCTTGTAAAAGTGTTGTGAAGTGTTGTAACCCACTTTCACACTTTTCTAGGACCCTTTCATTATAATTCACTTAAATAACCCCTTTTTATCACTTACCAAGTCTTATTTCAAAGTGTTGTAAAGAGTTGTAACAAACTCACACTTTTCTAGACTTGTCATCACTAATTCAACCCTTTCTTATGTTTAAGTGACCCCTTAATGCACTTTCTGGCCATACTTAAGTGTATTTTTTAGAATATTCTCATTATAGGTCATTAGATACACTTCAATCCCTGACACCCAGTAAAATTTCCCTAGTGGGACCAAGTCACCACCTGGGCGACTTAGTCCCACTATGCATAAAAATCAAAATAATTTCAATTTTCTAGCAGGAATTTATTCTCTTATCCTTGAGGTTAGCATGTGATGTGTTATTTTTAGGAAATATTAGAAAATCAAGTATCAATAAAGGATTTTTCTCTCATTTTCACCCCCATTCATTTTTAAGCACCTATTTCATTATTCAAGCAATTCATCCATTTACTTTATCATTCTCAAGCACTCTAAGCACTTATAAGCATCCATTGGAGCATCTTGTTGCATATCTTCAGATTTCAACATTAAGGGTTTGGTGAGTTTGTGAAATTGCATGTTGTTTATTCATCATTCTCTCTTTATTTCATTTCATTATCTAGGGTTTGATTGCTAAATTGGGGTTTGACCAAGGCAAACCCCTATCCTCTAACCCTTAACTCTTTTTCCCCTCTTTGCATGTGTGTTTGCAGGTCTTGCATACAGATTTGTCAAATATTTTGGTGTCAAAGAGTGGTAAACAATCCACAAATTTCATTCAATTCAAAAAATCCCTAATTGAAGCTTGGAGACCTCTTTCAGCCTGTTTTTTGCAGTTTCTAAACCGGACACCTATCAGGAAGGGGAATACAAACCGAAAGCTATAAATTCCTACCCCTAATTTTCTAAGATTCCTAGGTGGACTAAGTCACCATCTATGGAAAATTAGTCCCACTGCCAAACCTGAAAAGTGATTTTTTCATTTCTGAGTACCCATTTGGCAAATTCTTGTTTTAGCAAAATTTCCCCAAAACTGGACTAAGTCACCCAACTTGGCGTAAGTATCCCAATCAGCTTTACCAGTCAACTCTATAGGATTCTAGAGCCTCTCTGTATCAAACTTCATATTCCAGTTGCACCTCTCTAGTCTTGTTTAATTATGTTATTGTTTACTTGCATTCTTAGGTGTTTTTGCATACATCACTGTGTTTTCAAACAACTTGCATTTCATTAGTTTTACATTAATAATCATCCTTATTTTTTAGTTTATTGCATTTAAACATTGTATTTAGGCATATTTCATCCATCCTTTTATTTATTTTGAGTGTAGAAATTACACATTTTGGATCCATTTCTCTCCTTTTAGGTGAAAAAACCTATAAGAGTCAGAGAACCCTTGGATACCAAAATCGGTGTCGACAGATGGATATTCTTTCTAAATTTTCTATGGTTGTTGGGTAATGTATCAATTTTAACAAAAGTGTTATTTTTTCCTAAATGTTGACCCTGCTCTTCAAGCCAGGATTTTTAGAACTCTTAATTGTTAGACCCTATCCCTTCCCTCGACTTATCTGGGTATGCTGCTTACTGTAGGTAAGGTGGAAAATTCTTTCTGGTCTACTCTATTGGAACAGGTTCAGAGGAAGCTCATAGCATGGAAGGGGCCCTTCTCAGCAATGCTGGTAAGCTTCTCCTTCTCAAAACCACCCTTTAAAGCTCGGTTGTGTACCTTATGTCTTTGTTTTTCATGTCTGCGACCTAATCGAAGAAACTTGAACAAATTCATCGTAGATTCCTATGCTCGGGACTGAGGAAAGGAACAGGTTCTCTCTAGTGAATTGGGATATTGTTTGCTCCAGGAAATGTTATGGAGGGATGGACCTAATAAAAAACAAGATTGATGAACATGACACTTATAACCAAAATTTCTTGGATACTTCTTAGCAATCAGTCGTAATGGATTACTATCTTCAAGAATAAGTATCTATAGGGATGGTATTTTCTTTATTTGTTGGGTAATGGTGTTATGCCTACTAGTTATTTGATCTAGAATAACCTTTTGAAAAACAAGAATTTACTTTCTTTAGGGTCCTCTTAGTTGGTCAGATCAAATACTTTGGTCTCCTTTTGGGATGATAATTGGTTATCTTCATAGGCTCTTGGTATCCATCATGTCTTATATGTTGTTCGGTTGGATCTCTATGCTTGTTTGGGTGATAAGGTTTCAAATTATATTGATTTTTCTATTGATCCACCTAGATGAAAGATTGAACCTAATTGGTTCAACCCCCCCTTCAACTGGCTACTGAAGAACTTCTTAGAACTATCAGGAACCACGAGTTCGTCCCCTCTGACTTTCTTGACTCGTTGGTCTGGAAAGACTCTAAATATGGTGCTTATTTTGTCAAGACCAGCTACAACCTCCTTTCTAGTTCCTAGAACCTTATGTTTGATTGGATACGACTCTAGAGTGGAAATTCCTTACCTAAAGTCAATTTTTTTTGGTGGTTTGTCTATCGCAAAAGGATCATCACTCTGGATAATTTGAAAAAAAGGCATACAGCTTAAGAACCAATGTTTTTTGTGTGAGAACGAAGCTAATTACTCCCATTTCTCACTTGCTTTTCCATTGTTCTTACTCTTGGTAGGTTAGGAAAAAAATTCAATCTCTTTTCAAATTTTGTTGGGTCTAGCAGAAGGGTGTCCATGAGATTTTGGATTGTTGGTCCCCCCCATGTCTCACCCTCAGCTTGTTGAGCTTTGGTGGCAACCATTGTTCTTCAAAAGGTGGGTGCTTTAGGAGTGCAATAATAGAGTTTTTAGGAACAAAAGTTCTTTGTGGTTGGTGGTGGCCAACAAATTTATCAACCAAGTTGTTGAGTTGATTTATGTTACTCCTTACAAGCCCAAAAGAGATCCTAATGATTTGGAGGATTTGATTGATTCTACTTGGAATCTTTCTAAGACCCTTAATTCCCTCAGCTCTTGTATCCCGTTGGATAGATGAAGTACACCCTGGTCCTGCCTAGGCCTGGTTGGCTGAAGCTCAATTTTGACGACTCATCCAAACCCAACCCAAGCCAGGTAGGTGGGGGTGGGGTCATCTGTGACCACAAGGGAAAGTTAATTTTGGCTTATGTGGTCAATTTGGGAGTTCAATATTCTAGTTTTTCTGAAGTGACGATGACCTTCCACAACATTAAAATTTCCACACAAGTTGGGTTCTCTAACTTGGTTATCAAATGGGATTCACGAAACATGATTCTTATGTTGATTGAACAAGCCTCTCCCTGTTGGACTCTCTAGGACGCCATGGTCTCAGCTCATAATCTCATGATTTCCCTTGGGAATTGTAGTGTGAATCATGTGTATAGGAGCGGAAATAAAGTTGTTGATGCCTTAGCAAATCTTGGATATTTTACTCCAAATTTAGTAAAATGAGATAATATCCTCCATATCCCAAGTCAAGTGGTAGAATTAATTCAAAATTATTTCAAAGTACTGTCCAAATGAGATCGAGCTATATTTGTTGTTAGCTCATATTTATTGTAACCATTCTCGTCAATTATGGCAACTTAAGTGGCGCTAAACTATCTATGCATATTCACTTTTACGTGTGGCTCTAGTTTTTGTATATCCATTTCAACTTTTGGTGTTTCCTTGCTCTGAAACTTTTGTGCTTTTTCATGGGAGGGGATTTGGTTTAGGATGAACCTACCAACTGTGATGGATTGAAGCAAGACAAGGAGGTTTGGTCCATTCTAGAATGGGACAAGTTGGCTTCGTATGTGGAGGGGATGTAGGGGAATAACCCCAAAATTTCTTTGGAATTCGCCAATTCTTGGGTGGAAAAGACTATTATCGTTGGTGGGGTCTCTTTTTTGGTGACCCTGGAGCTTATTGTAGAGGTTATAGGGATATCCCTGGAAGGGATTTACATTCCTCACAAATCAAAAATCCATTACTAGGAAGACATGAAATGGTTCTTAAAAGAGGGTGAGCTTTAGTTGTGCGGATGTGCATGGTGTCTAGAGCACCATTCCTAAAATTCTCATGAGGTACATCACTCTTGAAGGGTGTTTCTACCACTTCCATGCTCATATTTTCCCTATATGCTCAATCATCTTAGGTACAATATCAAAATGAATTTCCCCTTTTGGATCCTATCTTTGCTAGAGCAATTTGTTAGAAATGTTCAGGCTAAATGTAAGAAATTACCCCTTCACCAAGGCCTTATTTTTCATTTATGCAAGTTTCATTCTACATCAAGCTTCCCTCCCCTATTACTATGTGCAAGAACACTTTCACTATCCTGGACCCCACTAACCCCCCTAGGGACCCCAACCCCTCTATTATTATTGATGAAACCCCTTTTGCCATTCACCGTAGCACCCGGGCCGGGGGTAAAGCCCCGATCAATGATAAATGTTAGGATTTAGGTGCCCTCAACCTTGTAAATCCTTTAATTAATTATTCTCCTAAACTGTTTTCAACATTTACCAATAAGAGGTGAAACCGTTCTACCAACGGTGGTGAAAGAGACAATGTAAATGTAGTGTTATTGTTACCATTTGTCATTTAGGAAAAGGACAAAATAGCTAGGTGTCCCACTTGGAATCTTCTAGAATGAGGTTGTTAGGATGTTGTAAGAGTTTCTATGACATGTATGGCAGTTGTCATAAGATGCTATGATAGTACGAAAAATTCCTATGACAAGTATGACAGATTCCTATGACAAAATATGTTATCTTTGACCCCAGGTGCTCATGCATAAGTTA
>VDFB02270651.1:668567835-668737438 GCA_007258455.2 Sequoia sempervirens
TTATAAGTGGAGTACTGTAATATAGGAGGCTCTTCATATTTTACTAAGGAATGCTTGGGGTCAGATTCTAGCTATGCTCATGTTCAACATGGTGATAGGAAATTATCAAACTATTATTTTTGTTGGTGTAAATACATACATTATCTATCAAGATAGCTTTTGGCTTATGTAGGAGAGTCCTATTCATAATAGTCAAGTCCCCACTCGGGGACTTTTAGTTTTTTGTCTCACTTCATGAGACACATGTACTCACCCTTTGAGAAAACTATTGCATGCACACTCTACATGTGCTCACACACTTGTCATATGACCATACAAGTGTTACACCTTTGAAGGGGTAGTTAATAATCTAGTCCTACCTCCCTACCTCCTCTACCTTTCCTATATAAGAAAGGATCTCATTGCATTTACACACTCTCATTTGTATATGATAGACATTTCTATTGTGATAATTTGGTTTCACATAGTAGAAGGTTATATTGTGCATTCATATTTTGGCTAATCCTAACATGGTATCATAGCTAGTTTTGGTTGAAGGTGCTAGTTTGATGTTTGCATAAAGATTGTGTGACTTTCTTGGCTTCTCGCATATCAATTATTTGTGCAAGTTTGCACACATACTTTTTGCATCAAAGTGAATCCAACACATATCTCAATCATTAGAGAATCATGGAGCCAAGCGTATACTGCCATTGTGTTTGGAAGGCCCAAGAAATGAAAAAATACTTTTCGTTTCACAAAATTTGGTAACTTTCATTTTTGCAAGTTCTTTTCCCTTGTATTTTGTACCATATAGCTGTACAACCATATATTGTATGAAATTCTATATTGTACAATTTTTTTGTTTGAAAAAATAGCTTTTGCATGAAATTTTTTATTTATTTGTAGATCAAATTATTTTTATAGGATTTTTTAGGGATTTTTGGCTTGCTTCAGTGGTTTGTTTGGTTGATTGTAGGGTTTAAACAAATTTTGCACACCTGGTTTTTGGCTAAAGCATGCTCCCATGCCATTCTTCATCACACAACACACTCCACTTCATAGCAAGTGTTGGAAGCACAAGCATGGGAAAGAAAAATGATTGAGGGTTTCACCCCTCCTTCGTACCCATGGTTGCAGGATTGTTTAGATTTTGATCAATGTGGTGCTTGATATTTTGGGTGCTCACATGAAATAACATTATAATTACCCATACAACCATAATGCATTATTAGTAGTAATATTTACCAAGAAGAACTCATTTTTGGATAGAGAATTGCATGTTGGTTGTGAGCTATTGATGATAGAGAGGGATTCATTATCTCCTATCCTTTGCACCTTTATCCAATAGCCCACAAATACATTCTTGTGATTGTTTTCTCTCTTGTTGCTGTGGATAAATGCAAAGAAGCTGACAATAGTTGGAGATATATATGAAATATTGTTTGTGTCACTTGTGGTGATGCACATTCTCTTCCACTTAAAAGTCTTATGCTTGATCCAATTCATAATCTTGATAAGGTGAATTTGGTAATATTGGGTTGGGCTTTGGAAAACGTACATCTTCCTTTGCATGTTCTATGAAATACCTCATTCTAGAGAAATATTAATCCCACACAACATTAATCATCATGTTTGAGGCTTGTATATGGAACAAAAGTCCTTCCCTACACCTAAATCTCATCACACAACCTTCTCTCACTTAATTTCAAGTACATATGTTACATTGAAAGGAAGGTGTGAAATCTACAAGGGAAGGCGTTAAACCTTTGACATGTTGCTTTCTTCCAATTTCCTTTACCCCTTCCATTGGTACCAAATCCTCCATGTGGGCACAAGAATACTAGGCAACTGGTGTGACCTCTTCAAAAAAAATTACATCATATGGGAAACTTTTCCATTTCACACAATTCTTTGACTCGGTTCACTCAGCCCACTAAGGGCTCCAACCATTTGACACTAGTTTAAATAGTTATATTCAAATTGTTAAAGCTTTATATGCTAACATATTATGTTAGATGTTTCATTTATTATCACCTAGATAGTGGTTAACCATTACCAATTAAGAGTGTTTAAAATATTAGCATTTTATACGAACAAATGATAGCCAATTTTTTTGTAATTTTTGTATAATTTGCGAATAGATAGTCAAAATTTCAATTGTAAATAGTCAACGGGAAGCTAGTTTCATCACTGAAATAGTAGCATTGAGACATTTTAATTTGTTTATATATTTATTTTTGACCTCTGAAGACACTATTTGTATGAAAATTTTGATGGGGAAAAACTCTCACTTCGGTTATCAAAATTTTACAATTTTTTTTGATAATTATCAAAATTTCACAAGGCATTCAAATTTTCATATAATTTTAAGTTTTGGATAGCACATTTAGTAAAAATCACTGGATGCATTATAAATAATCAAAATTTTTAACATCCAAACTTACATTGTAATTTCTCTTGCATATGTTCTAGGGGGTCTAAATCAGTAATAATCAAGGGGGGTGCCTTGAGTTGTGCCTTTGACAAATTTCATGAGTCATGTCTTGAAAATTTCCATATTTCCCATAAAAGCATTTTATTTTAGCACTAATTATTTTGGGGAGAATGTAAACTTGAATCAAGGGGAGATGTCTTGAGTTGTTCCTTTGATCAATTCTATGAGTCATATCTTGAACAATTCCAAATTTCCCTTAAAGTATATTTTATTTTTGCATTTCAATTTTTGTTTTGATCTTTTTAGTTGTAATAATGTCTCCAAATACATGTAAAATCAAATGTGATTATTGTAAGAAAAAGGCATATCGTAGATGAATGTATGCTTAAAAAAATTGGTGAATTGACACTTTCTTGGGAACTTCTTCAATTAACACAACTTTTCAATACAAATGGAATCATGTAAAAATCCATGTTCTTCTAATCCAACACTTGTAGAAACATCAAGTCTCACTCATCTTTTGAGACATTGACATCATTTGGAGATGAACAATATAGTTTGATGATACATGCATTAAGATCTTCTCACTTGTTGATACATTCAAATTTAGAAAATTGCTTCCTTGAGAACTTCCAAAGATTCCTTGCAAGTTAATATATTGATACTGTCTTTCCAAATCCATCACATTGGGACAAATTTAGACCTACCAAATATTTCATCTCTGTTTGTAGAGTCCTATATTGTAGATTTGGAAGACACTATTGAAGACATCAATATTCTATTTGGTGATAGTTCTTGTGCTACTACAAAGTTTAGAGAGCCTTCACTAAGATAATCTAAGGATTATTTTTAGTAGGAATTCATGTGGGATTTTGATTGTAGCAATTATGGAATGCATTGAAATTCCACACATCAATTCTTTGAACATTATTGCTCTTTCTTTGCCTACATTAGCTTCTACAATGATTGATTCTATAGATATTCATGAGTCCACATCTTTGACTCAATCATCATCATATCAACATTTGTCATAGTTTAGCATTAACTTAGAGATAATTGATAATCATTTGAAGACATCATTTAAGGATTCGGATCTTGTATAAAATTCAAAGACATTTATCCTTCTTCTTGCATATTCCTATTTGAAATGGGAACTCATCTTGCACAAATTTTTAAAATTATTTATTCCCAAGGGGAGAAATGTTGTTCAACAAATGTGGATCATATTCAACATCTAGTTTTGAGTATCTACCAACACTACATGTATCATCTTGAGGGGAGGTTGCATGGTTTATCTTCTCATCTCAGCTTTGGGAGGGAGCATCTCTTCACATTAACTTCTTTCCTTCTCAAATTTTGGGGGGAAGGGTTCCATAGACCTTCTCTCCTTTCTCTCCTATTGGGGATGATATTTATTGTACTTGTGTTTTAGAAGTAGTTCTTGGGGGGTCATGATAAGTCATTATATCTCTATCTTCTTCACTTGTACATTCACATTGTATCATTTATTTTTTGGAGAGGAATTTTGTTCCCACTAGGTTTTCTCCTTTGTTTATGAGAAATTTGTACATGATTACCTAACATGGCCTAGTAGTTCAGATTTGTCATCTTTTCATACATTACCCCCTAATTTACACTTGGGGGGGTGTTAGTGTACAAATAGAGACATTATTTATCTAGCTAGCTTTTAGCCTATCTAGGAGAGTCCTATTCACACTAGTTAAGTCTCCACTTAGAGAATTTTCACATTTTTCCTCACTTCATGTGGTTGAGACACATGTACAAACCATTGAGACACCTATTGCATGCACACTATACACATGCTCACACCTTTTCATATGAGCATACAAGTGTTGCATCTTTGGAGGGGTAGTCAATTATTCATTCTTACTTTCCTATCTCATCTACCTTGCACATATAAGAAAGGCTCTCATTATATTTTACACACTCTCGTTTGTATATGATATAAATTTCTATTGTTCTAATTTGGTTTCACTTAGTAGAAGGTGGTATTGTACATTTAGATTTTTGCTAATCCTAACCATTTAGTCTTGGTTCTATAGTTGTTCCTTAAGAACACATGGTTCCAATATAGGGGATAGGTAGCCACAAACTATAACATTGAAATTTTGCGATTAGAAACTAAACATAGCAAGTATCTCAATGACTACTCTATGGTTAGAGGCAATTTATTGATGATTCCTAAGGTATAAATTGGTTTCCATCTAGTAGGGTCACTCCCTTTTCCATAAATTCCTAAGTTACACCTAAGGAATTCACTACTCTCTTAGGTAGACTAATGTACTATCCCTTGATTGAATCATGCAATTATGACCATTTTTTACAAAAAGTTAGAGTGAGATAGAATTTCATGGGATTTGGCTTGCCCAAGATTGGGGTGGTCACTTGTGGGACTATGGGATAATTTTCATGGTATTATTTCCTTTGAATAATGAATATTTGATCTCTGGATTTGTTGTTTTCTTATTGATTGAAGAAATCTTTCAATATGTTCATTTTCTTTGGAATTAAAAAAATCTCCAAGATAGAGATCCATTTTTTGTTTCCTTCTTCATTTGTTCAAGCCCATTAAAGGGAGTAGTTGAATATAATATTAATGCATAAAACACCCACTACTTCCTAGATTTCTTAGTTAGAGTAAATAATATTTAATTAAGTTTGGTTAGATGGGTTCTCCCATTGCTTGGTAGTGGTAGGAAATTTTTCTTTTGAATGACTAGGGCCACTTGGCCACTAGTTCTTGGTTGAATAACTTTGGGATGTTCTTCCAATGATCTTCTCTTGGATTTTATGAGGTAATCTAATTGAAATTTATATTTCTTGAGGTATCCACCACCTCATTGCTAGCATAAATCTCTTCATCATAGGTGATTAAGGCAAGTGGTTTGGATATTATTTCTATCTTGAGGTGGAGGGCTTGAGAGTCATTTCTTAAACTTGCACATTTAGGTCAAGTACTAATTTCTTTCTTCCCATATAGTCTATTGAAGGTTCCCCTTGGGAAATTATTGAAGCATGTAAGGTTATATAGAGATATCACTACATGTTTTATTTATCAAATAAGTTATTTTGCACTACTATATATGGTTTCTTATTTGTTTAGGTGGGGATAATTTTTAGTACAATTGATGGTATCTATAAAAAAGAGGGAGGTCACACTGACAAAACTAGATGGTCTCATTTAACATGATCATTTGTTGAACCATGAGACTAGGATATCTGCATGCTATGCTATATAATTTTGTATATGAGAATATAAATTGCATGAAGAGTCTACACCTCCATAGTCTCCTTTATAATTGATGGCACCATCATAATATTAGTATATTTTTATTCTAGTGATCCTCGTGGTCAATTTGCTACTTGATGAAATCTCACTCTATCTTAGGAAAACCTCTATATCTACCTTAACATCCCTCATATCAAAATAATTAAGAATTTTATGAAGGAAAAACTCATAATAAATTTTCTCAAAAAATATAGAGGTGCCTCATTACTATTGCAAGGAGGTTGGTCAAATACCTTCTACCACCTATCCCAAAAAATATTTTTATATAAAGATGATTGCACCAATAGATAGGGAATCTCTTTTATTTCATGACAATGGGTGCATTAGTTTTGAGATTAATAAAAAGATCATAAATTTGACCTTCTGTTATATCCTTTATTTCACCTCATCATATGATAAATTTATCATGTCATAAAATTTGTGGCATGCATCTTTGAGGTTTTCATGATAGATTTGACTTGTCACCAAGTTAAAATGATGAAGCAAGTGATTTATGGTGAGAGTTTGTTATGGATGCTTTCAATGTTAAACCAATTCTATCATTTACAATTTATTTTGTTTTAAATTCCCTAATAATTCCTCTTGAATTTATCTAGGGTTTGTTGTAGGTGTTAGAGATTCAAGTGATAGAGGGTTCTGTTTGTAAATTTCTTCATCTAAAATTGGTTTTGGATTGGGGTTTAGAGGAGTTGGTAAAAATAGAATAGATGTGTATTCTAAAGTATTAAAATTTATAAAAATCAAAACATAGTTTTATTTAAGAAAATAAAAATATTGAACACTTACCTCTCCTGTGTTGTGGCATTGGAAGAAAATATTGGGTAGAATTTAGTGGTACAAGGAAAAAATAAAAATGCGCTCACATTTTATCCAATTCCAATATTCAATAATGATTGAAATACCAAAAATGTATTTTGTTTGGTGGTTGATTATTTATTCTTTATCTTCTATATAACACACTCACATTATATAACACATGAATTATGACTTAATGTTTACCAAGAGAAAATGTTTGTGTGTGTTATGTGTGTTAGAAAACCAAGATCACCTGCATGCAAAGGGATACCTATCACATGCAAAAGACATGAAGAACCAAAGAAGATGTTCTGTAAACCTTACAGTAAAAATGCATTAAAAAGAATCAATTATTACAAAGAGATCAATCCTTATGAAGGAGATCAAAAAACCCTAAAAGGGAAACCCTAAATGAAACCTAGTGTGCACACTTAATAATTAATCAATTATTAATGTGCCTAAGTTTAGCTTAAGCAACTAAAGGAATAAGTGACTTAATTAATTAATCAATATGATATAATTAATTAAGCATAATAACTTATTACTTTAACACCCCCCCTTAAGATGAACTTAGGAAGAAGCTAAAACACTAGAATAAGATGCATGAAAGCAAAGATGGGTCCCGACAACTAGGCCTGATCAGGTACCCATTTACAAATGCAAGAATGAGGTAGAGAAGGAAAACCCAGTGGGACAAAACCCCCCTACAATGAGATGACATGCTGCAAAGAAGCACTGGAAGAACTCTGTAGAGTAACACTGGAACCTGATATTGGCAAACAAGGAAAGATTCTTCTTTCTACTACTGAAACCGGATGAGAGTCACTGATTGACTCAAGGAATCATGATAAAGCAACAGCAAACCCGATGCCACGGAACACTCAAAAACTCCAAACGGGAACAACTCTGAAATCTATGAAGTAGCAAGCAATTATTGAATGATGTATTACTGAAAACGAAGTGCAAAGATGCAAGATGCACTCTCCCAACTGCCAAAACATCTAAGTAATCGCCAAACAACCCATCGGGCCAAATATAGACTAAGTGATCAACCTGGGATAGATATATAAAAAGTACATGGACAACAACATAGAGCTCCTCAATACCTTTCCAATGCCGCAAAGATAGCGAAAATCAGAGATCGTGGCAAAAAGTTATGAGCTTAGAAGCATAAAAAGTACATCTGACTTCAAACAGTAATAAATGCAGTAAAACAGAAAAATACTATAAAATAAACTGCATCAAATGAAAGTGCTTGGAACCATCTTTCCGACGATATCTCGTTTGCCCAATTTCAATACCGTATGCCCAAGTTACGGCCTCTGGAAAAAAATAGCTCCAAAGGGAGAAAAATAGCCAGTGAGGCATTAAATTTGACGGTCATACGGCTGTTGCAGCAAAAATCTGGGCCTAAATTTGACAGCCAAATGGCCGTAAAATTGTTTTTAAAAAAAAAAAACAATAAATTTTTTTTACAGATTTAATTTTTTTTGTTTTAAAAAAATTAATAAAAAAAATTGAAGACCCATGTGGCAAGGGTACACATGGTACCTTCCCGCATGACTCCGCAGGTACTTCTGTACCCTTTACTTTAAAAAAAAAACAATAAAGCTTTTACTTTTAAATTTTTTTTCAAAGCTTGTTTTTTTTCAAAAAATGATTTACATTAAAAAAATCTGCGAAATTTTTATAGTGCAAAAAAAAAGAATTTTTTTTGACGATTTTTTTACCTCGATCTGCGTGCAGACGGCGAACAAGGGCGTATGGGCAAATTTTTTTTTCCTCAGAAATCATCTGCTCGGATTTTGATGATTTCACAGTCGATCTTAGGGTTTTTGGCCGTTGCGGACACAATGGTGAGGTCCATTTAGGCTGAAAATGCTCCAAAAAAATTGGCTACCCCCAGATCTTGCAAAAAGGATGCCTATGGAAACCCTTGCATTAGAAACTCACTGAAAGGCCATATATTCAGATCTCGAACAGGCAGCTGCAGGTCTGGAGCTCTGATACCATGTTAGAAAACCAAGATCACCTGCATGTAAAGGGATACCTGTCACATGCAAAAGACATGAAGAACCAAAGAAGATGTTCTGTAAACCTTATAGTAAAAATGCATTAAAGAGAATCAATTATTACAAAGAGATCAATCCTTATGAAGGAGATCAAGAAACCCTAAATGAAACCCTAGTGTGCACACTTAATAATTAATCAATTATTAATGTGCCTAAGTTTAGCTTAAGCAACTAAAGGAATAAGTGACTTAATTAATTAATCAATATGATATAATTAATTAAGAATAATAACTTATTACTCTAACAATGTGTAACATGATCATGTTATAGGAAAGACATTTAACCCTAAAGCTTTGATCTAGGTGAAGATAAAAAATAAAATTCTTTAACTATTCCATCAATGTTGATGCCATTAACATCATATTATAACAAGGAACAATATTAAGAAAGATGGAAATGAAGAGTGCTTAGGGAACTCAAACCCTAGCCGAAATAGGCTCTATTGGTGGCAATGGGTCTGCTATTGGGGTTGAGGGCGCAACAAATAAATAAGGAGATGCAGAGGAGGATGATTCTAAGATTGCTGTTAGTGTTGTTAATGTTACGAATGTAGAGGTGGACGGTTTTGAGGTTGATGTCGGTGCTGCTAACGTTGGTGAGGTTTTTGGCCTTGGAGGTTTAGATGAAGGGATGGATGAAGGGGATTTCCATGCTCTTGCAGAATGGGAACTTGATCCCTATGTTAAATCTGCCTCTATTCTCTCTGAGGATGGGATTGATAATGATTGGTTTATTGATTTAGATGAGGAGGAAGAAGATCTCCTTGATATTCTTTTGGAGGATCGTAGGAAGTCTCATCGATGTGAGATTGTTGAGAAGAAAGAGGAGGATGGTTCTTTTTCTGGGCTGGTTAAAGGATTTCTTAATCACCTGATTCCTACTCAACAAGTGGGTGTTGGGCTTGGTTTGGATGTGAATTTGGGTGCATCTATGGCTTCTAGATTTGAAGGTTTGAACATTATTCAGATGCTTGTGAAGGATATTGCTCTGGGGTTGGTTTGGTTAACCCCCCTTTGTCCTCTGACTTCTCTAGTGAGTTGGATGCTACTGCTTCTCCTGTGGGGTTGGATGCTCTTAAGGGATCCCTCCCTATGTGTAGGGGGGATGTTGCTACTTCTGTCAAGGCTAAGGTGCAGGGATTCTTGGTGGCCTCTGGTCTCTCTTTTTGGATTCCTGATGTTGTGGTGGATAAGACTATTGCTACTGTTGGTAATGCTCTTGTTGGGAGTTTCTCAGGCCCTCGTCCTAATATTGACTTTGTTCATAGCTGGGCTTTGGTTAAATGGAAGGATTTTGGTTTGCTGTAGGTGACTACTTTTCCTAAAGGTTTTTCCTTTTTTCCTTCCAACTCCTTCAACAGAGTAAGGATGTTTTACATGGAGGGCCTTGGTTCTTTGGTAAATTTTTTCTCCTTATTAAAAGTTGGACTGTGGGGTTTGTGGCTTTCAAGGATTGCTTCAATTGGGCCCCTATTTGGGTTAGGCTCCTAGCACTTCCTTTGGAATTCTGGGAGGAGGTCTTTTGAGGTATTGGTAATAGTTATTGTTCTTTCTTAGCCATGGATAGGATCACAAAAGACATGAAATGTTTAGTTTATGCTAGATTTTGTGTTTTGGTTGAAACTAGTAAGCTTCTACCAAATAAAATTAAGATTCATTCCAAGCTGGGTGTTTGGGAGTAGAGTGTTCTATTTGATTCTTCCTCTTTGGTGTGATCTCATCGCCTTAGAGTTGGTCATTTTTCCTGCTCTTTCCAGGAATTCAATCCCATGAAGACTTGTTCTGTAGGGAAGGCTCCGGGCTTCACTGCTATTTTTCCCACTAAAAATTCAGACTTGGTGAACCCCTTGGCTAAGGAGTTGGAAGTGGAAGATCATGCTGATGTCCTAATGGGAAGCCCTCTCAAGGATAAATTTTTTCGTGTTAGTATGAATGAGAATGATTCTTCCAAGATTATTTGATTGACCCATGTACATCAAGCTCCCCTTATGATCTCTTTGTTTGGACACAATTTAAAACCTCCTTGATTGGTGTGACCCTTCTTTGAGTGTGCCCCCACTTTGGTAGCCTAGAGTTGGCTGACTATTTTTTGTTGTCTACGATATCTCTATTGTTTCTCTACTTTTTGTGAGGGTTGCAGGTGCCCTTCAAAACCTATTTTTGCTGTTTGTTTTCGTTGGAAAAGTTTGAGACTTTGGTGTTTGACAGTGTCCTTTTCTTTGCTTTGTACAAGGTTCTGGGCCCTTTCAAAACCCTTCTTACCTTATCAAAAACATGATCGTGTTACTATTTTTTTTCAATTTGGACACTTTTTTTATACCCAATTTAATATACTCATCCCATACTATCCCCATCATACTCATCCATCATATGTACACACTCATTTAATCATACCCATCTACCCTCCCTTACTACTTTTTAACTTTATAAGGGCTAGGGTATGATTGTAGAATATGATTTAGACACTTCTTGACATATACCATATTATGTAGTAGATACTACGTCCTCTAGCAAGCACCAAAACCCATCATCATGAGTGGAATATCTAGAGTAGGATATATCATTCGTATGAGATGCAATTCTTGGAGATCACATCCTGAATATCTATGTCAATTTATCCCTCATCCATCCTATCCCAAATCATCAAACCATCTATCCTAAATCCCACATCTATTCCATCCACTATCTAAAATCCCTCCATCACTTTATCCAATCCTCCCTTCATCCTTGTCCCTAGAATTGGTTTTCCTTTGTTATTGGTTACATTCTTAAAGCTACCCTAAAGAAATTCATCCAAATGCAAGAAAATCCTAATAAAAAAAATAATCCACACAAATCTAACCAATAAGCCTCTAAACCACCTAAAAACATTCATAAGATTTGTTCCTCATCTTGCTACAAGTCTTGATAAACTCTAAATAACTCATTATATTATAAACACATATCATTCCAAATCTTTATGTTGTTCTTGGGATATATCATTCCCAAATAAAAAATTCTATCATAATCATTAATCAATATTTTGTTTTTATCTTGACCAAGAGCAAAATCTTATTTATTTTTAGCTTATTGTATGCTTGCCTACTTTGTATCTTCTTTTTTCTGTGAATTTGTCTTAGTTCTTAGGGTATTTTAGGGAAGCGACATCATGATGTTTCATATCATGGTTTTATGTGTCATTTTATTTCTTGTGTGTTTTTTCTTTTAGGTTAGTCATACAACACATGAAAACAATGTTATCATGGTTTTTCATATCATGATGCATCTTGTCATATGCTATAACAAATATAGAGGTTGCTTAAAATAATTAAAAACCCATGCAATATTCATAGTATGCATCTTAATAATAAAATACATTCATCCTCCATCATATCCATTCCACCTAGCCCTTTATCATATCTATTTCTTCATCATCTATAAAAAACCAAAAAATAAAAATAAAAGAATCATTTCACCTATCACCTTTATTCACACATAATTTTTAATCATCGTTCATCTTTTGTGTATCTCTAGGTGAAATCACAATATTGTGTCTCACTTTTTGGCCAAGATGGACATTTATATTAGAATTTTTAACTGAATCTTCATCTTCTGAGACCTATAGCAGATAAAGCATTAAGAATTTGAAGATGATGCGAACTAGTGATTTGTGGCAATATCTATTTAGATTATATATATATATATATATTCAATTTTTTTTGAAATAAATCCTGAATCTTTCAACATCTCCTTTAATAACTAGTTTTAAATAGAAAATAACATTTTCAGAAAGTAATGTTTGTGTCGTCCAACATAAATTTTTCTATAAAGGATAAAATTATAATTTTTGAAATACAAATTCTTAACATCAATATCTAGGGCAAGGATATTTTTTCATAATTTTTTGTTACATATATATTTTTTAATTAATTTTTGAAGTCACTGTAACTATAATTTGGACATATGCGTGTGTTTTCTAACACAACTTGCTGTGTATATATCAAAATCCAATATTTTTTTGGTGAAACAAGGACATCAATACCTAGGGAAAGGGCATGTTTTGATTTTTTTTACAATGGTTTACTATTTTTCTACCTCTACAAAATGAGGAGCTTGATGTTCAGAGAAAACCTATGTTTAGTAAAAAATGAAAATTAAATACGATAAAATGAAAGCATATCAAAATAATACTTGTTGGAAAGTTTGTTTCGAGGGCTATGATATTGCAAAATATCTTGTCAAGTTAAGTTCATTTGAAGGTCCAACTCGGGGTTTGAAACTAAATTTTTTGAGGAAATTTTGATGCAGAGGCCAAAGTTGTCATGCTTGACACCTTTAAGTGAAGGACCTTCACTTGAGGGTACCTTCAATCGAAGCCTAACACAGACCTTTGATTGAAGGCTATGAGTGAAATCATATATTTTAAGGCTTATTCCTTCAATTGAAGGTATGGCTTTGATTGAAGGTATAAAGTGTTATACCTTCACTCAAAGGTCCTTTGAGTGAAGATTTTACTTTCCTCACAGGTGTGTTTTAAAAACTTCCATGTGCCCCTGAAAGTTTCATTTTCCTAAAAGTGAGACATAGTATTATGATTTCATCCTTCTCCCTTTGATTCATCATTGGTATTTTCATCTTAACATACACCATTTAACTAGCCCTATCCATCATCACTAATCCTTTCACCCACTGTTAACACCAAATATCATCTATCTCTTCCATTCATCCCTAACCATCTTATCTCTATTTAATCTATTTTGAGAGCACACTCATGTTCTTCAAACTTGTCTATCCTCTTGAGGGGGCATCCATAGACTATCATCCAAAATCAAAATCAACACTCCATCCAAGAATTGAAGTATCAAATCCAATCTTAATCATCCGCTTCATTCATCAATCATAAATCAATTGACCCAATCAAATCAACTTCAATCAATTAAATACTAAAATTAAAACCTCAATGCTTGGGCCACATTATCACTAATATTTTCTTACTAAGTGTTTCCATCTACTTTCTTTGAAATATCATTACTTCAAAACACTATTTCAAAGAGGGAAAAAATGTAGACAATTAATTTTCACCACCTCCAAACATTGCACTTAATATTAAATCCTAATACCATGTTGACACTTCCTCATTACCATGCTAATTCACCTTTTCATTTACCACCACTAATTAATTAAATAACTCATATTATTTAGTTAATTAGGTTAATTTCTCATTGACTTATTCTAAAATAAATAAATAAATCCATTTTCACTTATTTTGTATGAATAATAAAAAATCTAATTGTCTACTCATATTCCATCATAACCCATCCATGATTCCATCCTATTTTTAATCCATGCACAACTAATTAGTCAAAATAAATGAATAAAAGTAACTAATTATTCTCACTTATTTTAGATCACACTAAGGAGCCAAATTATAACTCCCTCTTAACTATTCTTAGTCAATGAAGATTCTCTACTCATCTCAATCAATATCCATCATTAATCCAAGATCAAATCCCCACCATTCACATCCCTATTCAAATATTTATAAATTCAACTGAATTCTTCATCAAATAAATCCATGATCTTCAAATCTTGATAGGCACTTATTGTAAAAATATTGCACGCATCCTTGACCAATCACATGCATTGCATATTGATTAATCCACTTCAATGAAGAGGGTTTATGTTGGTAATATTTTTTGACAATTTATTTTATTTGAACTCTCTTTATCTCATTTTGAGGTTATATTTGATTTAGAACATAGGATTTCAGAATTGCTTTAATATTCTTTTTATTTTTTTCTAAATCTTACATATATAGTAGTTAATGTTTCAAAGGACACATAAGCACTATTTATTGGTGAGGTTGTAGGAAATGACATGGTAGAGGACTTTATACAAGTCCACATGGTTAGTGCCCTAGTCAAATGCCATGGATGATTATCCATGTGTATGTTGAGGATGATGTGGTTAGCATTTTTAGTTGTATAGGTAGTGTTTGGACTATATAGTTGTAAGAATCAAGTAAGGATGTGCTAATTTTAGTGGGGAAGTGAGGTTATTGGTGTGGGTATTTGATATAGAAGTGCCCATGATGATGTTGAAGATCACTTTGTGCTTCTCCACACATGAAACTGTTGGACATGTGATGGGTATCTAGTGGTGAGGACATACATATTTGACATTGTGACATCCATCTTGAGCATTTGTGAGTTTAATGAATGGGTTTGCATGAGCTTAAGGTTGTCATGGTTTTGGTTAACTTTATGCCTATAATGACATTGTTGAAGTTAATTATTGGTTTTGAAAAGTCAAAGCAATTCAAAGTTTGATTGTGTTGAAATATTGATGATGTACAATAAGATACTAGGGTGCTCTTGTGAATTGGCAAACAAGTTATACTCCCTTCCAATTTATGGGTCATAACAATTCTTATCAATGGTACACTAGACAAATTTCTTGCTACTGTCTACAAAAGTAAGAGCAAAACCCACCTAATCTTTCACTCTTTATCATGGTCAAGCTTGCACATTATGTAGGTTCACCTTGGGATCTAGATGACCCACATTTATGCCAATCATTTTGGTTACTACTAGGAGATATCACCAACTCCCCTTTAAAATAACACAAACCTTGACAATCTATAAATTTGAAGGACCAATACTTAAAAGACTGATCCAAATAGTTCATTAGAAACATAAATCTTCACGACTTTACATTTATTATTGCCTTGTAAATATGACATCTAACTAATCTTTTGAATCTACCAAATGTTTAACTTAAAAAAATATAAGCATATAATATAATACAAATGATTCTTTAGAAGAACAAAAAAAAATTAAAAAAAAATCTACCTACCTACCATATCAATTTAAAATACGTAAACCCTTCCCGTATACAACCTATATATTAAAGTACCAAAAAACTCAAATAAATTCATATATTATATTGATAACCACTCCTTTCAAAATTAAGTTTATTATGCATTTCAAATTAATTGATAATTGCATAACTTATCAAATCCAATCTGCGTGCCCAATGCACCTTGAGTGTTTATTGCTAGTTATAAAACTTTGCAGTGCTACTGAATTTTGCTTTTTGGAAGAGGGGGCGGAGATCAGGAACTCCCTTCCATAAAATTGATAGTGTTTGTTTAAAACAAACAAACAACATTTAAGTGGTTTAAATGGCCAGCAGTTGCAGAGCAGCATATCATGCTAGCGTTAGGAAGGACTAGTTTGACACCGACTGCTTGTTGCA
This sequence comes from Sequoia sempervirens, assembly GCA_007258455.2. NCBI lineage: Eukaryota > Viridiplantae > Streptophyta > Pinopsida > Cupressales > Cupressaceae > Sequoia > Sequoia sempervirens. The sequence goes on from VDFB02270651.1 coordinate 668,583,664, forward strand.
GGTATAGAACAAGCAAAAAACCTGGATGACTGTTAACAACAATAATATCCCGGCAGATATAACTGATACAACTACCCACGGTTTTGAACAGTGGATTCTCTGAAACTCGGCCAAAAGAGCTCTCCAGTGATTCCTTCTGTAATTCTCTTTTGCTTTTTCAATTGCTCTGTCTATAGGATCAAATGTACTTACCTCCAGTAATGTACCCATAGAGTTCCACATCTGGGCCACCTCCTTTTTGCTACTCATTTGACTAGTAAGAATGCCAAATCTCATGAGCACAGCGACATCCTTCTCCGTATCAATCAGACGGTCCATTAAATAAATATAGCGTGTGAGGGGCTTTTGCTTGATCTCCAGAATGCTTTCTAATGCGACTAAGTTTCTCAATACCACCTCTGTACAAGAATTCATTGTGATTTTGGGTAAGCGGAATGTGTAGCTTTTGTTCTTAAATTTTATGCCGTTCAGGTCTCCTGATGGATACGACGCAAATTTTATCCCTGCTTCAATCAATTCTGTTGCAGATGGAAGGTTTCCCGTTACTTTAGCAGATGCCATTTTTTCTGAAGGCTTAGAAGAAACTCGCGAAACTCCAGGGTAAGATGCAGTAACATAATGGTAGAGATATTCCAGAACATGTTTTGCACCGTTCAGGCCCATTGGCGGTTGAAGACATTCCTTCTGACGGACAAAAGGATTGAAATGCGCACAGGCAGCCTGTAATCAAGGGTTCACTTTCAGAGTAAAAAGACAATTTTGCCCTGAAAAATTAATCCTTTAAAGAATTAAAATGAAACAGTGAATTTGAGATATTCATAAATATTTGCTTAAATTTTCTAAAGGGAGGCCTGGAAAGAAAGGGAGATTCGAAGTGAAAATATTTACGGACTTTATTCAGTTATTCTATTTTTTCAATTAGTTTGAGTTTGATTTCAAATGATCTACCTAAATAAATTAAAATTTAAAATATATGATTTTGATTTCAAATGATCTACTTAAACAAATCAAAATTCAAATTATACCCTTTTGATTTCAAGCGACCTATCTAAACAAATCAAAACTTAAAATATACAGTTTTGATTTTTTATCTATGTATGAAAATATCCAGGGCTTTCCATTTTATTTTTGACAAAGTTTTTCAAGTATGTAATGCATGTAGAAAGGGAAAGCGCGTGCCTGTAATATGTCAGCCAGATGGCCCCCTTCTAGGTACATTGTAACAATACCCCGGGACGTCTCTCTTTGATTTGGGCTCACCACATGTGTGTCTCTCTTCGTCGTCAAGCAGAGAGCCCCGAAGAGCAGAAACATTGGCACCTGATTTGCAAGCATGAGAATGTTATTCGTAATGGCATACCAGAAGGGGGTCTTTCTTTTGGAGAGTAAAACTGGGTCCAATTCCTTAGTCCTCCCAAGGCTGAGTGCGTGAGGCCTGTAAATGGAGTTAAAAAACTGAAGAACAAAAGAGGTGTCGAGAGCAAGCATCCAAGACAGCATCTCCTTGTTGTGTGAAATATCCCTGTCGTAGAAGGCCCTGATTTGTTCATCCGATGACTTGATGTAATCGACAAGCGTCTTGATCTTGAATCCAGGGAACTCACTTTCCAGTGCCCGCGCCATTTTCAGTTTGTAACCATCCGTCTCCTCGTACTGCTTTGCTGCTTTGTGGTGGTAAGGTCCGATGTAAATCACTTGGGGAGTATATGCTTCGGGCTTCAAAAATCTCAAAAAAGGGTTACCAATGCCGACTATACAAGTATCAGAATTTGTTCCAGACGCTCCCCATTCATCTTTCTGCAGGTTTTCTTTGACATGTCTTAACCACTCAGCATCATCAGAATTTGGAGTCAAAAGTCGTAGTAAGCCCATTAGTTCTACGAATTCACACTCCCCCTGTTCAACGGTCTCTTTGTGCGGATCTCTCCTCTGTAGACAAGAAAAATTGAAATAAATTAGATCAATACATGCAATAACGAAGAAAACTGTGACATATTATCCCAACATGAAAATGCACAAACAAATAATTCTAAAAACATTCCCATACATACACACTTATTGGATGAAGATTCTATAGATAAGGAAACCCACAACATTCCATCCAATAAGAACACACAGGAAGTTACTGAAATAAATTAGATCAATACATGCAGTGATAGGAAAATAGTGATATTATCCCACTATGAGAGTGCATAAAAAAAATGTTGTGACAACCCTATCACATATAAGAAACCAATACACCATCCACTCTAGACAATATAAATAAAAATATTGAAGACATGGTGCTACAATTGAGCAATGACATAACAATTATGAGATTTTCAACTAATTTAGAAGACTTTTTTAACCCAATCAAATTTAAAAATATTATACTACTAAGTATAAGGAAGTCACTTATCTTGAAATCAATTTTATCAATACTCATTAACTCACATTTCTTTAATTTTTTTGTCATCTTTTATTGCATATATTACTGATTCTTTAAAAAACTAACTAATCTGTTTTCAATCATATGTGTGCTCTTTATATGTATAAAATTTTGTAAACATTGTAGACTACCACAACTAACACACGATCCACTCAATGATAATTTCTTATAGAACTTTTTTCTATCCACTCTTTCATATACCAAGGTTGAAATAAAATCTCTTGATGATTTTGATAGAGCTTCTATCATACATTCTTATAAAACATCATTAATATGCAAAATAATGCATATGACAAAAAATTTAATTTGCATTGTACAAAAACAAGTAGAGTGAGTAATTTACTTCAACATAAAAAAATTAAACATTCTAAAAGAGTTATGACTAATTCTTATTTAAGGATAAATCTCCATATATTTGTGTGTTGTATCCAAAAAAAAAACTTAAGATGTGGTTCATGACTTTAAGAATCAATTCTTTTTCTTACAATATCTATTTGATTAGTTGAAAATATTGTGATATTTTGATAAAATTATCTATATAATTCTCTCAAATCATCAAATATAACTTTATTTTTGTGTAGGATTCTTCTTGAGAATGCCTATAATTTAATTTTAGAGGGATCTTCACCTCTTTCGTATTTCATGATAACTTGCAATAGTGTTTTTCAATTTATTTTTAGTGTTCTACTTGTCTTTCTAACTGAATAAAAAAATCATTTCATTTTTTACAATAGGTGTGTAAGAATATATAATAGGTAACATTACTATCTTTAGAGCATGAGGTTGAGCCTATTGATTGGTATGCATTAATCATATATCTTACAATAGTTTTTCATCATTGGTTGGATGATCATAGACCAATAATCCTCATAGCACTTGTCTCTAAAGATTTAATTTCTTATCATTTCAATAACTAATTGACATCTTATTTCATTTACTCTTTCAAAAAATATTATCTATACTTCATTAGAAATTCTTTGATAGGTGCATTTTATTATCAATTTTAATTATATACTTTGGTTTCTTATGAGTAATTTTAGGTGGTGTTTTAGTTGGTAGGCATTTTTGACTAGCTATATTAGGTAAATTTTAATTATTTAATTTTTTCTTCAATTGATGTATATTCTTGACTTTTATAATAAACTGCATTTTATTTATTTATTATAAATCATTCATTTAGTTTGATTTCTAAATTAGGAATTAAAATATTGTCAAGAATTAGTGTTTTATCGTCAACCATAATATCCTTTTTTCTTATTTCTATAGTTATTTGACAACTTGTTTCTATACTTAATTCAATTGGTAATAATGATGTTTTCACCTTTGACTTTTCTCATTTGATAAATTCTTTTAATAGGCTCCTTTGTTTTTATTTCTCTATTTTGATTTGCTCAAGTGTTTCGCACTTCTTCCTTCCATAATTATTCTAAATTCTTTCTTTCTACACAAAATTATTAATATATATATATATATATATTTAAGTAAATAAAAATAATATAATGACCACTTTAAATGAACATAATGATTAGAAATATATTTTCAAAATTAAAGCTAATTATTTTTAGTTACAAAAATTTATAAATTATCAAATTTATGCTAATAGTAAATAAAATTGATAACTAAAATTTCTAAGTAAATAAAACTATGTAATGATTGAATGATTATTGACATCTAATGCAAATAAATCATTTGTAATGATATAAAATGAAAAATCCTAGACTATCATAAAATGTGTATAGAAACCATGTCCATACTATATTGTGGAACCAAATCATGGGTAACATGATTTTTCCTATGTACAACTAACAAGGAAAATGGGAGAGCAAGAGAGAGGATTTGAATTTCCTGGGCGGGAACGAGGGTCTGGTTCGAAGGCTGTTGGATCTAGGCCGGGGGATGTAAGGGGAAGTAGCTAGCGAGAATGCAGACAACGAATAGGAGGGAGTAGTGTTCGAGGATTGGGGCCCAGAGAAAGGCAAGGATCCAGGTGCAAAGGTGGCACTTGAAGGTAAGTTTTCCATTAACTCTTCTTCGAAGGACGGGGTTTGTGGGTCCACGTGCCTTGAAAACGAGGTTGAGGACAATATTTGTGGGATCACTCATGGGAGGATCCAAAGAAGAAGTGGATTTCACTATTTGGAACCAAGCCGGTGGGAAAGTCCATTTTTCCTCCAGTAAGCAATACTTTATCCCCTGCGAGTGGGAAGTTTACTATTCTTGTCCCTGACCCAATAATTGATCATAACGTTTCTCTAATGGAATCAACACTGGTTGGAAAATTTATGGGTCCACGACCAAATATTGAGGTTGTCAGGGATTTTGTTAAGAAGAGATGGAGAGTCAAAGGACAAGTAGAGGTTGCGGCTCTACCTAAAGGTTTTTTCTCATTTGCTTTCTCTTGTGAAGAGGATAAATTGGCAGTTCTGTGCGGTGGTCCTTTGGTCATTGGCAAGTCATCTTTGGCTATCAAGAAGTGGTCCCCAAAAATGGATTCCTCAAATGCTTCCTTTGAGGTAGTGCCTGTTTGGGTGCATTTACCTAGGTTACCACTGGAGTTTTGGAATGAGGATGTTTTCAAGGGTATTGCTATCTCCTTTGGGGAGCTTCTATCTATCGACGCTATGACTTCATCTAGAAAGAGGCTGGTTTTTGCCAAAATCTATGTGGGGATTACCCAGTCCTCGGATCTACCCTTGTCGATTGAAATAGTCTCAAAACTTGGAAAATGGATTTAGTTTGTTGAGTTCGAGACTCTTCCTTTTGTGTGCTTTACTTGTAAAAAAGTTGGGCACTGGGCGAAGAAATGTCCGAACAATAAGCCTAAACCTAATGAGAAGGTGGTTCCTAAGGAGAGCAAGATGTGGAAGGCTAAAACGATGGAGAAGCCCCAGGAGGAGGAGAATAGAGGAGACACCATTGTGGAAGGCCAAAAAATAAATGGGGAGTGTATTCCCAGTTCGAAAGATAAAAAAGTTGAGGAACCCTGTAAAGGTTCTGATAATCCTGCGAAATATGAAAGAGAGGTTAATGAACCTAATAGAGCAGATGTAGACTCAAGAACAAGGGATTCCCAGGAGGAGGAGGAAAAAGCAGATGGAGGGAGTGTTGTAAAGAAGGATGAGAGTTTGAATGTAGTTTCAGATTCAGTGACTGATAGTTTGGAGGAAACTTCTCGTTCTAATCAGAGTAAGGAAAGAGGGATGGAGGATTCTAAGAATTCTGGGAAGAATACTTCCCACTCTTCTAGTCAGGATGGGTCTCAAAGCTCTCTGGAGATTTTGAAATCTACATTTGGGAATTCTGTCGGATCTCCCAGGGGGGAATGATATTAGCCATTCTCTACTAAATAGAGCTATTGCAGTAGATGACATTATGGATGGGCAAGAGTTTATGGGTCTAGATGATCTAGATCTTGAAGAAGAGAGTCTATACACTATAGTAGAGAAGAAGAAGAGCAAAAAGGGGAATAATAAAGTGGGGGTTTCTACAAGAAACAAATCAAAAGAGGATGTGGGAGTTCCAAGGGGTTCAGGAAGAAAAATAACTAAATGGCACAAAGAACAAGAATGCTTCCAAAATATAGCGGATGGAACTCAAAAAAGAATCCTGGATTTATGCAGAACCCCATCCAAAAAATAAAGTTCATGTCATGGAATATTTAAGGACTAAACAATTCCCATTAGGAAATTTTGTGCAATTTTTCTAGGGAACATAATCCTGATATTCTAATTATTCAGGAGTCCAAAATGCCTAAAGATTGGGTGGAGAAGATTAAGATATTAAAAAATGGTGGTGTGCAGGGCAAGAGTTCAGATGGTGCTTTTGGGGGCTTAGTGACCTTTTGGAACCAAGAGCATATTCAAGGTACTCCGATTTTGGAAGATGCCAATCATGTGGCGACTAGATTTAAGCATATTAGAGATGATTTCAGCTGGATCTTGTCTAACATCTATGCGCCCAATAGTAAGTCTGGTAGAAGGAGTTTTTGGAAAAGACTTGAGTCTTTTAGATTATGTTTTCCGCATGAGAACTGGATTATCATGGGGGATTTTAACACGCCTTTGTTGGGGTCTGAAAAATTTGGTGGGTCTTAGATACAGTTGGATAGTAAGATGGATTTGATGGACTTTATTGATTCTCAATGCTTGCATGATGTGGATCTTAAGGGGGCTACCTACACCTGGTCTAATAGGAGGGTTGGGAATGATCTTATTCAAGTTCGGTTTGACAGGGCCTTAATTTCGGACAACTGGTTGAAGGATTACTTTTGCTCATTAAATGCCCTTTCCAGAATTGGCTCAGACCATTTCCCTATAAGTTTTGTTACTGAATCATTGTCAGGTAAGAGAAATTATCCTTTTAGATTTGAGAAAATGTGGCTGTCTCATCCTAATATCTTTAATTGCATTCAAGAATGGTGGAATATAAATGTTAGTGGGACTGCAATGTTTAGAGTTGCCAAGAAGCTTAGTGAGGTTAAAACCAAGGTTAGGACTTGGAATAAGGAAGTTTTTGGGGATATTTTTGAGTCTAAGGCTGCTATCTAGTAGGATTTAAGGGACATCCAGGACCGTATCCAAAAAGAAGGTTATGTGGGAGATTCCCTTCATAAGGAAAATGAAATTCTTTCAAGATACCATAATATTATCTCAAAAGAAGAGGACTACTGGAAACAGAGATCTAGATTTGTTTGGCTTTCTGTTGGGGATAAGAACATCAGGTTTTTCCATCTGACCACCATGAAACATAGGGCCTCCAATCGCATAGCCTACATTATGAAGGATGGGGTCAAAATTGAGGAGGAAGAGATCAAGAGTGAGGCTATTTAGTTCTTTGCTAACCTTCTCTCTCCTGGAGAGGAGTTGGATGTGAATGATCAACAAACTCTTATTGAGGCTATTCCTAATATTTTGAATGAGCATCAAAATAGACTCTTGACGACTATCCCTTTATAGAATGAGGTTAGGAAGGCAGTTTTCTCTTTTGAAGGTAATAAGGCCCCTGGCCCAGACGGGTTGCCCATGTTCTTTTTCCAAGTCTTTTGGGAAATCGTTGCTAATGATGTGACTAGTGCCGTTAATGAGTTTTTTGGAGCTAGGAAATTGTTGAAAGAGCTTAATGCTACTTTTATTGCTCTCATTCCTAAATTCCCTAGTGCTAATACTTTTGATTCTTTCCGCCCTATCAGCCTATGCAATTCTTTCTATAAGATAATTTCTAAAGTGATTACCTCTAGGCTTCTCGAGGTTCTTCCGTTGTTGATTTCTCCCCAACAAAGTGGTTTTGTTACGGGCAGACAGATTTTGGATTCCATTATAACGATTCGTGAGAATATCCACTCCCTTGAAGCTTCAAAAAACCAAGGTTTTTTGCTCAAGTTGGATATGGCTAAGGCCTATGATAGGGTGGATTGGAATTTTTTGATTAAAGTGTTAAAAGCTTTTGAGTTCTCTAAAATATTTTTACAAATGATATAGGAATTGATTTCTACCACCAGTACCTCGGTTAACATAAAAGGCTCTCCCACCCATTTTTTTAAGGTGTCGAGAGGAGTTAAACAAGGGGATCCTGTGTCTCCTATTCTCTTTACCCTGATGGCGAAAAGTCTGGGAAGGCTTCTGCATAAAAAAGTGATGGAAGGCAGTTTGAAGGGTTAAAACCTTCTTCAGCAAACATGGCCTGTTCGCAACAACAGTTTGTGGATGATATGATGCTTATGGGAAGTGCTACTATTGGAGAAGCCAGAGCTATAAAGAGTTGTCTTGTACATTATGAGGATGGTTCTGGGCAAAAAATTAATAGGGCTAAAAGTTCCCTCTATTTTTTCAATACCCCTAAGCACAGACAGAGGAAGATCACAAATATTTTAGGCTGTGGTATTAATTCTCTTCCTTCTACTTACTTGGGTCTTCCTTTAGGGTCTAAACCTTCATATTCTTTCTGGATCTCTCTTGTGGAAAGGTTTAATAGGAAGTTGGTTGGATGGAAAGGGGCTCTCTTGAGTCAAGCTGGTAAAGTTCTGTTACTTAAGGCTTCTCTTCAAAACATTCTTGTTTACGCTCGTAGTTTGTTTAAGATCCATGCTAAGTTTGTTGAGATCATTAAAAAAGATCCAAAAACGTTTTCTTTGGTCAAGGGTTGAGGAGAAGAAGAGGATTTCATTGGTTGCTTGGGAGAATGTGTGCAAACCTAAGAAGTTTGGGGGTCTTGGCTTGAGGAACATCAAAGTGTTTAATAAAGCCCTACTTGCGAAGTAGGTTTGGAGAACTTTTGTGGATACTCATGAATGGAATACTATTTGGCGCAACAAATACTTGCGGGGGCTGATTCCTTTCATGATTTTCTTAATTCTCAGAATCTCCCTATTGGTTCTTCCCTATGGAACAACACCATTAAGGCCAGGGACCTTGTTGGTAAAGAAGCTTGTTGGAAGCTGGGAGACGGCAAGAAAATCCAGTTATGGGAAGATAAGTGGATTGGTAATGATTGTCTGTGTAATCTCCCGACCTTTGAGAATTATATGGAGGACTGTAAATCTAGGTTTGGCTGCCTGGTAAGGGACTACTGGAGGAATAATTAGTGGGTTGAGATCTCTAAAATTAGTTTGGATCTCTTGCCTCTGCAGGCCCTTCTTAATTCGGTCAGGCCTAGTTCACAGGGTAGGGAGGATTCTTTGGTCTAGAAGCTGTCTCCCTTAGGTATCTATTCTGTCTCTTCCACGGTGGCCTCTTGTTACTCTTTCCTCCATTACCCTGCCTGAGAAAAGGTGTGGGTACACAACCTTTCTCCGAAAGTCAACATGTTTGCTTGGATTTTACTTTAGAACAAATCGTTGACTAATGATAATCTTCATAAGAGGGGGTTCTCCTTTCCTAATAGGTGTTATTTGTGTTGTGTTGAGGCAAAGACTTCCTCTCATCTTTTTCTCCTTTGTCCTTTTGCTAATGCTAGCATTTGGTGCAAGATTTTACAAATGTGGGATCTCAGTTAGGTTTTTCTTGGAACTATCTTGGATTTTTATAATCAATGGAAGGCTCCCTCAAAAAATTAGGTGTTGAATCTGCTGTGGAACTATATCTTTCCTCACCTTGAATGGTGTGTTTGGAAAGAATGTAACAACAAAATCTTCAGGGATGTGGCTCTTTCAGAGGAAGTGGTCTATGGTAAGATTATAAGAGTTATGGTTGAAAACTTTAATCTACTCAATAACAAGAACAAAGGAAAAGGTAAGGTTAGCTTTCAAGAGTATGAGATCAGAATGGTGGAAGCTTGGAAAATTAATGTGGACATGTCCAATATATCCATGGTTATGAGGGGACCTAGAGATGGTATCTTCTGGAGTCTCCCTCCTCCAAGTTGGGTTAAAATCAATTTTTATGGTGCGACCAAGGGAAATGCGGGGCTTGCTGGGAGTGGAGGGGTGATAAGGGATGAGAATGGTTGCTTTATTGTCGCAGAGGCCATCCCATTAGGCACTCAGACCAACCATGTTGCCAAAGCAATTGGAGTCTTCCAGACCTTGAAGTTGGCTAGCCAATTGAATTTCAAAAATGTCTAGATTGAAGGTGATTCGAGCAATATAATACAATGCTTAAAGGGCCTTCATAAACCCTCATGGTCTATAGATAATTGGATAGACCTTTCTAAGGAAATTATTAATAACTTTGAGAAAAGTTATATTTCACATGCTTTTTGGGAAATAAATACAGTGGCAAACTTTTTTGCCAACAAGGGTGTTAAAGCTTAGGAAAAGATGAGGTGGCAGGGGTATGATGACCTGACGGCTGATGTCAAGGCCCTGATTACATATGACCGTGTTCACGGTAAGGTACAATTCCCCATTCCCTCGAATGATGGTTAATTTTCCTTCTTTGCGGTCTTGGGACTACGAGTTAATCATTACTCATTGTTGGCCGATAAGTAATTATCTTATTTCCTGTTTGATGGATGTCAGTCTCACATGCTTTCTAGGAATTTTAGGTGTTTGTTTTATTGAGATTCTGGAGTCTTTTGTTCCTGCCTGCAAGATGACCAACATGGGTGGCGAGAGTCACAGGGTGGAGCCGATGAGTATTGAACAGTTAAGGAATAATCTGAAGCTCTGGAAGAAGTTGGAAAAGGGTGGCATTACTGTTTTCATTAAGAAACTCCATGGCTGGGATCTAGAGGTTACTAGGGTTTTTTCCAAAGACTGGAGGGATGGTGAGATAAACTTATTTGGCAGAAAAGTGGTCATCAATGAACAATTAGTTGCTGAGATTACGGGCCTCTCTATCAAGGGTATCAAGTTCTACAGTGACAAGAATATTTTTGATGAGGCGGTCAATAAATTTCCTAAGTCAGACACTGAGAGGGAGGATTTGCAAAGGAATTCTAGAAGCTATTATGATTCAGACAAGATTGTCTCGCACTGGAGGAGGCTCTTGAATGTGCTGATGGAGTATGTCACTCTGTATGGCCATTACACCAGAGTATTTGGGTATCATTTCATCCTCCTTAACCACTTCAGGCATTAGGTCAGGGTCTCATTTCCTTTTTACCTTGCTTCTTCTTTGAATTCTAGTTTGAAAAACCATAGACAAAACCCTACCAGGCATTCCATTCTCCACAAAGGATTGCTTGTCCTTATTTATGATCATTTTAGAGCCATGCCAACTCTACCACACCAGACTCCTTCGTCTAAGGAAAGGGTTGTTGGTAAGGGGAAAGAGAAATCTAGCAATTCTCCCTAGAAGAAGGGTAAGAGAAAGGATTCAAAGGACCCCTCCTATGATGAGAATGAAGAGGACTCGCAGTCGGACTCACTGTCTGAGTACTCCAGTTACCCTGCTACTGATAGAGAAGAGAGGCCCCGATTTCCTATGGATCTCAAGGCAGAGGACCACTATTTCAAGGAGGAACATGAATTTCCTACTGATATTCTTGCTATATCCTGCAATGGGTCTGTGGAATTTTTTAGATTGATTAGATGGGTGTTCTTTGAAATTAAGGAGGTTAAGCTGAACCAGAGGGCCATGAGTAGTAAAATGGAGAAAGATGATGACAATAAAAATAAAGGTAGTGGTAGTGTTAGGGCCACTGATTTATGGATGGAGGAAGAGAAGAAGTATATGGTCGAATGCCTCAAGAAAACTATTGATGAGTTATAGGATTTCAAAAGCAACCATGGAGGCAAGCAGGCTGAGATGGTGGAGTAGCTGAGGAACATTAAAAACTCACTCCACAAAGTGTTGGTTATGAGCCATAAGATCTTAAAATCCACTACTGAGACCATGAATACCATGGTGGAGAATCTGGAAAATGATCATCATGTTAAAACTGCTATGTTTCTTGATTTGGACAAAGAGGAAGGGTAGCTGGATAGTGGGGGACCGAGCAACAGGACTAGAGCGAATTTGAAAAGGAAGGCATACCAGTCTTTAGTGAATATCTAGGAGATCAAGAAGTCTGCACTTAATATGAATAGATTGGAGCAGGAGGTGACGGAGATCCTCAGGAATTTGTCCTAGTGGCTGGTTGTTTTGTGGTTTTTTGTCAGTTTTTTGCTTTGCTTCCTTGGTTTCCATTGTTTCTCTTTGTTGGCAGCCTTTTTGTTTTTGTTTGGGCCTATTAATGTTCTATCTGTTGCTATCTTACTGTTAAGGGTTTCGAGATCCCTTTAAAACTTGTTTGTTCCATAATCAAAAATATGATTTTTCCTATTTGCGAGCCTTTTTCCCTTCTACATAATTTACTCATATTATGTAACATGAGTGAACCACATAACATTCTCATGTTACTAATTAAAAAATATATTCCCTTTATTTTAGGTATGGTTTCAAGCTTGGATGGTGAGCATAATGTTTGGACATCAATTTTGTTCATAAGAGACATGTTTTTCTTATTCGATAGTATTTTTGAACATCAAAGTCACTAGATTTACTTATTTGAAACTAATATTTGATAAAATTACTACCAATATGTTAATTTTCTTCTTATATTTTTAACCATATATATATTATTTTGAATGCATTAATATGTATATCTTATTTCGTTTTTCTAATGTCTTTATATTCTTAAATACATGTGTATTAATTTTTATTTAAACTTTTGATCCACTTATCTATCTATCTATTTATCTATATATATAAGATTGTTCTATGCTTTATTCTATACATATTCAAAAATAAATTTATATTTTTTACTAGTTCTGTGCAAGTTATTTAATTTGTATGCTTAGTGATGTAATTTTCAAGATGCATCCACTTTGAAAAATCATAAAAAAAACTCAATAAATATACATAACTTATAGTGCTCATTCTTAGCTATATTTATACCAAACAATTTAAAAATATTTAGTATGAAAAAAAATAAGGGGTGTACACTAGACACTATGTTATAAAAATATGAAGAATTTTGTGTGTGCTCAACATTTCACCTAGCATGTCTCCACTTGGGGTTGAACTCGTGGTGGATCTGGGTGTTGGTGTGGCTTCGTCCTCTCCTCCTGTGGCCGAAAGGGTTGTAGGAGCTTTTGAGGGTGTTCTTGATCCCCTTCTTGTGGACGTTTCTCTCCCTTTGCTGAGTGGTGTGGGCCCTTTGATGATAATGAATGGCTATTGTCTACCATCGTGTGGTGTTGCAAATCATACAATTGGTTTTGGGGTGACTGTGAGTGTTGTTGTGGCTATGGGTTCCCCAATTGATGTTGTTGCTATGGCTATGGGTTCTTCCCCAACTGATGCTAAGGGTGAGGTTGGGACTTCTCTCGGGAGCCTTTGTGATCATCCTGGTCCCCAGTCATCATTTGTTGATGCTGTGAAGCTAAAGAGGCCAAGGGAAGGCTCTGTGCGTCCCTTGTTGTGTGTAGATGTTGCTCCTATTGTCGCTTTAGGTAAGGAGGTTACTGAAAATATTGCTTTTTACTCCAAGAATGCACTTATTTGTAGATTTTTCTGCTTGTGGCCTTCCCTCCTTGATTTGCACCATTGGATCACCAACCATTGGGCTCCTCTGGTTGATGGTCTAAAGGAGATTTAACCTTTTGCTAGGGGTTTTTTGGTTGTGAGTTTCAACTCTCCTAAGGATATACATGCTATTTTAGACTATGGTTTGTGGGTTTGGGATTCTCATCCCCTCTCCATTATACCTTGGGTTCATTTTTTTAATCCTTTGAATGAGCCCTTAGATGTAGTGCATGTTTGGGTAGGATTTTCTTATCTTTCCTTACAGTTCTGGTGCTCCTCTACCTATGAGGGCATTGGTAATGCTCTTGGTAGATTCTTGAAAGCAGATACAACTTCCAAGAATTTTACTCACACCTCCTTTGCTAGGATCCTAGTGGGGGTTGATCTTTCGAAGACTCTACTTGGTGAGGTAGTTTTATAGGTTAATGGTTGGTCATGGTCTTAGATCATGGACTATGAGGGTCTTCCTTTTCATTGCAGACACTGTTTTGTTGTTGGTCACTTGGCTTGTGACTGTTCTTGTGGCTCCTGCCCTGCTTCCTCTACCACTTGGTGGAATAACTCACTTCGTGAACACTTAACAGTGCGTCCTACTGCTGATTTTTCTTCTTCTGATGAAGACTCAAGGCCTCCTCCTTTTGTGAAGAAAAATATTATTGATGAGGTAGTTGCTGCTCCTCATGTAGATTCCCCTGTTGCTCTTGTTTTGGAAATAGTTTCAAAACCTTTTGTGCAGGTTCATTCTGCTCCACATGATTCAGATGTAATGGTTGTTTCTCTTTCTATGGATACTGTTGTGCAGTCTTTGGATTTGGCTGTTCCTAGCTTGGCTTCGAATGCTTCACTCGAAGATAATATTGTTCCTCTTGTCTACTACTCTAGAGGGGAGTCTTCCCCTTAGAATCAAAATTTCTCAATTTTAGTCTTTGACTCTCCTTGGACAATGGTTCACAGAAATAAGAAAAATTCTAAGAAGGTTATGGTTTCATTTAACTCACCTTCAAAGGTTGTGCTTGGTTCAAGCTCTGTTTCTTGTTGTTGTTGTTTCTAACTGGTCTTTACTAGTTGTTGTTTTTGTCTTGTTGTTTCTCTCTGATTGGCTATGTTGGGCTAGTCTGTTTTGCTGAGCCATTTGACTCTGTTCTTCATTTTTTAAGGGATCAAGGCCCTACCCTGCTTATCTAATCAAAAAAATTTCACTCCTTAATCTTAATTACTTTAAAAAATATTTAGTAGCTTGAAAACTAGAGTAAGAGTACAATAATTTTTATTGTATCATATCTTGAAATTTTGAATGTACACATCTCAATTTACCCATCTTAGACCAAGAGAGGATAATGGAACATAGGGTGAAATAATAGAGGGTACAATGGGATGGGAATAGAGGTGGATAATGGAACATAGGATATAGACTAGTAGAGATTAGTGGGATGAGCTAGGAGGGGAGCACATTTACATAGGGTGAACTAGTAGAGGTTAATGGGATGGTATTAAGAGGGAATAATGGAACATAAGGTGAATCAAGGGAAGATAATTGGACAATACCAAGAGGGGATAATGAACATATAATAAGATATGAGAAATTATTCTAAAAATATTCCCATACATACAAAATTCTTGGATGAAGATTCTAGAGACAAGGAAACCCACAACATTCCATCCAATAATCTGAACACACAAGAAGTTATTGAAATAAATTAGATCAAAACATGTAATGATGAGGAAAATGGTGGTCCATATTATCCCAACATTCCATCCAATAAGAACACACAAGAAGTTATTGAAATACATTAGATCAATACATGTTGTGACAACCCTATTACATATAAGAAACCAATATAAATATGCAATATGTGGTGCTACAATTGAGAAATGACATGATAATTTAGATATTCTCAGCTAATTTAGAGGACCTTTCTCAACCTAGTTAAATTTGAAAACTTTATACTACTAAGCATAGGGAAGTTACTCATCTTGAATTTCTATAGGTCATAGATGCAACTCAAATAGGGAAAGATTATTGTCAGCACGTGGAATCAAATAAAAATAATAAATCATAAGAGTAGTATTTTAAAAATGTATCTTCGTGCTATTCTAAATCTAGTATATATGATTATGGTTTATTCAATTATTATTTTGGATACATAGATGGTCATCAATTGTAATGATGATTCTCTAACTAATGATCATTTGTGCAATGTGCATTTGTGTAAGGAGCATGGTAGAGCACACATGAGGAGGTTCAAGTCATTGATGAGAATATGGTGATGGAGGAGCAAGCATATGTGGCCAATATTGTGACTAAACATGATAATTTTCCACCTATTCATTATAATTTAAATTATTTAAATTATGGTGGATTAAATATGGAAACATATATGTAAATATAATATAAAAAATGGATTACCATATATTTTGATAAGTTATGAATTGAAATTGAATAATATTTTAATTTTTGAATTCGACATTAAATAAAAGCATAGGAATATATTAGGGAAGATATTGTTTTCTCTAATAAACCATCTTATAAATATATAAATATTAGGGTAGGAAACTTTGGTGTCTTGTGTGTTTTTAATTTTTAGCTTTTATCTTGTTTTTGCTATATTCTTTATTTTTATTTAGCTTGAATAAAATTTTAGTTCTATTTTGGAGATGTTCATATTATATATTTCACACCCTCCCTGCTCTTGTTTTATATTTATTTTCTATTTCGGTTCACTTTTAGCTAATAAATGGAGCTTTTATGGCATAAAATTGCACCCTTATACAATTTCACATAACATCAACCTTCACTTTAGCTTAATGAAATGATAATGTAAAAACCCACCTTCCTAGCCTTCATTTCCATCCCTACCTTATCATTTTGTCAATGGGGGAATTTTTGTCTGGGACACTTTCACATCATGCAAACGTTTGCACACTGCACAAACATCCTAACAAGATTCTTGCTACTGTGGTTGTTGGGAAATTACATTGTTGCCTGCCCACAAAGTGTAACGCCTCTACAATCACGGACACACTTGAAAATGACTCTCTAGCATACAATTTGACCATTTTTATTCCCTTTCATTTTATTATATTCCATTCTAGCATTCCAATCTCACAAGTTCTCTCATTCTAACACTTCATTCTCACATTCTCTTTGATCTAGCTCTCTTCTTGTAGCTTTACACCTTCCATTCTTGCAAGTTCAAGCTCTCTACACCACGTTCTTGTTCGACCATCACAAGCTTTAAAGGCATTACTCTTCCTCTCGAGTTCACCAAGCTCCTTGTAGGCAGGGTAACATTTACTTTCATTGTAAATTTGATCATTGTTATTGAATAACATACTTGTTATCTTGCATATTCTACGTCTTGTCTTGCCACTTCTTTATTACATTTCTATATCATTTTCTATTTGGTCGTCCATGGAGGTGGAAACACCAAAGAAGGGGTTTGACTAAGGTAAGCCTTGAAAAGAAGCCTCAACATTTTTCTTGTTTCTATGTGTGTAGATTTGTTGAAGATGATCTTGTGAGAGGCTCCATAGTTGGACCTACCATGAGTTCATCTCTTTTCTTCCACTACTCATCATTTTGCTTAATAATTTAATTACCTATTGTTTAAGTATTCTTCTTGTTGTAATTTCCTATATTTTTAGCATTATGTTTAAATTAGTAAAACTATCAAGCTTTAGTTTTCAGGTCATTAGTAGGTCCTAAGTGTCTTTGGTAGTAGACTATGTCTTTGGTTTGTATGCTCGATGCTAGCTCACCACAAAGACGCTAGCACACCACACTGTCATTCTTGGTCTATGCTCTCATCCTCTGTCCAAGAGCTTGTTAGTATATCTTCTGAGACCTTTGAGGTCTATTCACTCACATTTTGAAGTCTCTTTCCATAAACATTTAGAAAACCCAAAACATAGTTTAGTCTTTCCTTCATCCGCCACCCCATCACTTGAGATTTTGTCTTTGAGGTAACCTAGAGCCATCCGCTCCCTACAAACACTTCCCTATCCCAGAGACTCAAGAGTAGAAAATCCTCTCCATTATATTTTGGTGAACCTGATGTGAAATTTTTGTTCTCTTTTTCTTTGTTTCAATTTTTTTTCTTCTCTCGTGTTAGAACATGTGGCTGATAGCGTGTTGTGACGCTCTTTATGAGCTTCACGACCCAATCAACTAACTCTAGATACATAATAAGAAGAAGCTATCGAAACATAGATATGGACCTAGGAAGTTAGTCCTCCTTGAACTAGCTTGACTTTTGAAGAGTATTCTATAGGGATTCCATCCAGATATTCTCCACCTCTCAATGAAGTTGCAACCCATGTTCCTACCCCTCCTTCCTCACCCTCAAACTCCACCTCTTCGTTGGAGGATGAAGCTACTCTCAAAGTCCTTGTAGAGAAAATTTACTCCTTGGAACTGAGGATCAAAGAGCTCATGGGGTTCTTGGCAAGATATGATGCCTTTGCCAAGTGGCTCTTGTCATCGAAAATCTAAGTAATTTATTGACTAAAGGTCAAAGAGGCTTAGAGATTCTTCGTGGCATAGTGACCATTCTAGAGACTCATGTCCCATCCTACACCACCGCCTTGGGTGCTACCCAAGATATCAGATCAGAGATCGCTGGCCAATAGCTGAATATCTCGATGCCTAGAGTGTTTGTGTGCATAAATGACATGGGTCCCTCTACCAACACCGCCTTTGTTCCTGAGTAGATTCGTATGATTAAATTAAATAGGATTCCTCTAGGTTTCAGTGTCCCCACATTTGAAACTCAGAATGTCCTTATTTTTGGCATTAGCATTGTTGCTTCTATTAGTATTGGTGTCAAGGGATCTACTGATGTGGGTGTTGGTGGTTTTGTTGGTCATACTTTTTCTACTGATCATGTTCTTAATTCTCTTCTACAAAACATCATGGGACGTATGCAAACTCAAGTGGCAATCTTGGGTAGCTTGTCTTCTCAGCCAATGTTCCAACCTTTCTTTTGTCACAGTCCTTTGTTTATTGCTATTCTAAACACTCCCATCCTGTTAGGGATAGAAATTATAAAGTTTGAGAAGTACAATGGTCGTGGGGACCCACAGACTCACATCTCATCCTTTAATGCCATGTGCGCATATTTATTTCACCACGATAAACTTCTGAAAAAACTATTGTCACATTCTCTTAAGGATATTGTATTGGAGTGGTATTGGTTTTTTCTTGATAATTTGTCTTCTCCTTTATTCAACTTGTAAATCATTTTCTTTGTCAGTTTCAAGCTAACATTGGGTCGAAGGTCACATTTGCTGATCTTGTCCGATGTAAGCAAGGGCCTCATGAGAAGGTGATTGATTTCATATCTTGTTATTATGCCTTATTCTCACAGATCTCCTCTAGCCTACCTAGTTTTAATGTACAAAGAGTGTTCATCAGAAATTTGTAGCAAGGGTTGCAAGATAAATTTTTGTTGATAAAGTACCTATCTTTTGCACATTTGTGTGCTACTATGTGCAAGTACCAATAAATGGTTGCTCAGTACGTGGATTTTTCCTCGCACTCCCATCAGGATGGCCAATCAGCTGTGTCGATCTCTAGTGAGTCTAGAAAGAACAAAGCTATGGTGAATTTCGTATCCATTCCCACTGATAAAAATGTTGTAGGTCGAAATAGAATATTCACTTAATTATCAAAATCCTATAATAATTTCCTACAATTTTTTTTAAAAAATGGAATAATAAGTCTGAAAGAGATTAGATCACTGTTTGAGCTGTATCCTCAGTGGTACGATGCACAAAATTTTTATCAATATCATTGGGTCTTGGGTCATGACACTAAAATATGTGTTCATCTACGTCATGTGATTCAGGACCACATCGATAAATCTATAGCGAAGCAGAATTCAAATAAATCTATAGCGAAGCACAAGAGCCAACTATAGATCTACATAAATCCATTTTTCATCTCATTCTACTAACCTTATCACTCCTATTGATTTGACCTCATCCGAGTATCTAAATTTAGTCTCATTTACTCATATTCCTCCTTTAGATCATGTGAATGTTATTCTTGATATTACATTTACCTCACATGATCTACCTTTGAACAAGGAGCTCTCTTCGTTATACATTCCCACTCGCATCAACAATAATGTTGTAATAGGTGTTATGGTTGACCTGATGAGTCGAGTGAATGATATTACAAAAGAGACTCTCTTTATTAAAAATTTATGTAAGGAGAAGTATGATGAGTCGTAAGCTACACTTCACATGCACGATGGGCTGTCTACTGTACCTATTGGATCTATTTCTTTGTTGGTCTTGGTAGGACCTAAAGTCTTGGAAGTCCCATTTGTAGTGATTCTTGAGTCCGATTTGTTCAGGGTGAGGCTATGCATTCTATGGTTGGTCTCCATAAATGTCTAAAGTTTCCCCATGATGGTATTGTGCATATTATCCAAGATACGGGGTATAAACCACTGGTAGCATGCGGGTGCTTCTCCCTCGACCACTTTTGGACCACCTTAGTTGGACCTCTACCTCATAGAGGGGATCTTTTATATAGAGATTATTTCAAGTATAAGATTGGGGGCTCAACGTTGGGAGGTGGTTTTAGTCAGTCTAGTTAGGCTATCTCTTTGAAGGCCTCCTTGCATGCACAACAACATGTTTTATCCTCTACTCCTCCAAAGGGGAAGGACAAGCTTGCTCTTTCCCTTGGGCTTTCCTCATCCTCTTCTATTCCTTCTGCTTCTTCTTCCCAACCTTTTGTGGCATCATTTGTTCCTTCTATCGTGCCTAGCACAAGAAAAGAAAAAGCGCCCATGTTGTGGAAGTTGAAGTTGCAAGTTTTTCAGCTTCTAGTTCTACCCATGGTCCCTCGACCCACCCTTTATGGAAAGGGGAAGCATTCCCATGGGTTGTTCCTACATTTTGACCTTCGAGGCCTCTACCTATTCCCCCACTTGCCACCAAGGCAGTGGAAGGAAAGAAGTTCGTTGTTGAGATTCTTGTGTCTCCTCTTGCTCCTCCTCAAGAGTCCACCCTTCTACTAACCACAATTGTGGACTTTTTTCTCCGAGTCGGTAGAGCAAAAGACCCCAACCTATTCTTAGGATGCATCCTCTAGTTCCCATAATCATTGTAACTAGCTTGTGCAAGAGTGTAAGTGTCAGTGAAAGGCCTTAGATAAGGAGCATGTTTCCTTGCAGAAGACTGATGAGGAGACTTTTGTTTCTACTTTTGTTACTTCTGTCTAAGTTGCTTCTATCTTTGTTTCTTGTTCTACCTCAGTTCCTATCACCTTCATTCTTCTTCCAGCTTCATCAACAAATCTCAATGAACGTCACCCCAAAAGGGTGTTGAAACCTATGAAATAGGGTTCCACCTTTTGGGAGATGGAACAAGGGGATTTAGGGCCTATTTCACTTAGTTTCACTCAAGGAAACACTAGATATCTCAATCCAAGGATGGAATAAGGGAAAGAGATATGCTAAAATTTTTCCTAGGGTGTGATTAAAGATAAAAGAGGGGTTCACCACCAAGCCAGGGCTTGGAAAGACTAGTAACATGCAAAACCTAATGATAAAACCTTGTGATATGCAAAGCTTAAATGAATGACCTAAAAATGAATGCAAATCAAAATATTAAACTGAGAAATCAGAAAGGTGCACCCAGAAACCTATAGAGGCTTTAATGAAGGTATGAAATGCTATAAATACTAGTTTTGATGCACATTGGGACTCATATGCCAATATGGGTGATTTAGTCCTAGTTTAGGGTTGCAGGCCGAAATCAAAATTTGGAACTGTTGAATCAAGATCTATAGAAAAGTCTAAAAATATGTATATTAGGAATCATATGCCACAAGTGGTGATTTAGTCCCAGTATTAGGGTTGCTATGAAACTCTAATATCATTTGATGAATTCTTGTAGCTTTCTCCTTGCCAAATCTCTGGTTCTGAAACACTGAATTCTACTCTATAATTGACTTTTCGTGACCTTGCAAATAAGGTGACAACTTTGACAACTTGAAAACTTTTCTCTAATCTTTCTCTTTGATGAATCTTCAACCTAGATTTACAAATCACACATCAAAGAGAGGGATTTTTTTTTTTAGTGGATAGGGGTTTGCCTTGGTCAAACCCCATTTTGGTAATCAAACATTGAAATGAAATGAAATGGAAAGGAGGAATGATGAATGAACAAATATGCAATTTTACAACTCACCAAATCCTTAAATAAGATGTTGCAAACATGTAAGTAATGGCTAGCATGAATTTGGATCTTGACTCTTGCTTGTATGATATGGATCTTGACTTGAATGCTTGTTTGAATCATAAAACCCTACATCACAAATGTTAGCTTGAAAACAAACATGATGCATGATGACTTTGACATGATGCTTGATACTTGAATAATACTTCACAATGCTTGATAATCACTCTTGAATTGATAGAATGCTCAAATTTTTAGAGCACATGTGCTCATTAAAGTTGCTAGGAGAAAATATGTGAAATAACCTTGTATTTATACTTGTTTATGCCAAATTTCTTGAAATTACAACACTACAAGCTAACATCAGATCTAGGAGAATAAAATCCTGCCAAGAATTTGAATTTAATTTAGGTCTAAGCTAAGCGAGACTTATATGGGAGTTGGTGTGTATGAGTCCCATTAGGCTAATCTTGGGATGCATTTTTCAAGAAATACTTAGTTTAGTGTGAAATCCAGATTAAGGCCCCGAAACTTAGGTGGGACCCATACGCCCAAGGTGGTGTATGAGTCCCAAATCACTAAATTTGGGCTATACAATCCAAAATCATTAATTTCTGATTAGTCATTTGATAAATGTTGGGATTATCCTTAGAAAGATGCATTAGATAAGGCTTGTGGATGCAAAATAAGGATAATTAAAGCATAAAGAATCCCAATTAATTAATAAAGCCATAGATTAGTGTGAAAGTGTAAGAAAAAACTTTACAACACCCTAAATAAGGCACAATTAAGTTCAATTAGTTCACAAGGTCTCAAACAAGTGTGAAAATGTAAGGGATACATTTTCTACACTGCAGGTGCAAGTGTTCATCGTTCCCTCTACGGAGCCGCCCCTTCTCACTACTCTTCCTGATATTCCTCCTTTTTCATAGCTTGTATACATGCATTTCAAAAAGGCGGTGTCTTGTGTGGCTTCGTCTCCTTCTCCCTCTTCCACTTCAACTACGAGGATCCCATCTCCTCTATTGAAGCGTAAGTCAGAGAGCAACCTCACTTTGAGTGATGGTTGAAAAAAATTGTGTTTGCCTCTTGAGTCATGTTTTGATTTGGCTTCCATTGTCCTTGTGATGGAGGCAACGCCTGCCTCCCTAGAGTTTGTCACTGCCCCTCTCCCTAAGGTTGACAGTGACTCTCAGGTGTCTTGTACTCCTCCTATCCAGTTGCCACATGCCACTCTTGAAAAGTTCATGTTCAGCTTGGAGGAAATTTTGACTTTGTCCTTAATCTTTACTAGATCGATGACTCTCATCTTGTAAGAGCTTGGTGACGAAGACCTCAAGTGGCCTTATTGCTTAGGTTTTATCGTAGGCAAGTCAACTAGTACTGCACTACCTATCCCTCCTCTACAAGCTTGTCTTCCCTCCTCATATAATGATCTAAATTGGGAGGAAGATGACCTATTGGTGGAGTTGGATTAGAGCAGTTCCTTCTTCTTCATCTTTAGATTAGCTTTGTGTGTTTGTTTGTGTTCTCATGTGCTTGTATATTTATGTTTGTGCTCTCGCTTGGAGGACCCTTGCTACCCTTTTAGGTTCTTGGATAGAAGAGAGAAAATATTTCATGTACACTTCTTCTGTCTGCATCATCATTCTTCTATGTGTTGTAAGTTTGATTTTCATGTTGGGAACAATGCAAAGTGTTGGGACATTTAAGCCTCTTCCATGTTGACCCAATTTTTATTTTTTATTTTTCTTCATGTGCTCTTCTTCCCATTCTGATCCATTTGGGGGGTGATGATAGTTCTACATATATTATATTATACTTATTTATCTATATCTATGAGCAATTCTAACCCCGAATAATCAAATCCCCTTATGCTCTCGATTTTTTCATCTCTATTTTTCTGCTTCCTGATGTTGTGGTTTCTATGTGTTGTCCCTTGTGTGACAACATGTCACAGATACATCTAACTATGTATTTCATGCCACATCATCTCTTTGTCTTTCTCTTCTCCCTAGAATGACATGTGCTCCTTTGTGTAGCACACATCATTCTAAGGGGGGCTTATCATATATGCTCAGTTTTTAAAAATATTTCAAAAAGTTTCAAAAGGATTCCCTCATGTCTTATGTCTCATCGTTTAGCTTGGGGGAAACCTGACTAGACTTATCTTATATTTTCTGTGACTATCCTGCAACACACTTCGTAGCAGCCACATGCTTATCTACTTGTTGTATGGTCTCTAGCCATGCTAACCATACCTATTAGCACCATATTTTATCTAATTAGATTATGTCATGGTCTTGTCTATGAATTTTTTTATCATGTCTATTTTTTGCTTTTTCACCTAACATGTTTGTGGTGAGATTGCAGTCAGCTTTACAATATCAAAGACTCATGTCCTCTTTGCATTTTTATGGAGCTTCTTCATGTTGGGTATACTGAGTTGAAGGTCTTCTTCCTATTTGTCTTGGGTATATTCTCTTCAACCTCTTTCTACTTTAGCTTGCACATGTTTAGATACATGCTCGCTAAAGTGGGGGCAACATGTTGTGGTGTAAAATTGGACCCTTATGCAATTTCACATAACATTAACTTTCACTTTGGCTTAATAAAATGATAATGCAAAAACCCACCTTCATAGCCTTCTTTTTTGTCCCTACCTTGTTGTTTTTTGTCGGGGGGGGAATTTTTGTCTAGGATGCTTTTGCACATCACATAAAGATCCTAACAAGATTCCTTCTACTGTGGTCATTGGGACGCTACACTGTCGCCTACCCACGAAGTGTAATGCCTTTGTAGTTGTAGACACACCCAAAAATGACTCTCTAGCATGCAATTTGACCATTTTTCTTCCCTTTCATTCTATTCTATTCCATTCTAACACTTCATTCTCACATTCTCTTTGATCTAGGTCTCTTCTTATAGCTATACACCTTCCATTCTTGCAGGTTCAAGCTCTCTACACCATGTTCTTGCATGACCATCTCAAGCTTCAAAGGCACTACCCTTCCTCTTCACTTCACCAAGCTCATTGGAGTGAGGGTAAAATTTACTTTCATTGCATTATTGTTGTTATTGAATAGTATACTTGTTATCTTTCATATTTTGTGTCTTATCTTGTCACCTCTTTATCTACATTTCTATATTGTTGTCTATTTGGCCATCTGTGGAGGTGGAAACACCAAAGCAGGGGTTTGACTAAGGCAAGCCTTGAAAAGCAACCACACCATTTTTCTTGTTTTTGTGTGTAGGTTTATTTGGGAGAAGCTTACAGGAGGCTTCAAAGCTGGACCTATCATGAGTTCATCCCTTTTCTTCCAATACTCGTCATTTTTCTTAATGGTTTATTTACTTGTACTTTCTTGTATTTTTAGCATTTTTTTAGATTGGTAAACTATCAGGCTTTAGCATTCAGGCCGTTACTAGGTCCTAAGTGTCTTTGGTAGTAGACTCTATCTTTGGTTTGTACAAGATGCTTGCGCGCCATAGAGACACCAGTGCACCATGTTGTCGTCCTTGGTCCGTGCTCTCATCCTCTAGTCGAGAGCTTGTTAGTCTATCTTCTAAGACTTGTGAAGTCTATTCACTCAAATTTTGAAGTCTATTTTCCATAAACATTCAAAAAATCCAAAACATAGTTTAGTCTTTCCTTTATCTACCACCCTCTCACTTGAGAATTTTTCTTTAAGGTAACCTAGAGCCATCCGCTCCCTACAGACTCTTCCCTATCCTAGAGACTTAGGAATAGAGGATCCTCTCTATTACAGGAGGTATCTAAGTTTTTCTTCATTCTACATTAGCATTGTTGTACATAGTCAAATAAATATCTTGATGGGAAAGGGATTTTCTTATTTATAAGTAGGTAGTCTGGTAAAGAGGAAATATATATGCATTCAAAACTATTTTCTAAGTTGACCTTCCTCATGATTTAAATAGTTTTTTTTATGATTATTTATTCAATAAGTTTCTAATATCAAAATTTGTTAATTGGTTGTCCATGACTAGTGCGATGAAATCATTCACGAATGAAGAAAATTAGGAATATTTCAAGTTAAATCTAAAACCATACTAGTCTTGAATAATATTTGCATATTACAAATTTTAGTTTTTTAATGCAATTGTTATAAATATGTCATCTAGTGAAATATATTTAAACATGATTTCACTTCTCTTATATTCGCAATCCAAATTACAAAAAAATTGTAATTCCCATAAAAATAAAATAAAAAGTTTAATCAAAACTGTATCTTTGAGAATGAAATGAACCAAAGATAAGGCTATTAGGGATATGGATACCAAATAGGTAGTAGAGAAATATTTATGTGAGGTGAGTAGCATGTTCACCTATATGAGAGCATACCTTTAATAGAATTATACTAGTTATTAGTGAGCCACTCAAACTATGTAGTCATATGATGTAGATTATAATAACTAATTCAAACAACCTAAAATGAAATAAACCTCACTACCCCCAATGGAAAATAATAATTTTGGTGACTGGTCTAAAGGACCAATTGATTAATCAATTCATAAATGGGTTCTATTTAATAGTACTTGGATTAATTATTTGACCTTATCTTATAGTCCATGCTCCACAAATACATATTTGACCTTATCTTATTTGACCTTATCTTATAAACAAGGAGATCCCATATAATATATTACAAATATTTATTTTACATTCACTTTAAAATGCTCTTACCAGTTCCTATGAAAAATGACTAATCAATACATTACCAAGCTCGTAAATATAACCTTGGAAATATATACAACATATATATGTCCTAAAAATTCTTAGATAACTATAAATACACTTGAACCATGAAGAGGATCTTATGTTCAACACCTTCTAATTTGTAACACATCAAAGCAAAAAAATAATCTTAAACTATAAGATTTAATTCCCAAGGATTTCCTTAGTAAATGGAGACACAATAACCCACAATAAGACAATTCCCAAAACTAACCCACCATGAATACTTTACAATTAAAATATTTGACATATACATAACAAATAAGAGATAACCTAAAACTAGCCATATTGTGAGGCTCAAATAAATATATTTTATTTAGTAATAACCATAGAAGTTTAATGAACTACTTCACCTACTTCTTATCTAGGAAATAAATACAATAATGGATTGAATTATAAAGCAATAAAAATATATAATCCATACAATCTTGACCCATAGGAGGCCCATATAGTTAGCACATTTTAGGATCTCAAGATCACATGGAATCTTGGATTTTTGAGGGTAAAAGTAGGTCATAGACCACATATTCAAGAAGAATCCATGGTGGGCTACATGTTAGTCAAGAACACTAAACATAAGTTCCTTGCAGATGGCTATACTATGTTGTAATTATAGCTCTATCTACCCTAAGCTTTGTACTAGTTGGACATGCAACATCAAAATATTTTGAATTAATTAAATCATAGTGAAAAAATAGACTCCATTAGATCCATTCATCTACCTACACCTAACATTCTCACGAAGAATTCATTATCCATTGATCATGATACCATCATTTAGAATCATAGTGGGATTAATAAGATAAAATCAACCATAAATTATTATGAATGCCACCTAGATATATATGGAACTACCACTTTGATCTCTTAATAATCTAGACACTAATAAATTATTGATTGGTCTCGAATACCAATACAAAATAACTGGGCTCACTCCACTAAACTATCATGGGCTAAAAAACACTCACACCTTTGAGAAGTTAGGAAAAAATACCCTTAGTCCCATAAAATGTCTAGCACAACCCTTGTAGCAACAAATACCAATGAGATCACTAAAAGCATCCCTACTATGTGATACAATCACAAATGGGACTTGAGGGTCCCCAAAATTCTACATTGACACAATAGGAACCTACTACATCAAGTTTTATGTGACATTGGATAATATAAATCACCACAAAATCAAATAGTTCCACAATGTGAATGATACCATTATTACACATAAGAAATCATGGGACCCACCAAAGAAAATTTACACCAATAAAAGTATTAAGTAGTCATGAGAATGTATTCACAAAAGACAATAAAGGTTCCCACCAAATCTAACTTGGTATGACTATGACCAATGGAACAATTGTAACCTAACACATTCAAATAGAGCTCATGAGATGTGCAAATTCCCCATGACAAAAACCAATTTAAGGGAAGGTGTAATCCAAATATCATATAATTACTCACAATTTATGATGGCATGGGAAGAAATTACATATCCATCCATTGATATCACAATTAAACATCAATCCTTTGGTTCTGTCATAGGTGATGTTGATCACAACTAACTAATAGTGCAACGTGAGCATGCTCAATCCAGTATGTTAGAGGTGCATATACCAAATTGATCATGTATTTCATTTGATTAGGTAATCTAGTGTTAAAAATTATCTTTGGCATGATTCAAGGTTGTGGTAAGCTCATGGTCAACCAGCTCACCATTGAGATCAATAGCTGACAAGTGATCTATAAGCACACAAATAGACAAAAGATAAGGGCCCCATGACCAGTGACATGGAATACCACTGCCTAATAGTGTAATGGATTTTGAAAACCACCTATACCATTCTTTGGAGATACATAGATGCACCATGTGTACATGATAATATCACTATTACTCAACTAAATATTTATGGTAATGCAAATGAAAGGAAAAGGGACCTAACATGAATATTGGCATGCATAATTTGTAAACCATTAGTATAATAAAATTATAATGTTAGATAGATAAAGTCTTAGGAATATATGGAGATGCCATATCACACTTGATGAGATCATCTAATGAGAAAGAAAACAAGAGATGGGCCCCACATAAGATGACATAGTTATGGAGGGACCAATGGAAAAATGAGAAGATGCGACACTATGATAATATTTTGGGAATGTGCAATAATTTCAATTAAAATATATTTGATGGATCTAAAGACATCTTGTATAGTGAGGGTTTCCATGTATAATTTTTTTTCCCTTCAAAGAGCTCTACCTATAGGTTCCAAGCACATAGCACACATATAGCTCGATAATTCCATTCAAAGGACCATGAGATTACACAATAATAGCTTAGTATTTGACATTATAGATCATAATATAGTCACCTCTTTAGAGATTATAAGGTCCTTAGATCATATTGTAATATTTTCTATAGTTGTAATATGAGACTATGATAAATACATGGCCATATATGAGGACCAAATAATGATTACAAGTGTCAAGAGGAAGGAACAAAACATAGAAGGGATTAAATAGGGCCCGTGACATTAAATCTCATAAAAATATTATTTATGGAAACATAAAGACCAAGGAAAACAAAAAGTCTTAGATGATTCAAATTTTGGGAGAGGGCCATCAGAATCATAGGGTATGCCTTGGGATTAAATGAAATGCAATAGAGTAGGAATCAATGATTGGTCTAATCCTTACAAGTCAACATGTTAGGAATCCTCTCCTTGTATTTATTTGTGTGTAAAATCATGTTAATTTTTCTCTCATTAGCTTGCATCATTTATGCTAGGACCCCTAAGCTATATTTCATGTGTACCAAGCTAATACCATTGGAATTGGCCATCAATTTTTTTTTTCATGATTTGTATGATTGTAAGGCCCTTGTGAGTCTTGAGGATTCAAGATTGTAACATGTGAAAATGGATTTTTAGGATTTTCCATCTCAAAGGAGATGAATGGTCCCCAAAAATATTGTGCTTATTTTATATCTCTTAGGTTAGAGCCCCAAGAAGCAGTTAGTATTCATATTGGCAACTAGTTCACATAATAGTAAATTAATTAATGTTGTCATTGTATATCAATAACTAAGCTAATGAATATTTTTAAGTACATAATTAAAATAAAATATCAACATAAAAATACTTTAAGATATAAAATTGACGAATATATGTAATTTACAATAAAATATGTCAAAAATAAACATATTTATTAAATTTTAATAGATTTTAAAGTTATAATCCCTAATAAGTGTGCTAAAAATTTAGGGAGTAGAAAGAAAGATGGTGCATGGCACTTGAAGCCACACTTGTTATAATAATGCATGTATAATTGATACCATTAGATAGCCAAACTTACCACATGTCCCTCAAGACTATTCACCAAGACAAGATAATGCTTGCATTAGAGGGTACACAATATTTTCTAAACAAATTTAACATTGAAAAGATTGAGTGTTGAAGAAATTTAATATGTTGAGCTTGTAATTTAGAGGGTGCACATTATTTATTAAAGAAAAATAAAATTTTAAATATATTAGTGACAAAAGGACAAACAAATAATTATTCATCCCCATGTGAAACATTAGCTTTTATGAAGACAATGACAACCATGCGTATCGTAGTAATCAAAGGTCTCATTTTTATATTTAGCCTAAATTTTACTTTACAATAATGACACCATGACTAAACAACTTGGTGCCTCATTTTTGGTCCATAACAAGCATTCTCTTTCCCCACTTCCTAATTTTTATTTTTCTTGTTAATTAGTTGGTTAGTTATAAAAAATATTGCAAAGGTAACTTAATAATCATCCTCACAATGTAGTAACTCTCACCAATAATTCAAAGAATCAATTGTACAACATTGAGAAATTTACTAATAGTATATAAAATAATATTCTTTATTACAAATTATCTATTAAGAGAGTTTAATATTGTGAAATCTAGATTAGTGCCTTAAGCAATTGAGATTTTATGCTAAAGCATTGTCTCTGGGGTCAGAAAAAGCGGTGTGATAGCAATTATGCATAAAATGTCTTATATCCATTTTTTTATATCTACATAGTATAGATAGACAATTGTGGAGTCATGAATAATTTATAATTTAATTAGATGGGGATTTAATATTTATTTTATTTTTAGAATAAAAATTAACTTATTATGGTCCATGCTAACACCATGACTAAACAACTAGTGAATCCTTTTTGGTCCATAACAAGAATCCTCTTTCCTCAATTCTTACTTTTCATTTTTATTATTAATTAGTTGGTCTGTTATGAAAAATATTGCAGCTAGCTTAACAATTGTCCTCACCATGCAAAAAATTTCACCAATGATTCAATGAATTAATATCATGGCATTGCCAAATTTACTAATAGGATATCAAATAATATTATTTGTTACAAATTATCTATTAGGAGAGTTTAATATTATGGAATATAGATTAATACCTTAAGAAATCTTGATGTTATTCTAAAGCATTGTCTCTAGGGTCAAGAAAGGAGGTGTTGTAGAAATTATAGATTAGCTTCCTTATATTCAATTATTTTTATCTAGGGGCAAGGGGCCTAGCTTGATTGGCTAAAGCATCTTGTTGCAGGAAAGAGGTCATGAGGTCTAGTGTCCCCCCAATACCCTTGCTACCAGAGGGCATGTCGCACTAGCATCACCGGTCATGTGAAAAAAGTTTACCAGACCTGTGCACTGTAGTTTATAGGGGGGGCTACTTGATTCCTACAATCTAAAAAAAATAAAAAATATTTATATCTACATATTATATACATACATTTGTGGGCCATAAATTTGTAAAGATTTGATGGGGATTTGCAAATTATCTTTGCTATGATCTATGTTTAGCTTATTTTTTAGAATATAGAAATTTAGCTTATAATGATCCATGTTTCAATATTGAACAAGTTTTTTCAAAGGAATTTCATTTCCCAATTGACATGCCCACAACAATCTTGTACCTCTCAAAAAGTGGGGAACTTTAGAGGATTCATGTAAGTGGTTGAAAATGATACATCCAATCTACAAGGAGGTACAATTCATTCAAATTAGTATAGAAAGGAAGGGTAATCTAAATAATTATGTATTTTGGTAGAGGAAATCTAGTTTGAATAGTGTTCTATACTATAGTATTTCCTCAACATATATTATATAGATAAGATTAATAATAAAACATTAAATTTGATTATTAGCTTCTTAAATTTTGAAGTTAAATTGGGTAGATAAAATCTAAGACTTTGTATAGACTCAAGAGGTCTAATAGAATATTATAGTTTAAATTTTAGGCCTTATACAGTATAGACAATAATTTATAAATTATTGAAAAATGGTAGAACAAAATGTTGAAAGATATCAAACTATAATATCATAACAAATAACATTGAATAATCATAATATTATGTTATTTGGGATCTAGTTACCCATACATTACACTATATATTTTACAAATCCTTTTCCAAACATAACTATCCAAGCCACCTAACAACTAAATGTGACACAAACTAATTTTAATTGCTAACATTGTTAAGTCACTAAGGTAACTTTATTGCAAAATGTAAACCTTATTTTTGAACATACCTCTTAATGTTTACATTTCAAGAAACAAAAATAAATAAAAAATATGTTGACAAACCATAACCTCATTTACTTTAAAATTTTCTCTTAGAATTTATAGTATTTGGATCAGGTAGAACTCCTCATAACCCTCATAAAAGTGTAACTCCCGAGTTCTCAAAATTTTCTCTCCAACTCTCAAATAATAGGTCTCCCAAATTATTGGAAAATCGTCCATGCTAAACTACATCCATAGTACTCCATCAACTTTATCTCATGACACTTGTAAGGGTATAATTTTCAATGTCCACAAACTTCTAAACTATTAAGGTAGCCACCCCAAATCATAGATCTTCCAAATTACTTCATAGTGGTCGATCAACTTTATTTCATAATCCTCATAAAGGTATAATATCCAAGATCCAAAAACTACTAAACTATCTAGACAACCTTCCATACTAAGCTTTATCTACACTACATATGTGCCTATATTCAAAGTGTGAACTTAATATATGTATTCTTCATCATTGTAATTCCTTCAACCTTTGGTGCCTCTAGCCTCTATTTTGACTCTTTTAAATTTTATCTTATGAATATACCATGCAACCCTCTAAAACCCCTATCAAGTGTAAGATGGATGGCTCCAAAAGTACAAACACAAGGAGAAATGGTGATTTTTTTTTTTATTTCAAAGCATGTTAGACATAAACCAATGATACACCTTTTATAATGTGGCTTTTATGTGTTAAATATCCTTATAACTAATTGTAAAATCATAAAAAATAAATCTACCCTTAATATGCACTCTTCACATTTGTCATCCCTCATAAATAGATAAACTAAGAAAATAATGTAAACACTTCTACCACAATAAACACTGAGTAAAATAAATTTTAATTTTATGCTTGAATCTCATTTAAATATATATTTTTATATACCATAATTTTAATGCTTTATTAAATCTTATGACTTCCCACTCTTTTATATCCCTTACAAAAGGATTTAAACAATTCACATGCCACTTTAAAAACTTTTCAAATAATTATTAACCTTCTCATACATAATCTTTCTTGATTGTTTACTCATCTAAAGGAAACCCCGAGATGGCTAGACACATGCCGCCTATAGTGTGGCTAGGGAGCCGCTTGACTCTACCTCTTCAAGCGGTTGTCAACATGAGCATAGCCATTCAATTAGATGTGACTGTGGTGATTGAGGCTCTCAATTCTATGCTACCCTGTCTTAGAATTCTAGGGACTCTGCTGCCCATGGAGGATGGTCCCAACCCTCTTGACAACCCTTTGCTTCTGCTCTTGGGCATGGAGGGCTAGCTTGCTTAACACAAGCAAGTTCCCTAGTCTACAACTTGCCATTTCTTTGGTTCACACTCAGCCATCCATTGAGGAGAATCCTAAAGAAAAACATGACACTCTCACTAGTTGGAAGCCAATTGATAACACTCCCGATAACACTCCCTTGAAGATGTGTGGAAAAAACCTGATAATTAGAATCCACCTTTTATTGGCATTACATTAGCTACCTAATATTATGTTAATTTTACCCTTTGTTTAGAACTTAATCCTATTTGACTTTGTTGGTATGCTTTTCTACAAACCTTACGCCTTTTTATGAATACTGTACTATTTTAATGCTATTAATACAATAATTAATAGAAATAGTCATCCAAATAAATGGCTGGACACGTTGAATACATCTTTTAATCTTTGTAAAACTTAGCAAACATGATTGTAAAGCTGTCATGTGCCCCCTTGCATTAACAGGTACCTGCGACCTCAATAAATAAACCTTCCAAAAATGGCAGCAACTACACACAGAGCTTTATTTGAATAGTATAACAATTTTCATTAAAGCATTTGTTCAACCCACATAAAAATAGCGAAATGGTCGGAGCTATGTGCTGGTTGTTGCTTGCTGGGCACCTAAACATTTTAAAATATTTGACAGAACTAAAGTCAAACTCCCTCAATAAATCTGCCTTTTACGTATCCCACACTATGAACGCTATTACATTACACTGCTGTGTGCATTGTCTTAAAACAACTTTAACAAAATATGCTGTTTAGAAGCTTAACACACTCCAATTTGGAATTGGTTGCATATAAAACACAAAATAGACTTTACCAGATAGCTTTCTAACCAATGCTCTCGTTTTGAATACAAGTACTTCTCCTACACTTTATCATGTCCATAAATTTCTCATGTATTATATTCATTTTTCTGTTCTTTGCCTTTCAATTCTGTAAGGATAGGATCAACAAATGCTCTGATACTATATTAAGAAATGGTAGCGTAAAATACTGAAAGATGTTAGATTATAATAGTGCAGTAACAGTCAATAATAATAAATTATTTTATAATTATTTATGCATTACAATATAATTTTTATAAAACCTTTTTAAAACACAACTTTCCATTTTTTAACATCATCAAATCATTCAAATAACTTGATTACAAAATATAATCTTTATTTGCTACTATTAATATACAATAGAATAAATCATTGTTAGAGCCCATTTTATACTCAAGAATCAGAAATATTTCAATATATGAAAACCTAACAGCTGATATGAAAAGTTATCTTCTGAAAAATATATAATTGTAATCAGAACAGCCAAATGTTTCTGTGAAGTTATCTTCTCTAAATTATTTAGCTGTAATCAAAGCAGGTAAATGCTTTTATGCAGTTATCTTCTGTCAATTGTAATTTCCATTGCAGGAAAAAGATTTAGGAAGGTAATGTGTTAATAGGAAATGAATGATTAAACAGAATATTAATAAAACAATAGCCCTTTTAAAAGAATATTTCTAAGATACCGAACATTTTGGCAAATGGATTTATATTTGTGTTAAACAGGGTACAACAAACACAGCAAACATAAATACAATACACAGAGATAGAGAGATAACCCAGAGCCTACCTCTGAGATTCGCCACTATCTGAAATCTGTGATAATTCTTGAGTTGCCGTGGGTCTGTGTACTCTCTGTAAGCATAAATGGTTTAAATAAAAAATAGAATTCACATTTCATTATCATTTACAGTGTTTGGTGAATTAGTTGGGAGTTGGTATGGCAGTGGTAGGTGCCGAAATCGGAGAATTAAATTTATTTCGGTGAACAAAACAGTAAAATATAAATCTGAAAACCTTATAACTATTTCCCTGTCTAAAACTGAAAACTTTAATAACTATTTCCATAGCACCTAACCCGATTTTCCCAATCGGCGTGAGATAATTTTTAAAAAAAACCTGGCATTTAATGAAATGTCGGATAATCTAAATTTCTAGGGTTTGGTTTTCGGGCTTCACTGCGTCAATTCATTAATTACTCGATCTTAAGTGAAAGTAAATAAACTATAACCCTAATGAACAGTAGTGCAGGGATGAGGGTTTGGTGGGAACAGAAGAGCACCTGAAATATCTTCAACCTGGAGCCCTAAAGAAATGCGCTCAAGATCTGCACCGGCCTTACGAACCAGACACCTGCTCAAGATCAGCTAATGTGAATTCTTCAAAGGTAAAGAAACGTGCTTGACTAAACAAAATTCCTCTGGAAATAAATACGTCATTATCAGACTTAAATTTGTTGAAAAGCAACAAGCAAATGCGCGGGAATAATCACGGTTTTAATCCAGTCTGTACTGTTAATCCAACATATAATGTTTTTACATTTTAATTAATAATTAATTTAGCAAAACTCGTCCCATGTTTATCATGCCCGTCTCCTGTGCATCGCTGTGTGATGTTACTTCAATCTGCCAGTACGTTGTCAATGGCGTGGCAATGGCATTTCCTTAAATGTTTTTCAACCAACCCCGTAAATGAATAATGCCACGACTTTGACATTTCCAAATCTAATGTCTTGGAAACTTCGAGCCGAAATATTTATTGTTCTCAAACTTGGGTCTTAAAGGAAATTGTTTCTTTTTTTAATGTTAGAAAGTAGAAATAATAGTGATTGTTCTTAATAGCTAATTTTTGTTTTTTTATATGTTAAATTTTTTATCTTCTTATCAATTAAAAAATAGTGTAATTTCATATCATTTGAGAGTTTTTAATATTTAATAAAATCAAATGGATACATTATTTCAAGGTCGAAAGCATGATCCATTGAATTTGGACAAGTTTAATTGAGCCATAAATTGAACTTGGTACTTAAGTTGGTGGAGCTTGTGCCAAGGCTAGAGAGCGAGGGCAAGGATGTGCTCCTAGATGTGGAGAGGTTGAGGGGCTTGTTCTTAGCAACATCAAGAAAGTATAGGACCATATCACATTGTAACTCATTATTAATATTGTTGATTATGAGACACATTAGGTAGCTTCAAATAAAATGTATTGATTATGAGTAGCATCAATGTATACAAATCTATCTTTTAATTAAAATTATCAATGTCATTTCAACCAACTATGGATAACAAATAGAGTTAAAATTTTAGTCTTGAATTAGTATTTGAATAAGATACGTGCATATAGTAACATAAATCAATATTTGTCATCTACACTAGATATAATAAAAAATCATTACTATAAGTATTTTGCACAAAAGTAATTTTCATATTAACTTAATTAGCCACCTCACAAGAGAAAATCACTTGGATGACATCAATTTAATAATTTTTAATGTTAGCTCAAACATATATGATGTGGTGAAAAAGTATAATTATATAAGTTTTGTAATTGGAAAAAAAGTCACATGGTTGGTCTTTCCAAATAATGAACTAAAATAAAAAAATAGATCAAAGAGAAGACATAAAATTTTATTTTCATTCAAAATAGGTCAATAAGGTGTGAGAGAAATAACTTATATTACTATTTTTTAGAATGTTAATATTACAAGATATTGTCAAAACTTTAGAAGAAGAAAAATATAATGATTGGTTTTATCTCTTGTTTGGATAGATCACTATAGAATCCTACCATGGTAGAGACAAAAAAAATTCAAGCTGTTTTTCCTTTAAAAATTAATAGGAGCTTATTTTTCTTTGTTATGCATAAAGGAGAGGGCTTGATAGTGGTATAGGGTTTTATAGTTGTCATAGAAATTGAGAACATTTATTGGTCCCTTCACTAATGACATTAAAATTTAAAATATTTAAAATATAATACATGTTTATACATTATTCAACTATAAATTGAAACTTAAGGTGCAAATATGAATCACAATGGAAGAATCAATCATTGGTTTTCAAATCTATAGAGACTAAATATGCTTTCTCAAAATCTATAATACACTACTTAATTTCACATAAGCATCTCTCCATATTGTGATATGAATCCATTTGTACTTAGACTATCTATATAAATTTAGCATAACATATACTAATTACAAATATAAATATAATATATTATAGTTCCAAACTTTCATATTAATGGTGACACACTTGCAATTGTTAATTTAATAAAACAAATTTTTAACAAATTTATAATTTTTGTATACTAATATGTAATATCAATTGTCCCGTCAAGTTAAAAAAGTATGTTACCATATCAACATGAAAAATAATTTTCTAAGTAAATTATGTTCATCAACCATTTCCACCATGAATGCCTACAACCATTAGAAAATTATGTAATTATCACCAATTAATTAGTCAAAATCATATCACTAATATTTAAACCAACAAAACCAGATAAATATATTTATTGCCAATCAATTTCTGATCCATAAACTTTAGTGAGCACTTACTCAACTAAGTTCACTTAATTAGATTTGAAAATGATTTACTGAAGTCCAAATCTAAAATAGGATCTTTAATTGATGATTCAAACCCAATGTGAAAATTTAAATCATTAATCTATTGAGCTCTTTTTACTTAACCAGTTCTAACTAGTTCGATGCGGAATAAAGAACTATAACTGTAATTAAGTAAAAACACATAAGCACCATGAAATACCAGACGAGAGAAATTTGGTAACAAAGTTCACCAGACTTTGGCTACGTCTCTAGATTCGCTTGAAAACAAATCAATTTATTCCTTCTCCTGAAAGACATAGGGACCTTCTCACAGGTGTTACAAAAGAACTGCCTTCTCCTTACACAAGGATTCAAGAAAACAACTCTCACCTATGACCCTACTCCTTACAACATAAGCTTTAAAAGCTTTTACAAATATTCTCCAAGTTTTAAAAATCTTCTCAATAGAATACTTGGAAGAAAAAAAATGAGATCCTCTCAAGGAGAAAATTCTCCAAGTCAAGTGATGATGAATGCCTCCTAACACTCCCTTTTTATACTAAGAGTTTTCCCAATATGGTTTAAAACCATAATATTACAAAATCAAGGAATATCCTCCTTTTTTACATAGAAAAATCTCCCAATATCCCCCTTTAGGAAAAATAAAAACCAATCCCCTTAAAATTCATTTAAGTTTATTTTGAGCCCTTCAAATAGTTGCATTTGGGCTATGTTTGTTTGGTGAGTTTTTTTTTGTTATGATATTGCTATCACGATTCAACTGTGTAGTTTTCGAGTCAAACTCATTGACCCATGTTTGATGAGTTTTTTTTGTTTTTGTTTTTAACAAATAACCATATATAGGTTATTTAGTTTTGGTTCTTGGTTTAAACATTGAACATATAAAATCCGCGGCATACACAATCCAAACGGATTTGGTGGTGTGTTGGTAGGATTAGAATTTGTTATCTGGCCGGTGCAGGGTTCAACTCCCGCCAGACTACTTTTAAAACCCATTTCAAATCGAGAATCAGGAAAATGAACCCGCGTCAGACATTAGTTGCAAAGATTGTGGTGGTAGAATGGTAGACCGCGGGCTTAGTGAAGGGGAGGTCTCAGGTTTGAGCCTCCCCATTCAATTTTAATCAACCATCAATAATCGCAATTGTCAGGGGAGGAAAGGAGGAGCCACGTGTCATTTTCTGACGATGCCACCTGTCATAATATGATTCATTGTCGAAGACAGCTGTGCCGATGACGATGCTGCTGATGTGCTCACTTACGATGCAGGGTGCCACGTGTCAAATTCTATCCTATGCCACGAGTCAATAACTTGTGGTGCCACGTGTCAACTATTGGTTGGGCCATTCATTTTTAATCAACCATTAATAATCGCAACCGCTAGGGAGAGGAAAGGAGGAGCCACGTGTCATTTTCTGATGATGCCACCTATCATAATATGACTCATTGTCGAAGACAGCTATGCCAATGATGATGTTGCTGACGTGTTCGCTGACGATGTAGGGTGCCATGTGTTAATGTTATAGGGTGCCACATCACTATTGTTAGGTGCCATGTGTCAAATCCTGAACTATGCCACGTGTCAATAGCTTGTGGTGCCATGTGTCAACTATCAGTTGGGCCATGTTAGCATGATTACATCATGCTGACGTCATCTTCATACTACCCAATCAACAAGTCAAGCCAACTTTGATCGTCTATATCTGAACTGCATATGACCTCCATTTTGCATGAAACAAACATCGTTGGGTTTGTTTCATCGAGCTCTTTGAGATAGCGTTGACTTTGACCAATTTGGTGATGATGGATTTTTTTTCCTTTTTTTTGGCCTAAGCCCCTGAGTTGACTAATGCTTGACCCCATCTTTGACCAGCCATAACTTTTGCGTATGGACTTTGATTGAGCTCGTTGAAGTTGCATTGAGTCCAGTTCGACGAGCTCTTCATGATGATGCAACTTCTATGGACATTTGGAACAGTTGAATTTTTAGGGTCCGGAGATCCACCTAGATCAATCCTCCCCACTAAAAAACTTTTGGTCTCCAAAAGTGTACTTTTTTGTTGAAAACATGTCCCACTATGCATCAAGCAAGGCAACACGGTCTCAACACCCAAAAATATACACTGCCACATCTGCTTGTTAGGTCTTACACTTCACTAATGCACAAGCTTTCCTATTGCCACATCTGCCTCCAAAGGCCTTACGGTCCAACAACACTTAGGTCTTCAAAAGCTCACAAAGATATAGTTCAAAAATGGAACTTAACATACCAAAAGTAAGAAGGAAAACTGAGCATGATAAACCTGTCTCTTGGTGCTTCTTACGATGGTAGTTCACATTTTGCATCTCTCGCATAGCCATCTTTTCTGACATGAATATGATGCTTCTCCAAACTGCTTGAGCATGGTAACTATGCCTCAGCCTGAAACATTCCTTCACCTTTGTTCTTTGGAACTGCTAATTTAAGGCTTCACCATTAAGCTCTGTCTTTGTTTGTCTGAAGCAACAAGGCTATAGACAAAAAATCCTTCAAGAACTTTAGTTATCAACTGAGTTTAAACTTATCTTCAAAAATGATCTTGACTGAGTCTTCAAGCTAAGAATATATAGGTCACTCTAGACCATTCTCGCAAATATTTGTCTAAATGTGTAGATGGTCTTCCACCTTTCCGAAAGTGCTCTTCAATAGACACTTCACACTAAAAGAAATCTGCAAGAAAATTGCAAGTAACAAATCTCTATCTTGCAGTAAGAAGTCGTCAAGTATTCTTCTTTGGATTACAAGAGATATGGCTTCAAGAGCCTTATAAAAATCTCAACCTTAGAGTAATACAACTTCTTACAAATACTTGCAAACAATTTTATTGAGAGTCTTATACTCCAAACCACACTAGTTTGATATCAAGAACATATTACCATACTACAAAACAAAAAATGGTAACACACACAAAGTTGATACAACTATTTAGATGAAAGGTGTTCCCAACTCTTACAGAGTTCAAAGGAACTTTCCTTCGTTGGATGCTCCATCTTCGATTCTTCTACCACAAGGATAGTACCCTCAAGTTCCACCTTCGCTTTTTGTTGGGTTGATTTCTCGATGGACCTTGATGAACGATGAAGCTCTGGGTGCAACTTCCAACATTTTTCATCCCAATGCCCGCTAATTTTGTAG
The DNA here is from genome assembly GCA_007258455.2 of Sequoia sempervirens. Taxonomy (NCBI): domain Eukaryota; kingdom Viridiplantae; phylum Streptophyta; class Pinopsida; order Cupressales; family Cupressaceae; genus Sequoia; species Sequoia sempervirens. Next base: position 668,624,427 of record VDFB02270651.1, read on the forward strand.
TGGGTGCTCTGGAGGATTCTCCAGTTGCTCACAATCCTTGAAAATGAGGTATCTTCTTGGCCTTAATAGGATTGACGATGCCTTGTTTAGTGTTTCCAAGGCCCTTTTCACTGTATCCCATTTTGGTAAGTAGCTTCATTCCAATGCCCTTGGTGTGATTTTTAAAATGTGTGAAAGAGTTCTGCTCATCCTCCATTGGTTTCTTCTGATTTGATATAGAAGATGCCTCCAGATAATTTTTGTCGTTATCAGGCATGTTGAGGGACTTCAGGTACTCCATCTGCTAACAATAAGCACATTCTTATGCACCTATAGGATTAGCCCATTCGTGACCGCAAGTCAATCTCGCCACATGACTCTTCACAATGGGCTTCATTGTCAATGATGCCCCCGAACTATTAGCCTGGGTAACCGGGGAGTACGAGGAAGAAGTATCCTCAGAATGTGGACAAAAGGTGCATATGTGAGAATTCTATGATATAGGAGGACTTCTCCTGTTCTTCTCCTCAAGGACCTCTTGTAGTCTTTTCTTCACAGTGTTAGCTTCTTCAAGCAACCGCTTGAGTTTCACATTCTCTGTCTGCATGCGACGGTTGGCTTCCTCTAGCTTCTACATTTTATCAGACTCCTCACGATGATTTTGGTAGAGATTTTTGATCATCTTCTTCATAGTGAAGAAATATTCTACCATAGATGCAATCATCCTCACTTTGGATGTTTCTCCTTGCTCAGATGCCATTTTGCAATCAGCAAACACCGAACAAATGCAAAACGAGCTCAACAACCACTCTGATACCACTTGATCCTCAAAATTTAGCTAGCACTTACTCAACTAAGTTCACTTAATTAGATTTGAAAATGACTTACTAACGTCCAAATCTAAAACGGGATCTTTAATCAATGATTCAAACCCAATGTGCAAATTTAAATCATTAATCTATTGAGATATTTTTACTTAACCAGTTCTAACTAGTTCGATGTGGAATAAAGAACTATAACAGTTAAGTAAAAACACACAAGCACCATGAAGTACCAGATGAGAGAAATTTGGTAATGGAGTTCATGAGACTTTGGCTACGTCTTGAGATTCACTTGAAAACAAATCAATTTATTCCTTCTCCTGAACGATGCGGGGACCTTCTCACAGGTGTTACAAAAGATCTGCCTTCTCCTTACGCAAGGATTCAAGAAAAAAACTCTCACCTATGACCCTACTCCCATCGTCAAAAGGACAATCTCTTTACAACATAAGCTTTAAAAGCTTTTACAAATCTTCTCCAAGTTTTAAAAATCCTCTCAATAGGATACTTGGAAGAAAACAAAATGAGATCCTCTCAAGGAGATAATTCTCCAAGTCAAGTTATGATGAATGCCTCCTAACTGAACACCATTGGGTTTGTTTCGTTGAGCTCTTTGAGATAGCGTTGACTTCGACCAATTTGGTGATGATGAATTTTTTCACCTTTTTTCTGGCCTAAGCCCCTAAGTTGACTGATGTTTGACCCCAACTTTGACTGGTTGTAACTTTTGCGTATGGACTCTAATTGAGCCCGTTCAAGTTGCGTTGAGTCCAGTTTGATGAGCTCTTCATGATAATGCAACTTTTATGGAAATTTGGAATAGTTGAATTTTTAGGGTCCGGAGATCCACCTGGATCAATTTCAAATATATTTTGAAAATTTTTAAACATTCAAATTTACCCCTTCATTCATCAATATTATACTTTTAATCTTAACCTCATTACATTGGCCAATTAAATGATGCAACATTTAATTTAATATCATCCAATCAAATGCAAGTGTAGAGATCAAGACTAATATAAGTTTAGTGGATGTCATACCTATATACATCATGTTCTTTATTTATTTTTTCCACAACCTTGTATAGTTTTTATAGTCTACTATCTATGATAACATCATCAACTATAATTTCATATTTGTGTGTCTTTCAATTTCTTTGAATTATATTTCCTTGTTTTCATTATTATAGTTTTTTTAAAAGATACTTCCCACTAATGTATTATTTCTTGCATAAAGAAATGCTACTTAGTTTTATAATAGGCAATGTCAAATGTGATAATTCTTGTCTAGTGTAGAATGGAAAAAATTAGTCAACATCAACATATGGTATGTAATTTTGTTGGAAGATTGGAGGTATACCTTTTAAATTTTAATGTATATTTTTTACTAAAAATACTCTTGTACAATTTTTTATACCTATTCAATATATCTCAGAATAATCAAGAGACTTGTAGAACAAATTGAGGTCTCCATAGCATTCATTAGCCCACCCCAACATGTTTCCATAGTTAGTTTGGTCCCATTAGGTGTGGAAAAAAATATTCCTATTGACACCTTTACACCAATCTCAAATAAGGAAGTTTGCAAGAATGCATTCATTGTTGGTATGGTCAAATATTCTAGAGTTTTGATTAGATTAAAACTAGAAGGGATAGTACCCATGATTACAAAATAGCCATGGAGGCAAACCAAGAACTCACGAGCAGTGAGAAAACCAAAAAAGTAAACAAAAACTAAAGCTTAAACAATTTGACCAACAGTAAAATAGACAAAAAACCCACAAAGCCGAGACCAACATAGAACCACAGTGCACCTATAGGTCTCCCAATAACTTGGGACTAGTGATCGCATTCCATTCTTGAGACAGGAACTAGAGCTTCTTTTGAAAGCCACAGGCCCATGTTGAATGACCTAGGTTTCCATCGCGACATCACGAGCCAAGATGTCCACCTTTTTACCCTTTTCCTTCTACTTGTGACCATCTTTTGCACCTTCCACAATTCTCTTCCCTTGAAACTTCCTTAACTCATCTTGAAAGACCTGAAGAGTGAGGGAAGTGTTCTTAACGGTTTATTTTTTGTAGTCGGTGATGACCCTAAGGCATTGCATGGTCTTCTCATGGTTCTGATGGATGACATCAATTTCGGTTGAAGTAAATTCTTCTTTTCTTCATGAGGACCAACTATAGCTCATAGATCATCCAACTCTTTTTCCCACATCTCCCACTTCTTGAAAGACCTGGCCAAAGAAGAAATCATGTCCCAATGTGCCTTATTCTCCACCTCCCTAGGCCCCAAGACTTGTTGTTCCATAGCCTTGCCTTCTAGAATTTGGATTCTTTCTTTAGCGGTGACTAGCTGACCCAAGAGCCACTTCATGATATCATTTTAAATGTTAATTTTCTCTAAAATTTCATTAATATTTTTCCTTAGGGGGTCAACAGGGATACAAATCAAGCTAGGTCCAGTACCAGGTTCCTCTAGATTGATGCATAGGTTGGGAGAATTTTGCGGGTTAGGGTTAGAACCAGGAAGGGTGTTGGGAACATATGAGATATGGTCATGAGCCAAAGAGTGCATAGGAGAGTTGGTCAGGGTTGGGTTCCAGGATTCATCATCATCATTAGAGTTGTCAGACTCCCCTGACCCAAAAGTAGAAATGGGCATGGGCATGAGCTCCGACAGGGGAGTGCATTTGATAGGGACAGGGGGACCTTTTATAGTTGATTATCAAGGTGAAGAAAGATTGAAATATGAACTTAAATAGGTGAATGCAAATCTAAAATATGTAGATTAACCTTTAGCCTTAGTGTGAAGAAAGAATGAGAGAGAGATAGAAGAATCATAACACATGCAACAACAGATTTACGTGGAGAAACCCTAAAGGGAAAAAAATCCACCACTGAAAGAGAGGAAAGTATATTACTAATATTCTAAAATATTACATGCAGCAATAGACTTCTCTTAACATCCCTATAAAATCCTACAACACCCTGTTACCTTGTAAACTAGTAAAAATGAATTGAATATCTCTAGCTCAAGGCCCCTATTTAAAGAGAATTGCGAGGATGAAAACCACCATGGTTTCACCAAACAATAGGTAGAAATACCACCTAGAAAAACCCACACCTCCCTTCATGAAATGGTCATGAAATCCTAAAAATAGCCTCTTACATATGCTCTTACAGTTGTCATAAGGCATAACTTATGCATGAGCAGCTGGGGTCAAAGATAGCATATTTTCTCATACTTGTCATAGGAATCTGTCATACTATTATAGCATCTTATGACAACTGTTATACATGTCATAGATGCTCTTACAACATCATAACAACCTCATTCTAGAAGATTCCAATTGGGACGCCTAGCTATTTTGTCCTTTTCCTAAATGACAAACGGTAACAATAACACTACATTTACATTGTCTCTTTCACCACCGTTGGTCAAATGGTTTCACCACTTATGGGTAAATTTTGAAAACACTTTAGGAGAATAATTAATTAAAGGATTTACAAGGTTGATGGCACCTAAATCCTAACATTCTCCCACTTGACATCATACATCGTAAATTGCACCATAGAGATACAATTACATAGAATTAAGTATAGTGATCAAGACCCATGGCATTTATTCACCAAGAGAACTTATTCATGGTGACTGGCTTCGTAAGAGAATCTGCAACATCATCCAAAGTGTCAAAATTTTCAATCAAGACCTGTCCATTCTCAACCATATCTCGCAAAAAGTGATACTAAACATCAACATGCTTAGTACGAGCATGATACATAGGAGTTTTAGCCAAACATATGGCACTTTGACTATCACATCTGATCCTCACTATCTTGTAATCAAAACCAATACCATTACCGAGTCTCTGTAACCAAACTGCCTCCTTAGAGGTATGTGTAGCAGCCATATGCTCTTCTTCAGTGGTGGACAAAGCAACTATAGGCTGTCTTTTACTCATCCAACTTACTGCACCTCCAAACAAAGTAAACACATAGCCACTAGTGGACCTTCGACTATCCAAGTCACCTACCTAATCTGATCAACAAAACCTTGTATATCCAATGACTTATCAACATTTTCAGTACCATGATAAAACAAATAGTTATAAGAAGTGCCTTGCAAATATCTAAATACCCTTTTAACAAAATTCCAATGTTCTTTACCGAGGTTGGACATAAACCTGCTTAGAACTCCCATTGCTTGGGCTATATCCGGTCTAGTACAAACCATTACATACATTAAAATACCGACAACACTAGCATAAGGAACTTTAGAAATTTCATCAATATCATCATCCAATTCAGGACACATGTCTAAACTTAACTTAGTACCAACAAGAAATGGAATATTTACTGGTTTACAGTCCTACATATTAAACCTTTGCAAAATAGTGTTAACATACTTACTCTGACTTAACCAAAGATTTTTGTGAACTCGATCCCTAATGATTTCCATCCCAAGAATATATTTAGTAGCCCCTAAATCTTTCATATCAAATGTGCCAGAGAGCTAAGCTTTAAGTTCCCTAATCATTGCCTTATTGTTACCAATGAACAACATATCATCTACATATAAGACAATAATCAGTATCTGATCATCAATAACTTTAAATTAAACACAATGATCCTCTTCACTTCTAACAAAACCCATCTTTAATGCAAAGGTATCAAACTTCTAGTACCACATCCTAGGTGACTGTTTCAAACCATATAGAGACCGTTTTAACTTGCAAACCAAGTGTTCTTTTCCTTTCACAACAAAATTGTTAGGCTGTTGCATACAAATTTCTTCCTCGAGATCCCCATGCAAGAAAACAGTTTTAACATCCATTTGTTCTATTTCTAAATCATAAGTAGCAACAATGGATAAAAGGAATCTAATAGAAGTTAACTTAGCAACATGAGAGAATATTTCACCAAAATCAACTCCCTCCCTGGGAGTAGCCCTTGGCCACTAATTTGGCATTGTACCATTCCAACTTACGATTTGCACCAAACTTCTTTTTATATACCCACTTACAACCAATGGCCTTTCTTCCTTTGGGAAAACTAAAAAAATCCTAGGTGTCAGTTTTTCAAAGACATCATCTCATCTTGCATGGCCTGCACCCAAGACTCACATTCTTCTGAAGAGAGAGCCTCCTTGAAAGATCTAGGTTCATCATTAGTACATATCAAAGCGAATTTACAATGAAAATTAGGTGGGCTATACCTGTCAACTAGATTTCATTGTCTTGTGGACCTTCTCAAAGTTGGAGTAAGAGGTTCCTCCTCATGTTCATCTTCATTGTTTTCAACTTCTTATGTTACAACAGATTCTTTAGAACTCTCTTCTTCTTCTCCATCTTCTTGTCCATCTCTCTGTGCTTCCACATGTGCATCTTCTTGCTTAGTTTCAAAATGCACTATTTTTTAATTTTCCTTTGGTTGTTCATCTTCAGAGTTAGCTCTAAATTCCCTAAAAATAACATCTCTAGAAAATATCATCTTTCGTGTTAGTGGATTCCAAAGTTTATAACCTTTAATATTTTCACCATAACCTACAAAGATGCATTTCTGAGATTTGGGATCCAATTTAGACCACTTCTCTTTAGGCACATGAACAAAACCCTCACAATTAAAGACCCTTAAATGTGAAACTGAAGGATTTTTACCCAACCACATTTCATAAGGTGTTTTATCAACAAGAGCTTTACAAGATCTATTAATTAAATAACAAGTAGTACCAACAACTTCTGCCCAAAAACATTTATCTAACTTAGCACTACTTAACATGCTCCTAGCTCTTTCCATTAATGTATGGTTCATTCTTTCTGCTACCCCATTTTGTTGGGGTGTGTAAGGTGTAGTCTTTTTCCTAACAATTCCTGCATGTTTGCAAAAATCATCAAATTCCTTAGAACAATATTCACCCCCATTGTCATATCTCAATACTTTTATCTTATAATTTGTTTTCTTTTCAACCAATGCCTTAAATTCCTTAAATTTGGTGAAAAATTTAGATTTTGTATGCATAAAATAAATCCAAGTATATCTTGAGTAATCATCAATGAAGGAAACATAATAACAAGATCTACTCAAAGAATCTGTATCCATTGGACCACATACATCCGAATGAATTAGTTCTAACAATCCATTAGATTTATTAGTTCCTTTAGGAAATGATGACCTATTTTTTTTACCAAACACACAATCCTCACAAAAATCATTTTTACCAACAAAATAATCAGAAATGTCGTCTACTAGTTTCTTATCAAGTATGGTCCTAAGACCTTTTTCACCAATGTGACCCAATATATGGTGCCACAACATACATGCATTTTCAGTGTTGGTTACAAAAGAGGAGTTACAAAAAGTAGAGGCATGTAATGTAAACAAATTCCTTGTCCGAGATCCTTTAGCAACCACCAAACTTCCCCTTACCATCCTGCAACTAGACTTGTCAAATGTCACATTCATTCCAAAATCATTCAACTTGGAAAACAAAATTAAACTTTTGTAAGTCCTGGAATATGTAAAACGTCATCAAGGATTTTAACCCTCCCATCACTGAAACACAACTTTACCTTTCCTTTACCAACAATCTTTTGTGAGCTGTTGTCACCCATGAAGACCTCTCCTCCATCATATTCCTTGTATGTAGAAAACCACTCCTTGTGAGGAGTCATATGGAAGGAAGCACCTAAATCATTAAGCCAAGCATCATTGCAAACTATGTTAGCTGAAATAATCAAAGCATCAAAATCATTGTTATCAGAGGACTTTTCCTTGAAGGTATCCACATTCATTTTCTTATTTCTACATTCCTTTTTCACATGTCCTTGTTTACCACAGTTCCAACACTTCACTCTGCTCTTTCGAGGGGTCTTAGATTGTCCTTTAGACTTATCTTTCTTCTTACCCCCTTTAGGCCCTTTCTCCTTGGGGCTACCTCGCACATGCAAGGAAATATTGGGAGCCACTATGCATGGTCTTTCTCCTCATCTCCTCTGAAAAAAGTATGGGAATAACATTATCCATCTTAGGTTCTGCACCACCGCTTGTTATAACCATAATTAAATTTTCCCAAGATTCTAGTAAAGACCAAATCAATAGAATACATTTATCCTCATCTTCTATTTTAACATCAATAGATGCAAGCTGACTTATAATCAAATTAAAAGCATTCAAATGTCCAACAATAGAATCACCATTCTTCATCTTTAATGAATATAAACATCTTTTGAGATACAACTTGTTAGACAAACTCTTAGTTTGATAGATTTCAACTATCTTCCTCCAAAGCTTGTATGCCGTGTCTTTTGAAGAGACATTCAAGAGGATAGAATCAATGAGACATAACTGAATGGTCCCTTGAGCCTTCTTTTCTAACTTCTTCCAATATTCATCTGACAAGGTTGAAGTAGATGACTTCTTATCAACTGAAACTAGTAACCACTGATCTCTCTCCTCAAGGAGATCCTCCAATTTCAACTTCCACATCTCATAACTCGAGTGCCATTGAACTTCTCAATATCTTGACGAGAGGTGGAGGCCATGGTATGCAATCTTTCACAAATCTGCAAAACTCACAACACAAAAGCTCCCACTATAGCAAAACCCTTCAACACTTTAAAAGGAAAGCGTCCCTTCCTTAATAGAACCGTTAGCTTTAATACCAAATATTGATTATAAAGGTGAAGAAAGCTTGCAATATGAACTTAAATAGGTGAATGCAAATCTGAAATATGTAGATTAAACTTTAGCCTTAGTGTGAAGAAAGAATGAGAGAGAGATAGAAGAATCACAACACATGCAACAACAGATTTATGTGGAGAAACCCCAAAGGGAAAAAACTCCACCACCGAAAGAGAGGCAAGTATATTGCTAATATTCTAAAATATTATATGCAGCAATAGACTTCTCTTATCATCCCTGTAAAATCCTGCAGCACCCTATTTACTTGCAAACCTACAAAACTGAATTGAATAACTCTAGCTCAAGGCCCCTATTTAAAGAGATTTGTGAGGATGAAAACCACCATGGTTTCACCAAACAATAGGCATAAATACCACCTAGAAAAACCCACGCCTCCCTTCATGAAATGGTCATGACATCCTAAAAATAGCCTCTTACAGATGCTCTTACAACTGTCATAAGGCATAACTTATGCATGAGCACCTGGGGTCTAAGATAACATATTCTGTCATAAGAATCTGTCATACTTGTCATAGGAATTTGTCATACGATCATAGCATCTTATGACAACCACCATACATGTCATAGAAACTCTTACAACATCCTAACAACCTCATTCTAGAAGATTCCAAGTGGGACACCTTGCTATTTTGTCCTTTTCCTAAATGACAAATGGTAACGGTAACACTACATTTACATTGACTCTTTCACCACCATTGGTCGAACAATTTCACCTCTTATGGGTAAATGTTGAAAACACTTTAGGAGAATAATTAATTAAAGGATTTACAAGGTTAAGGGCACCTAAATCCTAACATTTATCATTCATCGGGGCTTTACCCCTGGCCCGGGTACTATGGTGAATGGCAGAAGGGGTTTCATGAATAATAATAGAGGGGTTGGGGTCCCTAGGGGGGTTAGTGGGGTCCAGGATAGTGAAAGTGTTCTTGCACACAGTAACAGGGGAGGGAAGCTTGATGTAGAATGAAACTTGCATAAATGAAAAATAAGGCCTTGGTGAATGGGTAATTTCTTACATTTAGCCTGAACATTTCTAACAAATTGCTCTAGCAAAGATAGGATCCAAAAGGGGAAATTCATTTTGATATTGTACCTAAGATGATTGAGCATATAGGGAAAATATGAGCATGGAAGTGGTAGAAACACCCTTCAAGAGTGATGTACCTCATGAGAATTTTAGGAATGGTGCTCTAGACACCATGCACATCCGCACAACTAAAGCTCACCCTCTTTTAAGAACCATTTCATGTCTTCCTAGTAATGGAGTTTTGATTCGTGAGGAATGTAAATCCCTTCCAAGGATATCCCTATAACCTCTACAATAAGCTCCAGGGTCACCAAAAAAGAGACCCCACCAACGATAACAGTCCTGTCCACCCAAGAATTGGCGAATTCCAAAGAAATTTTGGGGTTATTCCCCTACATCCCCTCCACATACGAAGCCAACTTGTCCCATTCTAGAATGGACCAAACCTCCTTGTCTTGCTTCAATCCATCACAGTTGGTAGGTTCATCCTAAACCAAATCCCCTCCCGTGAAAAAGCACAAAAGTTTCAGAGCAAGGAAACACCAAAAGTTGAAATGGCTATACAAAAACTAGAGCCACACGTAAAAGTGAATATGCATAGATAGTTTAGTGCCCCTTAAGTTGCCATAATTGACGAGAATGGTTACAATAAATATGAGCTAACAACAAATATAGCTCGATCTCATTTGGACAGTACTTTGAAATCAATTTGAAATAATTCTACCACTTGACTTGGGATATGGAGGATATTATCTCATTTTACTAAATTTGGAGTAAAATATCCAAGATTTGCTAAGGCATCGACAACTTTATTTCCACTCCTATACACATGATTCACACTACAATTCCCAAGGGAAATCATGAGATTATGAGTTGATACCATGGGGTCCTAGAGAGTCCAACAGGGAGAGGCTTGTCCAATCAACATATGAATCATGTTTCGTGAGTCCCATTCGATAACCAAGTTAGAGAACCCAACTTGTGTGGAAATTTTAATGTTGTGGAAGGTCATCGCCACTTCAGAAAAACTAGAATATTGAACTCCCAAATTGACCACATAAGCCAAAATTAACTTTCCCTTGTGGTCATGGATGACCCCACCCCCACCTACCTAGCTTGGGTTGGGTTTGGCTGAGCCGTCAAAATTGAGCTTCAGCCAACCAGGCCTAGGTGGGACCAGGGTGTACTTCATCTATCCAATAGGATACAAGAGCTGAGGGAATTAAGGGTCTTAGAAAGATTCCAAGCAGAATCAATCAAAGCCTCCAAATCATTAGGATCTCTTTTGGGCTTGCAAGGAGTAGCAGAAATCAACTCAACAACTTGGTTGATAAATTTGTTGGCCACCACCAACCACAAAGAACTTTTGTTCCTAAAAACTCTATTATTGCACTCCTTCTAAAGCACCCGCCTTGTGAAGAACAATGGTTGCCACCAAAGCTCAACAAGCTGAGGGTGAGACATGGGGGGGACCAACAATCCAAAATCTCATGGACATCCTTCTGCTAGACCCAACAAAATTTGAAAAGAGATTGAATTTTTTTCCTAACCTACTAGGAGTAAGAACAATGGAAAAGAAAGTGAGAAATGGGAGTACTTAGCTTCGTTCTCACACAAAAAACATTGGTTCTTAAGCTGTATGCCTTTTTTTTCAAATTATCCAGAGTGATGATCCTTTTGTGATAGAAAAACCACCAAAAAAATTTGACTTTAGGTAAGGAATTTCCACTCTAGAGTTGTATCCAATCAAACATAAGGTTCTAGGAACTAGAAAGGAGGTTGTAGCTGGTCTTGAAAAAATAAGCACCATCTTTAGAGTCTTTCCAGACCAACGAGTCAAGAAAGTCAGAGGGGACGAACTCGTGGTTCCTTATAGTTCTAAGAAGTTCTTCAGTAGCCAGTTGAAGGGGGGGTTGAACCAATTAGGTTCAATCTTTCATCTAGGTGGATCAATAGAAAAATCAATATAATTTGAAACCTTATCACCCAACCAAGCATAGAGATCCAACCGAACAACATATAAGACATGATGGATACCAAGAGCCTATGAAGATAACCAATTATCATCCCAAAAGGAGACCAAAGTATTTGATCTGACCAACCAAGAGGACCCTAAAGAAAGTAAATTCTTATTTTTCAAAAGGTTATTCTAGATCACATAACTAGTAGGCATAACACCATTACCCAACAAAGAAAGACAATCCCATCCCTATAGATACTTATTCTTGAAGATAGTAATCCATTACGACTGATTGCTAAGAAGTTTCCAAGAAATTTTGGTTATAAGTGTCATGTTCATCAATCTTGTTTTTTATTAGATCCATCCCTCCATAACATTTCCTGGAGCAAATAATATCCCAATTCACTAGAGAGAACCTGTTCCTTTCCTCAATCCCGAGCATAGGAATCTATGATGAATTTGTTCAAGTTTCTTCGATCAGGTCGCAGACATGAAAAACAAAGACATAAGGTACACAACCGAGCTTTAAAGGGTGGTTTTGAGAAGGAGAAACTTACCAACATTGCTGAGAAGGCCCCCCTTCCACGCCATGAGCTTCCTCTGAACCCGTTCCAATAGAGTAGACCAGAAATAATTTTCCACCTTACCTACAATAAGCAACATACCCAGATAAGTCGAGGGAAGGGATAGGGTCTAACAATTAAGAGTTCTGAAAATCCTGGCTTGAAGAGCATGGTCAACATTTAGGAAAAAATAACACTTTTGTTAAAATTGATACATTACCCAAAAGCCATAGAAAATTTAGAAAGAATATCCATCTGTCGACACTGATTTTGGTATCCAAGGGTTCTCTGACTCTTATAGGTTTTTTCACCTAAAAGAAGAGAAATGGATCCAAAATGTATAATTTCTACACTCAAAATCAATGCAAGGATGGATGCAATATGCCTAAATACAATGTTTAAATGCAATAAACTAAAAAATAAGGATGATTATTAATCTAAAACTAATGAAATGCAAGTTGTTTGAAAACAAAGTGATGTATGCAAAAACACATAAGAATGCAAGTAAACAATAACATAATTAAACAAGACTGGAGAAGTGCACCTGGAATATGAAGTTTGATATAGAGAGGCTCTAGAATCCTATAGAGTTGACTGGAAAAGCTGATTGGGACACTTACGCCAAGTTGGGTGACTTAGTCCAGTTTTGGGGAAATTTTGCTAAAACAGGAATTTGCCAAATGGGTACTCAGAAATGAAAAAATCACTTTTCAGGTCTGGCAGTGGGACTAATTTTCCATAGATGGTGACTTAGTCCACCTAGGAATCTTAGAAAATTAGGGGTAGGAATTTATAGCTTTCGGTTTGTATTCCCCTTCCTGATAGGTGTCCAGTTTAGAAACTGCAAAAAACGGGCTGAAAGAGGTCTCCAAGCTTCAATTAGGGCTTTTTTGAATTGAATGAATTTTATGGATTGTTTACCACTCTTTGAAAAATCTGCATGTAAGACCTGCAAACACACATGCAAAGAGGGGAAAAAGGGTTAAGGGTTAGAGGATAGGGGTTTGCCTTGGTCAAACCCCAATTTAGCAATCAAACCCTAGATAATGAAATGAAATAAAGAGAGAATGATGAATAAACAACATGCAATTCACAAACTCACCAAACCCTTAATGTTGAAATCTAAAGATATGCAACAAGATGCTCCAATGGATGCTTATAAGTGCTTAGAGTGCTTGAGAATGATAAAGTAAATGGATGAATTGCTTGAATAATGAAATAGCTGCTTAAAAATGAATGGGGGTGAAAATGAGAGAAAAATCCTTTATTGATACTTGATTTTCTAATATTTCTTGAAAATAACACATCACATGCTGACCTCAAGGATAAGAGAATAAAATCCCGCTAGAAAATTGAAATTATTTTGATTTTTGTGCATAGTGAGACTAAGTCGCCCAGGTGGCGACTTGGTCCCACTAGGGCAATTTTATTGGGTGTTAGGGATTGAAGTGTATCTAATGACCTATAACGAGAATATTCTAAAAAATACACTTAAGTATGGCCGAAAAGTGCATTAAGGGGTCACTTAAACATAAGAAAGGGTTGAATTAGTGATGACAAGTCTAGAAAAGTGTGAGTTTGTTACAACTCTTTACAACACTTTGAAATAAGACTTGGTAAGTGATAAAAAGGGGTTATTTAAGTGAATTATAATGAAAGGGTCCTAGAAAAGTGTGAAAGTGGGTTACAACACTTCACAACACTTTTACAAGACATCCTAGAATTCTTAATGATTCTCAAGGGTCGAAGACCTAATGTGAATGTGTTGACCACATTACAACATTAAATCTAGGAAAAATCAAGCCAAATTCCATAAGAAAGACTCAAGTGAGCATGTACAAATGTACAACTATACATTTTTTGGTGACACACCATCCAACCTTTAACCTTTTCCATAGTGGCCTCCCCTAGCAAGATCATGTCATAAAAAAATTGTTGGTGAGAGATTGACCGAGACACAAAAGAAGGGAAAATCCCACTAGAGAACCATTCAAGATTTTATGTTCAAAATTACGACCAATAACCTCGGCCATCAAAATAAAGAGATAGGGAGATAACGGGTCACCTTGGCGAATATCACCAGTAGCTGAGAAGAAACCTTGTGGAGTGCCATTAAGAATTATAGAGTATTTGGATGATGCCACACAACTCTAAATAAGATTCAATAATTTACTAGAGAAGCCAAAATGACGGAGCACTTCAAAAAGGAAATCCCAAGACACCTTGTCATAGGCCTTAGAGATATCCAACTTAAAAGCCTTAAATAAATATTATAGAGTTGACAATAATTGAAGTAAGGTAATATAGAGGGACCCAACATCCACCTATAAGTGCAATGAGACATTATAAGGTACCACAAATTGAGAGAATATGTAGGTGAAATTTTGGTAACTTTTTTCTCTTAAGGCTCTTAAGAGACTATCTAGGTGTAGTGCAGTTTATAAGGATTGAGAGACATGGGGAATGAATTGAGACACCCATTGGAACTTACTAGCCCACCCTAATGTTCTAACATACCTAGTTTTTATCCCACACGGTGCAAAAGAAAAAATGTCTAAATTGGCACCTTTACAATAATATCAAATGAGACATTGTGCAAGAATGTATTCATTATTGGAAATTATCAAATGGTATGGAGTTAAAAAAATTGAGACAATATACTATAGAGGGACCTAATATCCATGTGTAGGTACAAACAAGATATTCCTAGATGCCACAAATTGAGAGAAAATGCAAGAAATTTTTTGGTAACTTTTTACTATCAATGCTCTTAAGAGACTATCTCAATGCAATGTAGCTTGAAAGGATCGGGAAACCTAAGGAATAGACTATATTTTTAACTAGCATTCACTAACCCACTCCAACATTCTAGTGTAGTCAATGCAATCCCATGAGCTATAGGAGAAAAAAATTCTAGTTTAGTTAAATTATGGTGAGAATATTTTGTTGATTGTTATGGACCTAATTGTTGATCAAAAGGTTGGTGATCACACAAAATCAATCTCATCTTCAATTTTAGGGATCTAGTAACCATTTTCCTTTATACTATCGAAAATGGTTATTATCCATATTATTTGTGGAATGTATTGTTACATCTATGAATAATGACAACTCCTAAGTCCCTATTGCAAGAATGAAGGTGTTGTCATTGATGTCAACTTGTCAATTAGTTATCAACTGGTTGTTTTCATTGATGTCATTGATGCAGGTTATTGGTTGTTCATGTCGAGGATTTGAGAAAATTGTATCGAAGAAAGGTTGCACGTGTTTAGTGGTTGCTCCAAGTTTTTCTCCAAGATTTACTCCTATGTTTGTGTTGTTCAGATATGTTGGTCATGTGTGTTGGAAGCTGCTATATCCAAAATTTTGGATTTTGATTTATTGTACAGTGCGATTTATATTCACCAGTTGTGAACTATAGTTTTCTGTGTTTCTAGCTGAGGTCCAGGAGAAATGTTGTTGGTCTGGATTTATCTTCAAGGTAAAGTCTTATGACTTGTGGTTCTAGAGTTAAGTTGTTATGATCATGTTGAAGATAATTTTGGTATCTAGAAGGATCGTGCTTAATTGTTCTATGTGTTTTACATTGGTTTGTCCAACCTTGTGTTGAACACTATCTTCAAAGTTGATGAAGCATGCTGGACTTATTTGGGTCCTCATCAAGTGTGTGTTTGGGTCGTCGTCATTCTAATTCTACCCTAGGATGTTTTGACACTGACCTAATTTGAATTTATTGATGGATGATCGACTTTGGATATGTTTCAAAGTTGAAGATGATATAAATACAAGATGAGTGAGTGGTGAAAAGATGTACAAAGAGAGATAAGTGCAAAGAAATAGAGAAGATAGATGCCAAATAGATGAGAATCAGCTATTGTGTGTGATGTGAGTGAAGTAGATCAGTGTGAAGTGTAAATGTTGAGTTTCTGGATGTAGTGAGCTGAAGGTGTACTCTATCTTACATGCATGTCTGCAAGTGGTTGAGAAAATTATGGTGAAAATATCTGTTGCATTGAGTTTTTCTTCTCTCTATAACATATCTCTTTTATCTTCTTTGTATCTCTGTGACAGTGAGCCCTTTGAGTGGTTAGCCTTGTTGGACAGTGAGTCCTGATTCAGACGGTGAGTCCTTGTTTTGGCAGTGAGCCTTGTTTCTCAACTAGTGATCCTTTGTAATCAATTGTGATATTCTCTATATTGTGAGTTAATCCTCATCATGGTTTTTCGCTTATTGGGTTTTCCACACAAATCTAGTGTTGTTATGTTTGTGTGATGGTTTTTAGTTTTTGCACTTGCACTTAATGTTTAATCATTTTAAGCAGTGTTAAGGATTTGTTCCAGTGAATGATTTAAAGGTTTAAATTTGTTACAGTTGATTCACCCCCCCTCTCAGTTTTCTTATTCAACAATTGGTATCAAAGCTTGCTTCCCTAGAGAAGAGCTTAACCGCTTAAGGAAGGTTTGAGATGGCTAGAAAAGTTACTCATGATTATCTGAGGTTCGATGGAACTAATTATGCTATTTGGAAAACAATGATGGAAGAATATATGGAGTATTGAGGATAGGATGTGGAGAAAGCTTACAAGAATCCATACACTCCTCCTGCTAATGGTTTGAGTACAGTTGATGAGATCAAGGCACATGAAGTGAACAATAAGGTGAAGTACATTTTGAAGAATAGTCTTGTACATTTTGAGTTGATTAAAGTTCATAATTTGAAGATTGCTAAGGAAGTTTGGGATTATTTGGAAAAGGCGCATGAAGGTGATGAAAGGGTCAAAGAGGGAAAATTGTAGAATTTGGAGACACAGTTTGAGCTCCTACATATGTCTGAAGATGAGAATGTTAAAGCTTATGTATAGAGATTGGGTGAGGTAGTAGTTGGAATGCGAGGACTTGGTGCTACTATAGATGAAACCAGGATTGTAAAGAAGTGTTAGGAAAAGGTGTGTTGTACACCTTGCATAATGTATTTTATGTAATTATTCTTGGGGCCACTTTATGTTGCATGTAACATTGGGACATAAGTTAAGTTCCTCAAAATGTAATTATTTAATATTGGGGAAAATAAATAAATAAAGTACCCAATATTAAATAAGGGGACATGGTTTTGTAATCTCATGGTTTTAGTCACATGGTTTTGTCTAATACCACTTAGTGGTTTTGTGAGAGCTTGATTCTATAAAAGCAACCACAAGAGTAGTTATTGAGAGATGCAATTTTGCATGTTAGCTCTGGTTAGCATTTGTGAGGGTTTGAAGCATGGTATAGGATGTGTGGTTGCATGCTTGTTCACATGGATTTCTTAGAGAGGGCTTGTTGCTTCAATGGTGTTCATGGAGACTCTAAAGATGTATTGTAATCTTTATTGCTGAATAATACATGAGAGATGGATGCTTTTGGAGGTTGGGTTTTTTCCCTCTTAAGGGTTTTCCTAGGGTATATCTTGTGTCATATTTTCATGGGTATGTTGTCTATTCTCTTGCATGTGGATTCTAAATACTTAGTTGCATAAATATCTCTTTTGGGTTATGTGCAAATTTTCTTTAATTGGCTGCAACTTTCCAACAAGTGGTATCAGAGCCAGGTTGTGGTTGTATAACCCTTGGTTGAGAAAAATATTGTTTAAGTTTGAATCTATGCATTGCATGTGAAAATCAAAGACATGACAAGTTATGAGGGTTTTGCAGGTTGTTTATTATAGATTTGAGGGATTTGGGTTTGCTGTTATAATGGGTTGTTTGCAAATTTGGGGTGTGAGAAATTTTGTGTAAAAAGGGTCTTTTGGCCATGTGTTAATATGGGGGTTTTGGGGGCGAGATTTCATAAATGATCTCCTGGCCCAAACCAGACCTCATAGTTGGATTCGGGTTGGCCGAGAGATGAATTTTGATATATAATTTTCCCTATTTTGGTTACTGAAAAAAATGCAATATTTTTTTTGTCAAACCCCCCTTTCTTGCAGTCGTATAGCCGTAAATATTTTATTCAGAAAAATAAAAAGCTGAATTAAAATATTCTCGTTGTCATAAAAATTCTCCAAAAAAAGGTTTCATTGAAAAAAGTTTGAAAAATAAAAATATATTAAATATTGGGGTGGGGGTTGACATCCCTTGTACCCCCTAACAAACCCAGAGGGTTGATGGTACTACCGGTACCACCAGCTCTAAGTTGGCTGACAATACTATCGATACCGTTGGCAGGCTGCCAATGCCGACAGTACTAGCCGCCGACAGGGCCAGCCCGCCACCCCTTTATGGGGTAAAATAAACAAAAAAATAATTTATTAAAATTCTGCCTTTGTTTTAAATTAAATCCACCCAACAATTTTTTCTAAAAAAAAGGCTGATATGCATTTTTTTTAAATATGAGAAATTAAATTGCATTTGAAGAAAAGTTCAGTTCCGCCACTAGGTGGGTGGCACCGCCCGAGTGGGGTCACCGCCCAACCACCAGGGGTGGCTAAATTTTTTTTGCCTTGAGTTTAAACTGTTGTTTTACTTCAGAGGGGCATAAATTTCTCCCAGGTTATCCATTTTTGCTCTTCTTGGACTCGTTGGAAAGATGACTTAGTGCTCTACACTATGGTGATAGTGATTTTCTAATATTTTATAGTTTTGATAGTGTTTTTTTGGTCAAAGTCAGATGTTTTTTTTGAGCTTCGAGAGGTGATATTAGGTGCATATGAAGTCAGATTTTGGACTTCGAATAGTCGACAAAAAGCTTGTTTAGAGCACTACACAGTGGATCAGGTTTGGATTTATTTTGGTTTATTTGTTGTTTTCCTTATCTGAGATGTTTATGGGTTACTTTGACTATGGTGATACTATGAGTTTATGGATGATCAGATCTTGGAAATTTGATGTTGGATTCATTGTATGCTTAGTTGTACATATCGGATTATTCTCTCATTTGACATGGTTATCAGTATATGGTTGGATTTTTATGTTGCATTGTTGTATCTACAAGTTGTGCAATGTTGTAGGTAGTCTATACTTACATGTTGCATTTATGACTTGGACATGGGTTGTCTTTTCCCATAGATATTTCAGTATTGATGCATGTTCAATTTTGGTGGCTTGATCTAGTCACTTGGTTTGCTGGTTTTGTTGTCATGTTGAGGAGGTGAGATGGTATTACTAGGTACAATCATGATATGAGATCTATGCAGTTGACTATGATTATGCAGATATGTGGACACAGTTGGGTTGAGTTGTTGGTACATTTGGTGGTGATCATGGTGTCATGGATGTTTCTTGTGCATTAGAGATTTTGGCATTCCATGATGGTTTATGTAGATGTGTGGTTGGTGGTGTGTTGGTGGTGTGTTTGGTTCCTTAACTATGGTACTTGAATATGGACATGTTTGGAAAATCAGATCATAGGTTGATTTGGTGTTTGAGTCATTTGGTCTATATGGTTATTCTCTTAGATATCTCAGTTTGCAGTTTACTAATGTGATGATGAGTTTGCATGTTTTGGTGGTTGGATCTACAGGTCATGCAAGTTGTGGATTGGCTACTCGTTTACTTGTAGTGGGATGACTTGTTTGTGGATTATCTTTATTCACCAGGTTTGATTTCTTGTTGTTGCAGACTTTGACAGTTGGCCTTGTTCTTGGTTATTTGTACATTGGTATGTGTGCTTAGAGATGAGAGGATGGATGTTTCTTATAGTACTTGGATCATTATTTTTTTGGGACTTGTAGCATGTGGTTTATCATGATGTCATGGATAGCTTGGTTACACTTTTCAGTGGGATATTTTGATAATGATGGATTGGCAGTGATTGGATATGTTTATGATGGTTTGGTAGTTGTAGGTATCTTCTTGGCTTGGAGATTTTGGTTCTACTTGTTATGTTACTAACAATTCAGTTGTGTGTGTAGACCTGGATGATCTTCATGTAGAGGATGGTTGTCACGATGCCATGTGTGACTCGGTATCACAGTTCAGTGGGAGTTGTTGGCAGTAATGTGGATTCAACTTTTGATGGTGGATGTTCTTTTGCAGTGTTTGCTAGTGTCATGGATGGACTTTTGGATTCTACTTCTATGCAGTGAGGGTTCATTAACATCTTTGGTTTCATTGACAGAGGATGGTTATATTCATGTGGTTTGGATATGTTGACATCTTTGGTTTCCATGCAAGAATTCTTTAGTCTATGGTTGAGGTGTCATGCTTTTTTTTTCCTGATATGTGATCCTTGTTTTTGATATGATGGTTATGTTATTATGTCATGATTTACTCTTGATTCTAGATTGGGGTTTTGGCATGATACAAGTGCATGTTATCTTCTTTTGATCATATGATACTCTTAGTTGAGGAGGTTTGAGATCATGATGTCATGATTATGTTCCTAATTCCTAGGATGAATATATGACTTTGATCTTGTGTGGTTCTCTTGGTATTAGGTACATCGAAATTTGCTTGATTAATTCATGATGGTGCTATATTGCATTTGGAATTTGGCATGGATTGGTTGGTTACAGGTACTCATGGATACTTGGAGACATAGGTGAGGCTTGAGTTCTCTTATGGTTAGAGACATGTGTTGAGATGGTTACTCTTGATGAGATTTCAATAGGAAGTCTGAGGAGCCTACACCTTGGTTGGATGTGAGTTCAACATGGACCTATGAGGAGAGTGTTCTTGGATGAGTCATGATGACTTGGATGTCTTGGAGGAGCATTCTCATTAACCCACTCTTGGTCTACTTGGTGGTTTCACTTGAGAGGTATTTCCCATTGCCACTTTCAGGTGCTTTAAGTTTATGCTTTATCTTCTCATACATATGGATCTTGAGCTATGGATATATGGTTTTGGAGGGTTAATTTGAGGAGTGTTGGCATGTTTATCTCCTTATGCATTGTGATTACATTGATTGATGTTGAGTTTAGGAGATGTATTGGGCTTATTTCCTTCATTGGGAATGGATTTAGTTTGATCTTCTTTGGTTATGAGAGGCTTACATCCATATTGATTACATGATGCATATGTTATGTTTGATCTTGGTGCTTGAATGGTTGGGTGTTGTGGAGGAGATCATACTTGACACAATTGGCATTTAGAGGTGTATGTAGGATATTTTTCTATAGGTATATGATGTGCAAAGTTTCTCTCTTTGGTCTTGGTTATCTTCCTAGATGTTTGGTTTCACATTACATTGGTTTGAGGTTTGGCTAGAGCTATTGTGATCACTAGCTTGTGGTCATGCATTTTCACTTATGTTCTTGGGTGATGACATGGAGGTTCCTTTATATTTTTCCTTTATTGGGTGTGGAGAACTTGGGAGAGCTATGGAGACTTGTGGTGAGAGTTGTTCTTACAGGTTATTGATTGACAGGTTTGTATATCATTGTGGATGATTCCTTGGTTCTACATGATGTTGTTTACACTTTCTATATGATGCTATTGGTAGACTTGGTATGCCTTGATCTTTTTTCAGATTTGCATTACCCATGCAGTGGGTGCTCTTGGATGTGTATTCCATTCTTTGACAGGTTTGCACATGGAGTTTATGATTGCAGTTTATGGGTGTATATGTTTATGGCATGAGTTTACTATGTTTTGTATACCTTGGAGGTATGGTTAGTTGGATGTATTGGCACTTTTTGTGGGTGTTATTTCAACTTTGGGTTTGTGTATTTTGATAGCTACTGGTGCATATTGATACTTTTGGATTGAGTGTTTTTGTTTGGGATATTAGTTCAGGTAGGACTTATGCTTCGTTGTGACAAATTTTGTAACTTCTCTATTGGATGGCTTCTTATCTTTGTGCATTAGCATGATGGAGGATGAGAGCATTAATTCTTGGGATGGTGGTCACTTTGATTCTTGTTGCAGGTATCTTGATGGAGCACATGGAGCACTTTGATTCCATGATGGTAAATGTGGCTATATGGATTATTCATTTAATTAATGTTTTGAGGTTAATTGTTCCCCTTATGCAATGTATACAACAAGTGAGAGAATGTTAGGAAAAGGTGTGTTGTCTACCTTGCATAATGTATTTAATGCAATTATTCTTGGGGCCACTTTATGTTGCATGTAACATTGGGACATAAGTTAAATTGCTAAAAATGAAATTATTTAATATTGGGGAAAATAAATAAATAAAGTACCCAATATTAAATAAGGGGACATGGTTTTGTAATCTCATGGTTTTGTGGGAGCTTGCTTCTATAAAAGCAACCACAAGGGTAGTTATTGAGAGATTCAATTTTGCATGTTAGCTCTGGTTAGCATTTGTGAGGGTTTGAAGCATGGCACATGATGTGTGGTTGCATGCTTGTTCACATGGATTTCTTGGAGAGGGCTTGTTGCTTCAATGGCGTTCATGGAGACTCTAAAGATGTATTGTAATCTTTATTGCTGAATAATACATGAGAGATGGATGCTTTTGGAGGCTGGATTTTTTCCCTCTTGAGGGTTTTCCAAGGGCATATCTTGTGTCATATTTTCATGGGTATGTTGTCTATTATTTTGCATATGGATTCTGAATACTTAGTTGAATAGATCTCTCTTTTGGGTTATGTGGAAATTGTCTTTAATTGGTTGCAAGTTTCCAACAAGAAGATTCTTAGAACTCTCCTTGATGCTTACAATGAAAAGGTATGTGCTATTGAACAAAATATAGATTATAAGACTTAAAGATCAGTTGTTCAAATCTCTGACATCTTATGAGATGAGAAAATTGAATTTGAGAAATGCATTCAAATCAAAGAGTGTTTTTAAGGCTACAAAAGCTGAAGATCCGGATGTAGAAAATCTTGATGAAGTAGAGGCTAACTTTGTGAGAAGGATGAGGAAATACTTTGGAAATTATGAAGGTAAGTTACCCTTTAAGTGCTTTAGTTGTGGAGGAATAGGTCATTATGTTGTAAAGTGTCTGGAAAGAGCTAAGAGGAATAAACAAAGATATGAGAAAGAAAATAAAGGTAAGAAGATAAACATAGCATATTATGTAAATAAGGATGCTAGTATATCTAACGAGGAATCTAATTATGGAGACCCTAATGACAATGAATGCTTGTTCTTGGCTATAAAAGATGAACCTACTTCTGCTAATTCTGAAAAATAGGTGAAGGAATGCCCTCCGGAGAAGGAGAAAAATGAAGGTACTATAATCTCTGCCCTACATGCTAAACAAGAAAATAACTATTGTGTTGTTGAAAGTGGTTGTTCACATCACATGATTGGTGATAAGAGTAAGTTTGTTAAACTTGAAAAATATTTTGGAGGCTTGGTTCTGTTTGGAGATGATACTGGTGCTAAAATTTGTGGGATAGGTTTAGTAAGTTTTGATGGCAAGCATAAATTGATGATGTCTACTATGTTAAGGGCTTAGGGCATAATCTCTTGAGTGTTGGAAAAATGTGCAGTAAAGGATATAATCTTGTATTTGACGATGAGAGATGTGAGACTAGGAAATGATCTGGAATAGTGATTGTTGCAGGAAAGAAATATGAAGGCAATATCTATCAACTTAAGGGTGTTGATGGACAATGCTTTATGACTCAGATCAATGGAAGTTGGTTGTGGCTTAAGAGAATGTGTCACATTCAAATTTTGATAACTTGGCAAGGATCAGTGCAATTTAGGCTGTGAGAGATTTACAAAGGGTTACAAAGTTGACTAATGCTCTTTATAGGAATTGTCAATTTGGAAAGCAAGCAAGAAGCCATTACAGATCAAAGGAACAATCTACTATTGGACTACTAGATTTAATTCATATAGATCTCTGTGGTCCTACAAGATGAGAAGTATACAAGGTGAAAGGTACTTTATTCTTTTGATTGATGATTATTCTAGATATACATGGGTTACATTTCTTAGAGAGAAGTATGATGCATTAGATAGATTCAAGACATTCAAATCTATGGTTGAAAATGAAGTAAATTTGAGGATAAAATGCTTAAGGTCTAACAAAGGTGGAGAATTCACCTCCCATGAGTTTAATATGTTTTGTGAAGTGCATGGAATGAAAAGACAATTATCTTCTCTGAGAACTCCTCAACAGAATGGAGTTGTTGAAAGAAAGAACATAACAATTCAAGAGGCTGTTAGATCAATGATTACTAAGGCCGGTTTACCAGAAGTTTACTGGAGAGAAGCTATTCATACTACTATTTATGTATTCAATCAAGTTCAAGCAAGAGCAAACAATAAAAAGACCCCCTATGAGCTATAGTGTGGAAGAATTCCTACTATTAAGTATTTCAAGGTATTTGGAAGCAAATGTTATATCATAAGAGATGAAGAAACTTTAGGAAAGTTTGATGCAAGAAGTGATGAAGGTATTTTTCTTAGATATTCTACTAGAAGAAAAACTTACAAATGTTTCAATAAAACACTGAGAAAGATTGTAGAAAGTGAAAATGTCAAGGTTGATGAAGCAATGAAGAATTCAATTGATTTTGATGGATATGTATCTGATGAACTTGATTGCGTAAGAATCAAATAAATTATGGAAGTGAGCAAGAGAAGCATAACGAAGAAAATGAAAGAGCAGAAGAAGCTCTGGTGGTGTCCCCTAAGACACCTAGATATGTGTAGAAGAATCATTCAAAAAGTTAGATCATTGGAGACAAGACAAAAGGA
The DNA here is from genome assembly GCA_007258455.2 of Sequoia sempervirens. NCBI lineage: Eukaryota > Viridiplantae > Streptophyta > Pinopsida > Cupressales > Cupressaceae > Sequoia > Sequoia sempervirens. The sequence continues at coordinate 668,649,084 of VDFB02270651.1, forward strand.
GTATTGAAAAGAAGCAGAGCTATTGTTGTTGAGTAAATCTATGTTTACTTTTTGAGATTGAACTGAAGATTGTAAATGAAGCATGTAAAGATGAACATTGAATGGAAGCTATGAAAGAAATAATTTAGATTGAGAAGAATCAAACTTGGGAATTGGTCCCAAGATCGACAGGCAAAAACATTATTGGATTAAAGTGGGTATTCATAAATAAGTTGAATGAGAATGGAGAAGTGGTTAGAAACAAAGCAAGGCTTGTGTGTAAAGGTTACTCACAAGTAGAAGGCATAGGTTTTTAGGAGAATTTTTCTCTGGTGGAAACAATGGAAGCTATAAGTATGTTCTTGGCATTTGCTACTCATAAAGATTGCAAGGTCTATCAGATGGATGTCAAGTCTACATTTTTGAATGGTGAGCTAGAATAAGAAGTATACATGGAACAACTAGAAGGATTTTAGTTGTTAGATCAATCAGATATGATGTGCAAATTGAAGAAAGATTTATATGGATTGAAGCAAGCTCCTAGAGCTTGGTATGCAAGGTTAGACAGGTATTTGATTTAGCAAGGTTTCAACAAAGGTACGACAGATAGTAATTTGTATTTTAAAATTGATAATGACAAAATCTTGATTGTGGTTGTATATGTTGATGCCATTATTTTTGGAGGAAATGAAGCTATGTGTAAGATGTTTGCGGAAGAGATGCAAAAAGAATTTGAAATGTCTATGTTTGGAGAGATGAATTTCTTTCTTGGGCTACAAATTAATCAAACAGAGAAATAAATTTTTATTTCGCAGTCTAAGTATGTGAAAGAGATGTTGAAGAAGTTTGGGATGGATGATTCCAAACATGTATGCACTCCTATGGTGTCCAGTTGCAAATTAGGTAAAAATGATGATTGACCTAAGGCTGATTAGAGAAAATATAGATATATGATTGGTGGACTATTGTATTTGACTACTACTAGACCAAATATTATGCATGTTGTTTGTCTTGTGGCTAGATTTGAAGAAGATCCTAAGGAAGTTACACATGTTGTTAAAATAATATTCAGATATTTGAATGGAACTCCAGATTATGGGTTATGGTATCCTATGGATACTGACTTTACACTAAGTGCTTATACAGATGCAGATTATGGTGGATGTGTAGATGATAGAAAGAGTACAAGTGGTGGTGCATTCTTTCTTGGTTGTAGATTGGTGGCATGGTTGAGTAAAAAGAAAGATTTAGTTTCCTTGTGTACTGCTAAAGCTGAGTATATTGTTGCCGCATTTTGCTATACATGAGTTGTATGGATGAAACAAAAATTGAAAGATCTCACAATGGTGTATGACTATCCTATTTCTATCTTCTGTGATAACACAAGTGCAATTAACATGTCAAATAATCTTGTGATGCACTCAAGGACAAAACATATATCTATTGGGTATCATTTCTTGAGGGAAGAAGTCATGGAGAATGAAGTAAAGCTTGAGTATGTCTCGATGAAGGATCACATTGGTGATATATTTATGAAGGATCTTCCTAAAGATACTTTTGAGTATCTCCAAGAGAAGTTAGGGGTCATTTCCCTTCATTTATTGAACTAGATGCATATGAAGATGCATAAGTCTAGTGGATCTATGGATATATCTTTGTTCTGGACTGATTTTTTTGTGGCTACCTCTCAAGGGAGCAGGTAATGTCATGTGTTGTCATTGTATGAGTATTCTATTTTTAATGCAAAGGGGAAATCAGTGTAAAATATCTTTTTCCTTTGCCATTGATGTCAAAGGGGGAGAGGAAGAATGTGAAAAAGAGGAAAAGAAGAATATGAAAAAGATTATCTACTATGGGGGAGAAACAAAAAGAATTTTTTTGAGAAATGTATTCAGAGCTAGTATGTTTTCTTTGATGGTTTTTCACATCATGTGTTGCCATCAATGACAAAGGGGGAGATTGTTGCAAGAATGAAGGTGTTGTCATTGATGTCAACTGGTCAATTGGTTGTTGTTTTCATTGATGTCATGGATGTAGGTTATTGGTTGTTCATGTCGAGGATATTGAGAAAATTGTATTGAAGAAAGGTTGTAGGTGTTCAGTGGTTGCTCTGGGTTTTGCTCCAAGATTTACACCTATGTTTGTGTGGTTCAAATATGTTGGTAATGCGTGTTGGAAGTTGTTATATCCAGATTTTTGTCTTCTGATTCATTGTACAGTGTGAGTTATGTTCACTAGTTGTGAACTATGGTTTTCTGTGTTTCTGGTTGAGGTATGAGAGAAATGTTGTTGGTCCAGATTTCTCTTTGGTAAAGTCTTATGACTTGCGGTTCTAGAGTTAAGTTGTTATGATCATGTTGAAGATAATTTTGGTATCTAGAAGGATCGTGCTTAATTATTTTATGTGTTTTACACTGGTTTGGCTGACCTTGTGTTGAACATTGTGTTGAACACTATCTTCGAAGTTGATGAAGCGTGTTGGAATTATTTGGGTCCTCATAAATTGTGTGCTTGGGTCACCCTCATTCTAATTCTACCCTAGGATGTTTTGGCACTGACCTAATTTGAATTTATTGATGGATGACCGACTTTGGATATGTTTCAAAGTTGAAGATGATATAAATATAGGATAAGTTAGTGGTGAAAAGATGTACACAGAGAGATAAGTGCAAAGAAATAGAGCAGATAGATGCCAAATAGATGCAAATCAATTGGTGTGTGTGATGTGAGTGTGGTAGATTAGTGCAAAGTCTAAATGTTGAGTTTTCAGATGTAGTGAGCTGAAGGTGTACTCTATCTTACATGCATGTCTGCAAGTAGTTGAGAAAATTGTGGTGGAAATATCTGTTGCATTGAGATTGTCTTATCTCTATAACATATATCTTCTATCTTATTTGTATCTCTATGGTAGTGAGCCCTTCAGGTGGTTAGCCCTATTAGACAGTGAGTCCTGATCTGGACAATGAGTCCTTGTTTTGGCAGTGAACCTTGTTTCTCAGGTAGTGAGCCTTTGTAATCAGTTTTGATATTCGCTATAGTGTTAGTTAATCCTCACCATGGTTTTCCCCTTATTGGGTTCTCCATGTAAATCTGATGTTGTGTTTGTGTGATGGTTTTTCAATTTCTGCACTTGCACTTAATGTTTAATCGTTTTAAGTAGTGTTAAGGATTTGTTCCAGTGAATGATTTAAAGGTTTAAATTTATTACAACTGATTCACCCTCCCCCTCTCAGTTATCTTGTTTAACACTCCCTACATGTGAGTAGATGGGCATATTTATAAATAATATTCAACTCTCATAAACATATCTATCCATTGATGACATTATTATTAGTTGTAAATAATAAAGAAAAGATGTAAATATTTTTATGGGTAGTTTTTCTCCTCAAGGCTTGGACCTATTGTAAATACTATTCAAATTATTAGCTTAGTCTGAATGATATCAATTATCGTATGTCTTGTTTTATGTTTCACATCTAAAGTTGTTGAAAAAACTTATCCAAAATAAATAAAATATAGAGATCCCATAGTGTCACGAATTTATCCATTGTTGATTGGAATTATTCATGATATGAGATAATATTTCCACCTTCAAGATTACTAATGTTTTAAGATTTTGAGTATATAATCCATGCTTGAGGCTTGTAAAATTACTTAAAGTGTATTTGAGTTTCCATTTATAGAATTTCATATAAACTTATCTTTCTTTGTTATGGTTATTCAATTATTTTTTAATTCGTAAACATTAATAATTATTAGTATTTATACACTTGATGGTTATATAGGCTAGCTTATGGTTGTCAAATGTACATCTAGTTTTTAGTATTAGCTTACAATTATGAAGATGTTTAAGAGAACGTAGTGACTTATTTTTCTATTTGATGAAGACATCTCTCTATAATTAATTACCTCCCAACTTCACCACTCTTAATACCATTAAATATACATCTTTTCTCTTAGTTCTAATGTATTTTCTATCATTCACATGTTCTTATTTGAGTTTCATGACTGCTACCAAATCCTAAGAGGTATTTCACTCAATTCATACTTTCAAGTGGCTAAGAAAATTAGATTTATCCTCATTTAAAAAAAAAAGTAATAAATATTATTGAAGATTCACTAAATTATAAATATCTAGACAATTATATTGTTCTAGTCTCCAAGATGTGTATGTATATAATATATGTTAAGGGGCTCATCAATATTGATATAAGCTTGTCTTTTATTTATTGTTACATGTGCATGAAATTATTTTAATCCATTTATGTTTAGGCCAAGAAGGTTTACTTATGGATATCGTTAGGGCATGGTTAGTTATGTCATATTTACAGTTATATCTTTATTTCTCTCTAATTATCATATCAATTATAGCTCAAGGATCATCATCCTTGATATTGTAGAGCCTAAAGGATAAGAGAATTTTCCCTATACTATCACTTGTCCCAAGGTTGTCTTGTCCTTGTTTATGACCCCTTATCTTTGTTTAGAATAACTTGTGTTCCTTTCCCTAGTTTTGAGTAATGGTTCTAGAGAGTCAACGATCAATATATTTGAGAACTAACAAAGTGCTCTTTGGCCTTTGTGATGTGTTTTGTCTTTGCGGTCCAGTCATATTTTTATTGGAAGTTCTATTGTGGGTGTGTGTTTATTATAAATTTAGGTGCACTTTAATATTCATATACATCTTTATAGTTTTTTGATTTGTTCTTATAATGGTGTGTTGGTGGTTTTCAATATGCATTAGATTTCCACTTTCTTATGGTTTCATGCTTTAAAATAGTATGATTAGACTAATCTGAATGTCTTATTCATCACTAATATTCGTGTCTTATTCATGATCCTAATTATGCATGACTTTGCAATGTATATTAAAATTAGTTTCTTATCTATTTTTTTTGCTAAGACATGTTTTGAAGAATTTGAATCATTGTTCTATCATGTTTTATATTTATATTTGATAATTAACAATCATAATTTTTATTATTTTGACCAATTATATTTGATTTATATATAATTTAACATTACGCCAAGGAAATGATCAAAGAATCAAACATTGGAGGAGCGTGAAGCTAGAAATGTGAAGAAAAAAGAATGAATGAGACAACTTCTTGAAAATAATAAATTGAAATTCATGGATGAAAATATGATATTTTTCCAATTTAATTCTATTGTGAAGGATCAATTCAAGGCATGAAAGGGAGAAATTTGGAGAAACAAAGGTAATGAATGAAAAAAATCATCCAATTAAAAAGATAAATCTTGGAGTTGAAGGTATATCCTCTTTTCCATCTTAATATGATATTGAACAAATTCCTCAAACACCAATTGAAAACATAATAAATATACTAAATTTTGAGGATGAACCAAACTTATGTAATGAAACAAATTTATGTAATGAAGTAAGTTTACCATTAAGAACACCTCCAAAAATTTTACGTTAAAAACATAAGTTTTTAATTGAAATTGATGAGAATATTTTATTACCAATGGTTGATAAGATTCTTGAGAAGAAATGTTAATAAAAAATGAAAAATATTTTTAAAAAAATTAAGTAAAATAAAAAGATGTCAATTGTTTTTTGAAATGATAATTTTTTAAAATTTAGACCCATAATGAAGATGCTTGGCCTAGATTATTAAATAATATTAGTAAAAATATATTATAAAAATCTAATCAATGAATATATAAACACATCAAAGATAATAATGTTACACATCATGTAATTACATTAGTTAAATATTGTGTAATAAGGAAAACAAGTCAAGCACTAAAAGTAAAAAAAATACTAATGAAAGCCTTTGGGAGGCATGAAATAATCAATGTCCCAAATAACAATGAACTATGGGCATTCTTTGGTAGACTCTCATAGAAAGATAAAGCCATACTTGAACCCTTAAAATCTATAACTGATTTTTTTTTTTAAATAACAAGATTATTATCTAATCAAGAGACATTTTAAAAAGGAGAATTAATTGTCAAAACCATGAGCCACATCCAATTTTTGTGTGGATATTGAATCAAACATAATTTTTCTTCTAATTTGTAGAGATACATATCCCTAAATAAAAAAGTAGTTAAAGGATAATTTGAAATTGAAAAATCTTTTTATGTCAAAATAATTTGCATAACTTGTTGGTGTAGAGTTCACATTGCATTTTATAATAATTATGGTATTCTTGACATATACTTATAGATTTGCATACTAATGATATTTTTAGGAGTGTATAATAGAAGCTCCATCTAGTTTGGAAAGAGATTTCATTTCAAGCATTTTATGTGTTTAATTGGACAATTATTTTACATACAAAGTAGAAAATATATGCAAGATTATTCATGATAATAGAAAAAACACACACATATGAAAAAAAGGGAGATATAAATGTATTATTACCATTTAAAGAAGATGCAAAAAGAATAAATAGCCTTATAAAAGTTTTTTGGTTAATTGTAAGAAAATTTGAAAGCTCTCAAGAAAGAATTTTTTTTTGTAGTTCATAAGTATATGGAAATAGAAGATAACACAAAAGAAGATGAGAATGATGTGAAGATATTTCCATGTTGTTGACACTGTATAGTGATTTTTGTTAGGATAATGTTATAAGTTTTTTGTTTTATATTTAGATGATATCATGACTTTTAATAAAAGTAAACATCAACATATTTAGGAACATCTTAGATTAGTATTGCAAAGGTTAGGAGAAGAAAAATTTCTAAATAAAGTAAAGAAATATATTTTCATGAAGGAAGAGTTAGCATACTTAGGTGTTTTTTTTTTGTTTAATATAGATTGAAGATGGATCTAGAGAAATTGAAAGAAATTATTGAATGGTGTACATCTACAAGTATATTTGAAGTTATATATTTTAAGTATTGAAAGGTTTTTACATAAGGTTTATTAAATAAATTAGTGGTATATGTTCATCAAGTATTAGTAGTACAAGGAAAGTTAAAAAATAATTTAAATTGATAGTTAAAGTTGGTAATTTTTTTAAATTATTGAAGAATAAGGAGGTAAACCTATTAATCATTTTAATGACAAGTTGAATGATTTTGAAAAGACAAATAGTATGTATGATCAATAATTTTATGTAATTGTGTAAGGTTTGGAGGAGTGGAGACATTACTTGTTGAGAGAAGATTTTTTTTGTACACTAAACATCAAGCAATAAAATATCTATGTGGTCAATTAACTTGAGTTCAAGGCATGTCAAATAGGTTATTTTTTAAAAATTTATTCATTTGTGTTGAAACATATAAGTGGAAAATCCAATAGAATAGTTGATGTGTTGAGAAAAAGATCTAATCTATTGATGGAAATGAGAGTTGAATTTTTTGGATTAGATTTGATGAAACAAATAATTTATATAAGATTGTCCCCAATTTTATTAAGGCTTGAAATGCATGTGTTACCAATAAATGTTAAAAGAACAAGGTGGTTGGACTATCTAGTACAAGATAATTTAATTTGTTGTTTAAAGGTAATTAGTTATGTGTTCCTAAGAGTTCCATGAGAGAAAACTTTATCAAAGATAAACATAGCATGAATAATTGCTAAGGAACTTTGGTGTGGAGAAAGTATATTATTTGGTGAATGAAAATTATTATTTTCTTATATTGTATGTGTATGTAAATAATTTTATGTAGAAATATAGACTTTATGAAGTTACAAAAAGTAGTAGTGTTATAATGTGGGCCTATATCATTCATTTCCTATACTTGAGAGACCATGGAATGATGTTAATATGGATTTTATTTTGGATTACCATGAAATAAGAGAGGATTTGATTCTATATTGGCTGTAGTAGATATATTTCTCAAGATGACTCACTTTAATATTTATTTTAAGAAGACTAATAATTGTGCATATAGATTGTTTATTTTTTTAAGAACCACGATGTGATGTTTTTTAGCCATTTTGGAGAAAATTATGGAAGAAGATGAAACAATAATTGAAATTAGTTCAACATATCAAGTTCATAGATTGATGGACAACTAAATCCTATGAATGTGAGTTCAATAGAAACATGCTTAAATATTTGACTAACAAAACTTGGTAAGTAACTAGGATCTAGCATTTTTGAAAGGTAAGTTCTCATATAATAGTTTATTGAATATGAGTATAGGTAAATTTTTTTTGAAAGTATATGGGATAGAATCTAAAACATGTTTCAAGGTTGAGAGACTTCACCATAAATTATAGGAATAATTTTATAATAGAATATTATGTAGTTGACACATGAACAATCTATATGAAGAAGTGGGAGTTCAATTGGAAATGATGAATCTAAAATATAAGGAGCATGTAGATAAGAAAGGAGACATATGGAACATGTGATGGGGTATGATGTAATGATATATGTAAGGAATGAGAGATTTCTTCTCAAAACTTATAACAAATTGAAGATGAAGAAATTTGGAATATGCAAGATCATTAAGAAGTTTGATTCAATAAATGCACATGAAGTGGAATTACCAAAGAAACTTGATATATCACATGTGTTTAATGTTGTATATTTATATGAATAAAATGAAGGGGATTTATTAGGAAATATAATAGAAATAAATAGCTCGAAAATAAGTACCACCACCATAAATAAATAAAATTGAAAGAATACTACACAAGAAAGCTATAAAAGCACTAGGAGTAAAAAGTAAAAAGAATTTATTCGACAAAATGGAAAGGAAGGCTAATTAGAGATTCAATATGGTTATCTCCAACTAAGGTGAGTGAATTTGGTTTCACTCTTGTAAATTCAAAGTGAGACCAAATTTTCAATTGCTCAAGGTGTGTGATGCAAGAACATCCCTAACCAAAGAGCAATCTTATGTTGCCAAAAGAATATATATATATATATATATACAAATTATTTTAGGTACTTTCTAGTTATTTTCTAACAAAGTATGGTGTCTTTATAATACCATGTTCCTTTGAGTTTGCATCTTTTATTTCTTCAAACCTATCTTCATATATGTCATATATAGCTATATACATTGCATTATAGACAGTCAAAATCCTATAAATTTATAGTGGAACATTCTATGAATCTTGAGATGTGGTTTGAAACATAATTTTCTTAGAACATACTTCATGACATTATTGTTAATTTCATGAAAATATGATAAATGATTCTATGTTGTCTAATTTGAATAATTAAACTAAATTATGTATTGAACATACATAAGCTTGTTTTCGTTTGTGGTAAGATTTTAAAATTTGTACCAATCGTTAAGGTTATAATTTTTAATTTGATTTCTAAGAGTTTGTGTGCATGTAAATGCATCACATTTGGAGACTCCTAACTTGATATGTATTGATCAAGTTGAATTTGCATGTTATTGTTGAACATTCATGCTACATAGTGTGATAATCCCAATTTTAAAGTTGACTAATTATCAATACATTTAATATTGGGTCCATTGATCCTTATCACATTCCCCAAAGATGGTGTGACATGTTTCCTTGAGGGACATATCAATTGATACCCACCTATATAAAGAGAGACTAATATCATTTGAGGATAGATAGATCAGATGATAATAGTGCACAAAGTAGGATTGAATAAGAAAATTCCTTTAAAGGCCAATAAGAATGGCATATTGAGCATATCACGAGTTAATGTATCATGAGAGATCACATTGATCTTTTTTATAATCAAATAGTTAATGACTAACATGTTACAAGCCCATTGAAGCTTCATTGTAACTATATTTTATTTAAACACCATCAATCATTCACACTTCAACTTTTTGTAGTGAATTGTGCTTGCAAAGTTATATAGTTATTTTTGTGTTGAATTTTTTGTTTTTGTACATGGTTAAATCTAGTCCTTAACTAGAATCTCCAACCTAGTACTACAAAAATAATACAAAAGTTGCTCCCATCTTGGGCTTCTCTAAACTATTTGTAAAAAATGCTAAAAATAATATTCCCCCAATTGAATAGTCTACCTTCCTTTAAAATCATGAAGAGTAAAAAGATCCAAATAGAACTAATATTTTCAACCTCAAATATTCTTCAAATAAAAACATAACCTCTTTTGATTAGCCTAATAGACTTAACAATAACTTGATCCAGCTAAGGTCTACTAACTTAGATGTTAGGATTATAAGACCCCTATTTGAATTCACATATTTTATGATCCTTTAACCACTTCTAAAAGGTAGCTACATTGTACTAATTTTTTTTCTTCTGAAATCTAGATAATCATTTAGAAAATAGTTAAAGATATTGTAATGTAAAATTTATCATTTTTCTCATCGATCTTACCTTCATAATAATATAATAATTTAAAATATATGAGACCAAATTTAAATATGAAAATACATAAACCTTCCCATTAATTTTATACAATTCCAACCCATGAATGAGTTGTCAAACTCTTTCTCTTCCATTATTAGGTAGGTCTTCGTTCTAGATTGTTGTAGCCGACATAATTAGATCTCGCAAGCCAACCCCTTCTCTAAAATTAGATCTCTCTACTAAATGAAGTTATACACTCGCGTGCCTGCAATACAAACAAAATAGAACAATAAAAAGCAATTTCACACATTTTCCAACAGCCACAAAATAAATGTCATTTAATTTAATTGAAGGGGCGTGCTGAAAATTCGGTATAAGATCTACCTTACACTTGACCCGACATACACCGTGCCTTAAAAAGACATGACGTCATTGGAGTCGGGTGATGTAAGCAATTTGAATTTTATCTTTGAACGATCCCAAACTCTTGGCTCTAAAATATAATACAAATGACATAGGGAAGTGCCAAGTGGCATGACATAAGCAATGCTCAACTACCCACTTGTACAACATGAATATCAAATGGAAATGAGGCCACGTCGACCCAAGTCATCAAACAGATTAATCCTTATGAAAACTTTCTTTAATAAAGAAGAAAAGATTAGAACCAGGGGAAAAAAAGGAGGCAAAACGTCTTCCTTATGGGGAAAATGGGTACTTGTCTTTTCATTAAAAGAAACAAGGTTATTAAAGTAGGGCATGTGTGACCACAATTGATAGGAGCACAACCGTCAAGCATTCAAGGTGTGAAAAATATGGGGGTTGGATTAGGCGTGTTACACGATCAAGGGTTGGTTTAAGGAAAGTTATTGTATCAATTGGTTAAAAATGGACTTATTTTGATAGGGAAATAAGAGGGAAATTGTTTATTTATGCAATTTTTTAATCTTTATAGATACTTATATTATTCAAAATTTATATTTAAACTTTATTTAATGTCACAATGAAGATTAAGGGTTTAGGAGTGGGATTCCTCTTCATATTGATGAAAATAATATTAAAAGAAAAGAAAACATAGAGAATCTAATTTATTTTTTGGACACATGTTCATTATATATATTTATGGTTTAGCATTGATCATTCTTCTTTCTAAGATTGTATTTTTATAAGTTGGATTGGTATTAAAATTGTGGGTGTAATCCAGATGTCTTGTTTTAGCCATCATTGATAAAGTGGGAATCTAGTTCATGTATAGATTGGAAACCATTAAAGTACATTTAGGGAGATTTATGATGTAGGAGCATCTCATACCATGAAAGGAAGCAAGGCATGCAAAAATATTTCCTAAACTAATCTTAGAGGAGAGTAATGTTTAAATTTTAGATCTTTACAATTATAGACAGGAAAAGCATATATAAAACATAAACAAAATTATACTACAACATAGTGTACATGAGGAAAATCCTTTTGGAAGAAAAAATCTACACTCCAAAACATGAACCAAACATATTATGTATAACAAAGGTTATAATACAATATCAAGTCTAGAGTAACTCTAATAACATAACAATACCCACAAATCAACTCTCTAAACCTTCATCTAAAACACTTAATAAATAGAAAAAATAACACACAAAATCATCAAATAATAATTATTAAACCATGAGCTATAGCCACCTAAAATATAGTGCCCAAATCTTTAGCTAGAAATCAACCACCCAAATCCTAAGATGAGTCCACAAGCTAAAATAATATATTCATTCCACCTACTATAAGTTCAACATAATCCATTCACTAACTTGAGTGTTTTATTTTGTTTTCATTATCTCCATTCAAATATGTCTAATGATGTGTTATAGCATGCATCATAAATTGATCAACAAGTGTAACTCCCTCTTACAATTCTTTTCTATGTCCTAGAAGGTCCATAGAATTGTAACACCACCTAAAATTTTTATGTACTCCCATAGGTCTACCCTCATCAGTTCATTAGAATCAATTGTCTATCACTTAGTATCTGTGAGTGGGAAAATCAACACTTGGTCAAACAAGAGAGAAGAAAAAAAGACAATTTTATGCAAATAAACTATCCCATGAGCAAATTAAACAAAAAAATATTGAAATTTTACTTGTATGGGTCATTCACCAACCCAAGAACTAATGCACCCATATATGAATCTTGTAGGAGGTTCCCTATCCATTGGTGCCACCACTAAGGGATAAGGAATAATTTTTGGGATAGGTGATGGATGGTCTTTGACCATCCTTCATGCAATAAAAATGAGGTCTAATAATAATTTTTGTGGAAACTCTATTGCAAATTTATCCTCAATGAGATTCTGAATGACTTTGACATACAAGATTTCTAGGCTAGAGTTTGGGGCTCAACACAAGATAGAATGGGAGCACAATGTGCCAAAAACTAGGAACCAAGACCCCTTGCTATACTAGAGTTTGAGAATATCACTATCCCCTCCATTATGAAGGAGGTTGTTGAGTTCAAAACCCTTAAATCCATTAGCTTGATCACTTAGACCCTTTTATAGCATGTTAGGCCCCTAGCATAGGGCGATGTGGAAAATTCTTCCAAGTCTCGACCTTCACCTCACTTATGTTGAAATTGTGGGCCTCTTTGTTCTTATGGGTTTGAGGATGATTAGGATGCACATGGGTAGCAATAGGACACATCTATATTGGATTAGATTATAATGAAAAATGCGCTATTATCAAACATTTAACATTGATAGACATGTAAATTAGAACAAGGCCAAATTCAATTTATCGTATTTCATTTTGAAATTTAAGATTAACTAAATTACTAGATTGATTGTAATAAAATTTAAGGGTCAAAGTGTTCACCATGCATTTGACAACCATTCGTCTCCCACTTACACTTCAATGTTGAGTCCACATGTATGTTTAAACTAGTGTTAAACACAATGCAATGTTGAGAGGGGGGTGAATCAATATATATTAAAATTAAACCATTCTTATTTGAAGATAAAACATCACATCACATGAACTAAAAGAAGATCAAATAAGAAAATATGCACCATACAATGACACCAAGATTTTTCTGTGGAAAACCCAATGAGGGAAAAACCGCGATGAGGGTTAACTCACAATATAAAAGATCATTGCTTAAAAGGATTTATAATGTAGTTTAAGGCTCATTTCTTATTGACTTGCAAACATTGAAGCAAAGACAACTTCAGGGGCAAGATACAGAGGACCTGATGAGACTCATTGTCTTAGAGTAGCGTACATGAAAATTATAATAAGAAACTAAGACTTGAACTGTTGTAGATGAGGCATCCGACTTATGTTGATATTGTTGTTCCTTTTTCACATGTATTCATCATCATACATATTCCACACACTTCATATTTGTCATAATGCTTAATTCACATCCAATACACATATTTCACTTCACAAATGATTTATCCTTCACTAAATATCGTCCACATTAACACAAAAATTTCAATTCAGTTGGCTCCAAGATGACCCTTAGATGTTGTATACCTTGATATCTGTCCCACTCTAAATGTGCAAAATGACTAAGAAATGTGAATGACAAAATACCAAGGACACCTCAAGATTAGCCAAAAGAGTGATACAACGAAAAGGAACGTGAATAAAATGAAACACAAACAATTTTACCTCCCTTGCTGTTGATATCTCTTTGATTGGCCCTTGCTTGGAATTGATTGTGTGCTCCTTAGATGATTGCTTGAGTAACTAAGATGCAAGATTCAATGTGCAATATGATCAAGAGAGATGGCTAAATGATGGCAAAGGATTGAGGATGTAATTTGGCAGCATGTAGTTATCAAATGGCTAAGTGTTAAAAATGCCCTTGAGGAGGGGGTATTTATAGAAGAATTTGAATTCTCTAGAGAATTCAACGGTCAAGATTGCTCCAACAAGGCCAAGATGAAGGGCTATGGTGGGTTGAGAACCCACAAGCCCTCACATCTTGACATGTGGAGGGTGAAGTGGACAAGGGGATATGAGGTGTAAATGAGGTGTCAAGAAGGTACATGAGGTGGAAAAAGGACATGCACCTTGGAGAGTGAGAAGATTTTCACAAAAAGGGATTTCTTGTCCCCAAGTGGGAGTGAAAGGGACACTTGAGGAATTTTAGAATTCCTCAAAAATCTACATGGGAAAAAGAAAGGTGGTTGGGGATATAAATGTGAATTAAAAATTCACATTCCTAGGAGGATCTAGAGGATAAAAGGTGGGCTCCAAAAAGGTGGGACTTGGTCACATGTGGAGATTGTGACAAGTCCAAGGTTCTAGAAGCCTTGGAAGAATGGAATGTGAATTAAAAATTCACATATAAAGGAGAGGAATCTAGGACCAATAAATGTGAATTAAAAATTCACATGGGAAAGGGGGTCAATGTTCAAAAAGGAAAAATGGAAGAATTGACCAAAAAGTGGTGTTAAATTTAGCTAATGACTTTGGTTAACGTTGTGCAAACATTGGATTAGGCTAATTAATGGAAGATTAGAAGCAAGTGGCAAATGTAGGAGGATGTGACATTAATCTCTGATTAAGAGGATGCACATCATAATCATGAATTAATTTAATTAATTCAGATTAGGGTGAGGTTATGGAGGATGTGACAAGGAGAGAGAAAGTGAAGAATTTTAAATTGATTTAAAATCAAAAGGGGAAAATGACTAAATTAAATAAATTAGTGTATTTATTTAATTTAGAGAGGAATAAGGTGAAAGATAAAGTATTAATTATTAAATTAAATACTTTACCGATATGAGACAAAAGGTGTAATATTAATTTAATAAATTAGTATTAACATGATAGACAGAAAGGCAGTAAATTTAATCATATGGAAGTGACTAAATTTAGATGTCTACATTTTGCCCCTCTTCGAAATATTGTTAGGATAACAGTGTTTCGAAGAAAAATAAAATACTAATGAGGCAAGAGGTGAAAGATGGTGATGCCCCTGGCGTGAATGGAGGAATGGTAAGAGGGTATGCCCCCTCGAGAGGGCGGTCGGGGAAGGAAAAAGGGGTCCCCGGACGACGTCTTGATAGGAAGGAAAGAATGATACCATTGGATAGAGCTCAAAAAACTAAGCAATTTTGGTTTTTGAACGGAGGTGATCCGACACACGGTTTGCAAATGGCAGCCTCGGGAAGTTTGGGATGAGTTAGAGGAATAAAAAGTTAAATAAAAGGTAAAAAATACCTTTTTGGAGGAAGGGGGGTTAAAAAGGTAATTTGAAAAATTACCTTGGTCATTTTCACTGTAGCAGTTGAGAGAAAGAGAGGAGAGGAGGGAAAACCAACGAGGAGACACGATGCCGACACAACGGGTGGCGGACGGTACGATGTAGTTGGGCGCAAAGTGACAGTGGAGTAGCAAAAACCTCATATGATTTATGCATTTTTACATAAAAAATTTAAATTTAAAATGTGGGTTTGTCGGGGACGAAATTAGCAAAATGGGCTCCAAAGATCGAGGGGGCCAAACTGGGCCAGCCCCTGGGGGCGGGCCTGCCGGGGCGGCCGGCTCCTGGGTGGACCGCCGCCCCTCGCCTCACGAGGCTGCAGCTGCGTGGCCGCCTTGGCCCGGCGTGAGCCGGCAGGGCCTCCGCAGCTGGTCTCCCCCTGCAGTCGCCTGCAAGCCCGCCGCCCCCGGGGGCGGTCCCGCCGCCTGCGGCAGTCCGCCCTGGGGCGTCCCGCCGCCGCTTAGCGGTCCCGCCCGCTCTGGCTTGGTAGGAGACGTCCGCTGGCGGTCCCGCCCGCCTACGGGGGTGGAGACGCCCCTCTGCGGGGGAGCGCAGACGAAGGGAGGCAAAGAAAACTTAAAAATAAGAGAAACGAAAAAAAAAGGGACTAATGGTAAAATGCGCAGGCATGCAGAGCTTTGAGCGATTACGAGTGCACGAGCGGCGGTCGGAGGTGATGGCGGTAACGAGAGCCGCGATGAATGGGGAGGACCAGGCGGCATTGGATCACGCAGGGTTGGGGCATTGTGTGCAGTTTCCAGTGGTTAGAGCCCATCCGACGATGCTGACAACATTGATAGAGAGATGAAGCTCAGAGACATCGACGTTCCATCTTCCAACAGGAGAGATGACCGTGACATTGGAGGACGTGTGGCATATTTTGAGACTATCGATTGCCGACCGGTTAGTGAGTGAGGTGGTGTTTATAGGGGCAGCGTTAGACGAGACTTTGAGAGTTTTGTTCGGTCATGTGAGGCTGCCCCTGGTGAAGGGCAGTTGGATTTGGACGAGTGTTTGACTATAGGGGTGAAAGCTTTACCATTATTCTTGTGTGGATTGATTAGTGGGATACTGCTACCAGATCGGAGCAGACGGACATGTAGCCTGCGGTATATGGAGGTGATCCGCCACATTATTGAGTGGCGGGGGGGACCATTTTCGTGGGGTTCCTGTATATTGGCACAGCTGTACAGAGATATGTACGTGATCTGCTATCGGGAGATCTCGAGTGTGACACATGTGACATTACTGCAGATTTGGGCGTGGGAGCATATTGCCGTGACCAGACCGGTAGTGGTGAGGGAGGGGACAACGGATGACCGTGGGCCCGTGGCTTGGGAGTATGGGGAGGAGAGAGGGTGGATTTTCCGCTATGAGATGCAGGGGGATATGGAGGGGTGGAGGAGAGCATTTGATGATCTGCATTTGGGGGAGATAGAGTGGCAGCCATATAGGGCGCGACAGTTCAGGGGATGGTTGGATACGGGGAGGCATGAGGGGTATTTTCTGAGCCGATGTTTTATTATTGGTACTCTACCACGCATAGTAGAGTCGCATCGACCGGACAGAGTGCTGAGACAGTTTGGGAGGATACAAGATATCCCGACGGCACCGATCCTGTATCGGCGGTATAGCAGAGAGCTGCCATGGGGAGGCCGCATATCACCAGCGATGGCCAGGGCATCATGGATGACAGCAGGACAGGAGGCTTATCTAGGGAGGACAGGAGGAGAGCAGGTACCAGTAGTGACTGAGCGATATCGGAGGTGGTTCCAAAACAGGTTGTGGGAGAGGATTACCCCTGTTCATCCTATGTTGAGGGTAGCGGGTGTCAGACCAGCGGAGGAGCCCAAAAGGGATGAGAGAGAGCCGACAGGTAGAGCTGGGAGGAGGAGGAGACATCAGAGACGAGACCGGAGGGAGGGTCGGCAGCGGGAGAGGGGGCAGCCACAGAGAGCCCAGGAGTAGAGGGTGGACAGAGAGGGTCAGCAGCAGGAGAGGGGGCAGCCACAGAGAGCCCAGGAGCAGAGGGTGGACAAAGAGGGTCAGCAGCAGGAGAGGGGGCAGCCACAGAGAGCCCAGGGGCAGAGGGTGGGCAGAGAGGGTCGACAGCGGGAGAGGAGGCAGCCACAGAGAGCTCAGGGGGAGCAGAGGGTGGAGGTGTTGGAGGTGGATGATATGGAGGAGGTGGAGGTGGTAGGTGTGAGGGGTGCTGCAGAGGAGGGGAGGAGATAGTTTGTGGTAGGACGACATGGTCAGCCACGGTGGTTACGGGTTCGGCCGACTGCAGAGAGTCATGAGGCTCATCAGGAGCCGGAGGGCGAAGGGGAGGAGGAGGTGAGAGCAGCACCAGGAGAGGAGAGGAGGTCACCACGACGTCGATTCGTGGTTGAGAGACAGGGAGAGGCGAGACGATTTCGGGTTCGTCGGATTGTGGAGGATTAGGAGGAGCGACAGGAGGAGAGGGAGGAGCCAGCAGGTGGGGAGGATGAGGTAGGGCTGGTGGATGGGGAGGATGAGGTAGAGCTGGCAGATGGGGAAGATGAGGTAGAGTTGGTGGTGGGGGAGGAGGATGTTGCGGCAGCAGATGCACTAGCGTTGGTTCCTTATGTATCAGAGGATCCTATTGTGGAGGCGAGAGGAGCAGAGGCGAGAGTACGGATGGCAGAGCAGAGAGTGAGGGCTTTGGAGGCCGAGCTAGCGAGAGAAGAGTGGCGATCATTGAGAGATTATGAGGCCGTGGTTGTTGAGTTAGGGAGGGCACAGTCAGATGTGCAGAGGCTACAGGATGAGTTGACTAGGATGACATGGGACTGCGACAGATTGCAGGCAGAGGTCGTGGTTTTACAGGCCAGGGGGGAGCCAGAGGAGAGGATAGGGCAGGTAGCTGATCAGGGAGCAGGGTGCACTAGTCAGCAGTCAGGAGATCTCGAGCAAGACTGGGACGAGCTTCAGGACAGGGTACATTATCTTGAGCAGGCACTTGGAGATATGGGGATGATGCAGGAGAGGGAGGCTGTGGCAGTAGAGCAGGCACAAATTATGCGGGCTGAGAGAGATGTAGCACAGACTCAGTCACAGGTTATGGAGGCAGAGAGGGATGCGGCACAGGTACACATTCAGAGTGAGAGGGTGGCAGTAGAGGCGGAGATACAGGCATTACAGAGAGGGAGAGATGAGATGGTAGCAGAGGTAGCGACTCTCCGGAGAGAGGGATTTAGCAGAGTTACGGGCACAGGCTCTCCAGTGGGATAGAGATGCAGCAGAGGCTCGGGAACATGGGGCTGAGAGAGATAGAGATGTAGCAGAGATGCGGATACAAAACCTTCAGGCAGAGAGGGATGCTGCGATGGCTCGTGTTCCGACAGGTCAGGGTGAGGGTGGGATGCCCAGAGCAGATGTGCAGATTATGGAGAGAGAGAGGGATTGACTACAGGCAGAGCTGGCACAGAGTCGGTTAGCTTAGGAGGCATGGGAGCAGGAGAGGCGGGCTATCACCAGGGACCGAGACAGGTATTGTCTTGAGCGGAATTCCGCTCGAGTCCAGGCTGCAGAGAGAGAGGATAGTATGAGAGAGGCAGGATTTTGGATGGCTGCATACTATCATTCAGTTCCAGACCCGTCTCAGCGGATATTTCATTATACTAGGCAGACACCTCAGATGCCAGCGCCATCACAGTCATTAGGGACACAGACATGTGGTTACAGTGATTCACCAGGTGTTTCACCAGGTAGAGGGGCAGGACCTGAGTCTCCACAGAGATCAGATGTGGGGAGTTCATTTGGGAGGTGACAGGCTACTGAGTTTCTGACAGATGCATGATGGATTGTGTAGGGTTTATTGACAGAGGTCAGAGATGTTTTATATCTCTGGATTTTGTACTTTGTCATGTGATGGATATATGTATGATGGACATGTGACACATGTTATATTATTTTGATATGAGATAGTTCTTATTAGCACCATGTAGTATGTTTCTATTTATGATGGATGATTATACGCATATGTATATGGCATTATATGTTTATGTGGATGGATGCATTGGTTTATTTACATGGATGATTGGAATACGAATAATTTTATATGGATAATCATGCTTATGCTTACGTATGCTTATGCGTTGGTTTTTTTGAAATGTTTATGTGGATGATTGGATATATGCACTTATGGAATATGAATAATGTTATTGATGCATATGGTGATGTGTTATGTGTACTGATGGGATCTATGACGATTTATATATATGGATGCCTAGTGGACGGATTTGTCATGTATGTATATGTGTGTGATGGATTTTGTATGAATAGTTTATATATGCAGGATGTGATGTATTATGCGTCTAACATTTTGTGATGCAGGTGGTGATGTGTGTATGGACCTAATATGTGGTGATGCAGGTGGCGATGGATGTATGGATAATACCTTTGTAATTTTAAAGGGAATAACACACGCCCATAAGTTCCAATAAGAACTGACATGATAACGGGAGGTGGGTATGTAGTAATGGTGAAGATGGATGTCATTTGGCATCTGTCAAAAAGTATCAGTACCCTGAGAAGAATGGGAAAGAATGGGGGAAAGTATTTGCACAACCAAAACCATAGGGTGAGTATTAATGCAATGATTATGAAAATGCAATCCTAACTCAATTTGCCATCTTTGGAGCACTAGTTTTTGCTGTAGCATAAGACATGATTCACCAAGGTATGGAGGACCGAGGTAGATTAGTGTCTAATGCATGAGACAAACACACCAGACAAGAAGGCTATCCCGATACCCCAAAGTCACGAAGACCTTGTTCGGGTCCGGTACTGGGATAACCACAAACACACAAGGATGTCCCAACATAACACAAGACCTCGAGGATCTTGGTGGGTACTATGTGGGACAACCAAGAAGACACAATCAAAGAAAAGATCAAGATATGCCCCTATGTGGACCAATCAAAACACGTCATAATATGATGGATTATGGCGGCCTTGATAAGTGATGATAGGGAGGTCAAATGATAAACAAAAACCAAAAGCATCAAAAAGATCACAATCAATTTCAAATGTCCATTGCCATAGGATCCAAGAGATAGATGGAATTGATGAGGTCTGTTAGGAAGGATGTATCCTGTTAAGACCTATGATGGATGCTAAGCGAAAAGATCGGTATGATATAGGATATTCGAAATTGTTTAGATTCGTTGGTACAAATGGGCCTTGTTTGTTAATAACCAGCGAGATAAAGGCATAGCGTGATGTTACAATACAAGGGAGACAAGACACAACTTAAAGACCTAGGGGCTCGGCGGCCGATCAGAGATTAGCCTTGCCTACGTGAAAGCGCAGAGCCCTCGTAGTTCATGGAAAAAGACCATGGATAAAGCGGAAAGAAGACAATGGGGACTGATGATGAAGGACACCAGACACGACAGACAAATTCCCCAGGGGAGGATCAAATGACCAACCTTGCCTACGTGAAAGCGCAGGGGCAACGTAGTTCGACAAAGGAGGAAAATGACGCAGAAGGATGAAACCTAGATGGAGACCGATGCAATGGATGATTCTACTTGATGACACGGACCGACTGAAAGACATAAGCTTAGAGTGGGATATAAGGAAGCTCAGGATGAGGGATAGGTAAGGTGGGTCGTCCAACGCTCAATCAACAAATACCAAGCGGCCTAGGCTGATGTGGGTGGGAATGAAAGTGCAGATGAATGCACAAAATAACTAGGATGCGAAGTAGATAATGATTAAGTCCTCTATGGATGATGCCTGCTAACAGGTTTTCACCATCCATACTTATCCAAGGCGCCACCAAGAGGTGGTTTTCACCATAGGACGAACTTATTTCTTTTTACTATTTTTGGATTTTTTTGTCACTTTTTTGATTTTTTAAAATTTTTTTTATTAAATTAAATACTTTACCGATATGAGACAAAAGGTGTAATATTAATTTAATAAATTAGTATTAACATGATAGACAGAAAGGCAGTAAATTTAATCATATGGAAGTGACTAAATTTAGATGTCTACAGATGTAACTGTAGTCACCCTAAAGCTGACATCCCTTCATCTTAATTAATTAAATAGATTTTATTTAATTAATTTTCCCATTCTCCCTTTTAATTAATTAAATATATTTATTCAATTAATTAATCCTTTTTTCCTTCTATAATTAATTAAATATTTTATTTAAATAATTATATCACTGGTAAAACTATAGTTCTTCTAATCAATTAAATAATTCTTATTATTTAATTGATCCCATTAAAATCCCCTATGCTTATAATCCAATTATGTTAATTAATCATTGATTAATTAGCCTACTAACCTCCATTAGCCCATTCTCCAACTATTAACTCCACCTAAGTTAATAAACCAATGGTTCATTAACTCTACCCATCCTATTAATCTAATTAATCACTAATTAGCCACCCTAACCCCATCATTACCATTATTTCCTAATTTAAAATTCACACTCAACCCCCTAATCTTGTCTCATTAATGCCACAAATCCCACCTACCTCCACTATCTTACACATAGCCTCCAAAATTAAATGAGGTGTTATTCCAATGTGTGCTTACACATGTGTGAGCACACCTCACCGTTCTCCATGCACTTAATTGTGACACTTGTCACAATGCTAACAAGCCACATCTATTGATCCATGCATCACCCTCACATTCAATCCTAGCCCTCCATAACTTTCAATGGACTATCCCTCCATTTTACCCTCTAATTTTCTATAAATTGGGCCTTCATCTCCTCATTAAACATCTTGAATGGTGCTAATATTATGTTGGTGCTGTTTATGCTAAAAACTGAAGAAGCTAAATGATTTAATCTACAAAATCAAATCAAAATTTCAGCATATCATCAATAAAGGCTTTCCAAATGAATACAAATGCAAAATGCAAAATGCAAACTAAACTATGCAAAACTAAAATAAATGCATTCAAAGGAAAATCAGCTCCATTGTTTTCCTATTTCACCATGATTCTTGATTTATGCATTTGATGCTCTCAAATTT
Source organism: Sequoia sempervirens (assembly GCA_007258455.2). Taxonomy (NCBI): domain Eukaryota; kingdom Viridiplantae; phylum Streptophyta; class Pinopsida; order Cupressales; family Cupressaceae; genus Sequoia; species Sequoia sempervirens. The sequence goes on from VDFB02270651.1 coordinate 668,671,591, forward strand.
TTATGAGCACAAGTGCAAGAAGAAGCTGTGATGAGTGGAAGAGAGATTGAAATTGAATTTTTAAATAAAAATGTGTATCCCCAAAAAGTGAGGAGGATGTTTTTATAGATGAATGCATAGTGTGAAAATGAGAAATGAGAAATGAGTGGAGTGATTTATGCCATGATTCATGTTTGGAAGCTCAAATTGTGCAATTTTGAGCTAATTCCATGAAAATTGATTTATGAATTTAATGTGCAATTTTAAGCTAATTTCATGGAATTTGATTTATGAATTTAATGTGCAATTTTAAGCTAATTTCATGGAATTTGATTTATGAATTTTAAATTATTTAATGAAATATGAATGCATTTTAATGATTAATGGAAATGAATAATCATGCAAATAGTCAAAGTGAAATGATTTATGTAAATGGATGATGAACAAGCATGAGATGGTTTTGTTTCCTAAATTGGGGCCCACGTTCTTAGAATTTCACTTGCTTGTTTTACTAACAATATTTGATTTTTGCAAGGGTTTCTTTGGTGTCATAGGATCGTGTTTGGCTCTCTGATGGGGTTTTCAACCTTTTGTTGAGGTTTTTGCAAGTTATTATAGTTAACTCTTTTTTTTTTCCTATAACTACAACTCACACTAAGAGGCCAAGAAAAAAATAATAACTATATAAAATTGATCTAAAATCTATCTAGGCTAACAAGATCTCTATCTATATCACCTTGCATTTCATTTTGGGTTTTTAAAATTCACCTAAAGTTCAAAGAACTCACATCTTTTCTCATTTTTTGCACTTGCTAGGTCGTGGTTGGTTTTCAACGCTTGTGCTAAAACCTGCCGCACTTACATTGTGACTCGCAATTCCTATGTTGTTGTACCTACACAACGACTTTCTGCACCTTTTTCCTAGGAAATGGTGCCCTTGTTCTCAGCTAGATTAAGATAGTTTAAGTATCATTAAATAATTTTTTATTATTTTATCGTCATTATCTATTCAAAGAGATCTTGGTATTTTGTATCTTTTGGTTAGATTAAAGTGGTGCTCTTGTCATTTTTGTGTAAAATTGGGTTAACTAGGTCTCTAAGCACAAACATAGTTTTGGTCACAGGTCGACACCTTTGTTCAAGATAGTTAGTTTATTCCTTTTTTTTGTGATATTTTGGTACATCTTGTTGTTTTTGGTAATTAATCATTCAAGAATATAGCAATAGGTACCATAAATTTTATTATATAGTTAACATCATTAGTATTTAACCTTATGGGGCATTATTACACTTAGCTTTATAGAAGTGTTGTTTTGATCATTTTGCTACACTTCGGTTCTCTATTTTAGATTTTGAAATTTTGGTTTTGGTGCCTACATTTTTTGCTCTCTGTGAAGTTGTGCCCGCATTTTGATTTGCATTTTTTGGGCTAACACTTGGACTAATGAGTGGTGCAATTGTTTGATTGTTAGAGGCTAATACTATAAACTACTAATTTTTGGTTTTTTAGGACATTTGGCCAAGATTTTGATTTTCCACTAATTTAGGCACTAAATTAGAGTAGGGGGTTAGTTAAATTGTTTGACGTGTTTGGAAGGGTGCAATAGATGTGTTCTCTCCCCTTGCACCTAGTGTGATCTTGGGGATCATAAATCTTTGCATCTCTTCATTTTCTTTAGATCAATGTTTTAGGTAAACATAAGGTCACTAGCTTGTGTGTATGCTCTCCCCTGGCACTTCATGTGATCTTGGGGATCAAAAAAACCTAGTGTATCTTTCCTTTAGGATACCTACCTAGGGATTTCATCACCCTACGAGAAAATCTCAACCACACATACCGGTGGGGTATATAAAGGGGGAAAACTAAAGTTGTACCCCAATCTAGCTGCATCATATTTGGCAGAGCTCTAATTGCCTAAGGTGATTCTAGGCTAGGAGTGAAGGATTGGTTTGAGCTCTCAGTACCTCATTGAAGCTCTCGATCCATGCTTGTGATAGACTAGTGTTCATGGTTTCGGCCTCACATACCTTGTGTATATTGAGGACTCATTAGAAAAACATTGTAAACCTAGAAAGCCATTTGAACGTAGGTTAGTCTAGTGCAAGGAATGTGGATCATACCCTGAAGTTATTGACCACATACTCCCTTGGGTTGAGACATAAATCCTTTTGGTGAACTTTGATAGTTCCCAAGGAGAGAGAGAAGGTGAGCTCGTGGTGTTCATTGATGACCCTATGCCACTAGATCTCTAGCTATCCACCTTCATGAGAAAGGGTGCTCTACTGAACCACCCAAGTATCAAGGCGTATTAACCCAAGCTTTCTTAGGTGGTGGTCCCAAATTAATGTATAATCCTACTTGAGCTTAGGCTTCATAATAAAGTGCTTGGAATGTCTTTTTGTGAAACCTATGAAGATGAATCATCCAAAGGGTCGAGGATTTGACTATACCCTTAAAAATATCAATTTTTTTTAAATTTAGCCAATCTGTTTTATTATTTGTTAAATCTCTTGCTAAAAACACCTAGAATGTAGAACTACATCCAAGACCAAACCTACTATTCCTCTGTTAAAACCTATTGCACCTCTATCAAATCCTACTGTGCCTATGTTTTCCTAAAGCTATGCCTATGTCCTGTCACAAAATTTGAGTCTTTAATTTTGACCTCCTAGGGATCCCTGGTTTAGTTTGACATAACCTGCAACTCTGTCATCTTCTGATAATCAATCCTTCCATCTTCATACCTAAAATTTTTCATTATCAACCCCCACCCTCCCCATCATTCAAATCTACTCCCCCTTGGACTTAGGCCAACCTTAGAATCACTCATCATTTTCACACTTTGGACTTGGTATCATTCCCTCCCTTCCACATCATCATCCTCTCCATCCCCTTAATCATCATCATACAAATATAACCTTAGGATACATCCTTTAAATCTTCCAAAAATCACCATATACCATCTTCCTTTTAAATCCAATTTGTCATCAATCTAGATCCTTCATCATCTTTGCTAATATAAGGGTAACTTAAGAACTTTCCTATCTTAAGTCGCATCTTTGGTTAGACAATCCTTTTTGGATAATTTAGCCTAAGGAGTGGCTCCCTTTTGCTAAGTTTTTCAAAATCATCTCCACCTATCCTTGCTTAGGAACTTTCCTATCCTAAGTGAGTAAATCCTAAAATAATCCATCCCAAGGATCTAGGCTACAACCTTTGGTCAACTATCATCAAATCAATCATCCTAAACCAATCTTATCATAACCACACAATCATCCTTAAACACATCATAAAAATCAATAATGTTCCCAAATAAATCCTAAGGTCATCCTAATCCACCATCCTAATCCACCATTCCATCACAAATCTAAGTCCAAACCTAGTCCAAAGTTCACACCCTTAAGCACTTAAAGAGTCCTTTTCTTTGCATGCCAATCACTAGACCACAAGCAAAGAAATTAATGGATTATCAAGGAGAAGCCTTTTTGAACACCACTTCATCCCAACCACCAACCCCCCATGAGGACATGATAGATGCTCCAAAAGAGTCCCCTAGACTAAGGGAGTTTTCTAATAACCCTTACAACCAAGAAATGATGGAGATAATCATCCTCCTTGATAAAGATCACCTTGTCCTTAGCCTCATAGCACATGGGGCTAAAATACCCTCCACCACCAACATTATGCAAGCAAGGGATAGTGACCCTTCAAAAAATCCCTCATCATCCAATAATTTATTCGATCACCTCGTTGGTCCACAAATTAACACCAACATCCCCTCACTCACCAAAAAAAATCAACCCAACAAATCCCCACTAATGAACACAACCTCTTCAATAAACAAAATCTCATCTAACATCAACCTACCACCTCCTTCAAATATCAAAAAATGCCTCATCATAAACAAAATGTTCCCCTCTCCACAAATGTAACACAACCCCTCACTAATATACCCCTTCTTACATCACATCTAAGGGTCACTACCCCCTAATGCTAACATCACTTATGCTCCATCTAACCCAAATATACCCACACAACATCTTCCTACCTCATTTATTCATGCTAATTACATCGCCTCACACAATACATCCCAACCCCTTAACACCAACATACCTCTCCCAACCCCTAACAATGCACAAAATCCTAATCCTCAACAACAAATCACCCACAACCCACCTCCCCACAATAATACATTCACCTCTAATCATAAAATAAACACCACCAACAAACAACAATCCTCCACCACCACCTCCTCATAAACCCCCCCTCATATCAACAATCAAATCCCAAATCCTAATCATTAACAATATAATATCAACATCAATAATCCCCCATCAACACCCTCCTATCCATACACATAAAACCAACCACCCCCACAAGATCAATACCTTGCCCAAGAGTTGTAGAAAATGAAAGATATGATCCAAGGAATCCAAAGTAGTCAAGCTAAGAGGACATTTAGGCACGAAGAAATATGTCCTTATCCATTTGACCAATCTATATTAGCAGTCCCCTTCCCTAAAGATTATGAGATCCCAAAATTTGAAAAGTACAAAGGGAAGAGTAACCCCATTGAAAAATTAAAAGAATTTAGAGTCCAATGCCAAGAAGTGGCTTACAATGATGTATATACCTCATGAAGTTATTCCCTAAGAGCCTTAGTGGTACAACCTTGGAATGGTTTAGACAATTACCACATGGATCCATTAAATCATTTGCAGACTTAGCCAAGTGCTTTGTAACACATTTTTCATATAACATTGACCAAGAAATAAATTTAACTAAGTTATGCACAACAAACAAAATAATGGGGAAATTTTTGTTGCATTCCTTCAAAGATGGCGACACCTTACAAGTAGAGTCCCCTTATAAGTTCCCGAAAAAAAATGGTTAACATCTTCGTTAAAAATTTACATCCCAAAATTTCCCTAAACTTACAACTTCAATGTGTAACAAAATTTGATGAAGTAATTGAAAAAGGGTTAACCATTAAAAAATATTTAATTGTAGAAGGGGTAATCAAAATCTATAAGGACCAAAAAGACAATAACCAAATCTCCAATGACAAACCTAAATATTGGCCCAAAAACAAAAATGTTGTAAACAATGGTGTAACTGATAGTAAACATGTTCACAACATACAAAGAACATGGGTGATCCCACAATAGTGGTTTACAATTTTTGGCCAAACTGGACACTGAAATAATCTTTTTTAACTAAATCTTCACTTTCAGGAACCTATAGCGGCTAAACCATGAGGAATTTGAAGATGATTCAAACTAGAGTTTTGTGACATTTTGTCTGTAGATTCTAAATATATTTTTTTCAAAATTTTTAGAATCAAATTGCACTTCTCTTTCCATCTCCCTTGAAAACTAGTTTTTTTTTTCTTCAGAAAACAACATTTTTAAAAAGTGGCACTCATCGTATAACACATAACTTTTTTTCCAGGAAGGATAAAATTCTAATTATTTCAAATTTAGATTTGTAACTCTGATATCAAGATGCTTCCACTTGGCTAGATTGTTTCTTATTGAATATTTTTCTTTAATCAAGTTTTGAAATCAAACCAATTACAATTCAGACATAGCGTGATTGTATAATGCGTAACCTTTTTTGTATGTATCAAAATTATTATTTTTTGGTTGGATAAAGGACTTCAATATTTGGTGCACTCATATTTTTCAAAAAAATAAATTGATAATTTGCTATTTTTCCACGTGCAGAATAGAGAGCTTGATTTTCGGTGAAAAACCTACATTCACAAGAAATAAAAAATAAATATAATAATTAAATTAAATTTATTTAAAATTATACTTTTTGGGAAGCTTATAATAAGGATTACATTCTTACAAAAAAAATTGTTAAATGAATTATTTTGATCCCCCAAAAGGTAAATCTAAAGTGGTTTTTTATCAGCATTTTGATAGGTGTAAAGGAGACTCTGTTATAGGTATGGTTTAAAACTAGCAGGGTTCTTGTTGGTATGTGGCGACTGATCATGCTATACTGTATAACCCATGGTGTACTGTACACCCTGGCATGTATCCTTGCAGGGTTCCGAGGCCGGTCCAGGGCCCGGGCGGCAGCCCCCGAGAAATTTTTTTCTCCTACTTTTTTGCGTTGTCACTGAAAAAGGGAAAAATTAATGAAAAAAAGGAAAAAAACCTAATTTTTTAAAACCCTAATCTGGAAGCTTCTAAGCTTGTTAAAAAGGGGTTCGGATGGGTATTACAGTATGAAGAAAAACACGATTATTCGCAAGATTGTAATAGGTTTTGCACTAGATAATAAAAGTATTGGATGGCTACGGTTTGGTGGATATAGCCCAGATTGGGTGAACCACATTAAATTCTCTGTGCGTTTTAGTTTCTCTATTTATTAATTAAATATACATTTAATTATTAGATATCTGCCATCTCTAACCCTAACAAGTGGTATAAGAGTGAATTGTGTTTTGATTATCATTTGTAGGAAGGTCTCGCGGCTGAGTGGGAGTCTCACGATTGAGTGGGAGTAATGGCAGATGAGGGAAAGAAGGTTGAAAATTTTAATGGGTAGAACTATCGGTTATGGAAGATGCAGATGGAGGACTATCTCTATCAGAAGGATTTATGGTGGCCATTGGAAGGGAAAGCCAAGAAACCCACAACAATGTCTGATGAGGACTGGGATATTTTGGATAAAAAAGCTCTTGGTAGTATTCATTTATGCCTGGCACAATCAATGTCATTCAATATTACAACAACAAAGAAAACTCAAGAGTTGATGCAAAACCTGGCGAAGTTATATGAAAAACCTTCCGCTTCGAATAAGATATTTCTTATGAAGCGTTTATTTAATATGAAAATGGTAGAAGGTGGGTTAGTTATTGATCATTTGAATGAGTTTAATACAGTCACTAGTCAATTAACTTATGTAAAAGTAAACTTTGATGAAGAAGTTAGGGCTCTTTTGATTCTGTGTTCTTTGCCAGAAAGCTGGAATAGCTTGGTAATGGCTGTTAGCAATTATGTTTTTGGTTCAAATACATTGAAATTTGATGATGTTGTTGGTGTTATTTTGAGTGAGGAAATTCGTAGGAAAAGCTTAGGTGGAACATCCACATCAGGCAGTGTTTTGAATGCAGAAAGTAGGGGTAGAACAAAGGAGAGAGGAAAAAATTCTGGAAATCATGGGAAGTCACGAGGAAAATCAAATGACAAAAGGTCCCAATCTAGAGACAAGAGGGATTGCTAGTATTGTGGTAAGCCGGGTCATTTGAAGAAAGATTGATGGTCTCAGAAAAATAAAGGAGACAAAAAGGAAGTAAAGAGGCAAATGTGGTAAGTAATAAATTTGATGAGGATGCTTTGATTCTTTCCCTTGATAATGCTGATGATTCTTGGGAGTTAGATTCAGGGGCTTCATTTCATGCTACCCCCCATAGAAGTTATTTTCTTGATTATGTCTAAGGGGATTTTGGGCTGGTTTATTTAGGAGATAACGAACCCTGTCAGATTGTTGGAAAAGGAAGAATCAAGATTAAGTTGTGGAATAGGAATCATTGGCTACTACATGAGGTAAGGCGTGTTCCAAAGTTAAAGAGAAATTTAATTTCAACAGGGCAACTAGATGATGAAGGTTGTGTTGTTACATTTAGTGATAAAGATTGGAAGGTTGCAAAAGGTGCCTTAGTGGTAGCAAGAGGTGTGAAAGTAGGAACCTTATATCTTTGTATAGGTCATACTGTTCCTTCTACTTTAATTATTACAGAAAAAGGTCAATGTTTAGAAACAATTGTTGTAGTTCAGCAGGTAGAAGATCATACAGTTGTTGTGGACTCTGAATCAACACTATGGCATAATAGACTTGGGCATATGAGTGCAAAAGGTATGAAATTACTTAATTCAAATAATGTTTTACCAAGTCTAAAATGTGTTAATAGTTCCTATAGAAAGTTGTGTCTATGGAAAACAAAAGAGAGTTAGTTTTCTCAAGGATGGGGAAACAAAGAAAGATAGAGAAGTGGGCTTTGCATACGAATGTATGGGGACTAAGCAGTATCTTCTCTCGATGGCTCTCTATATTACGTTACATTCATTGATGATGTGACTAGGAAGGTATGGATTTATTTCCTTAGGCAGAAATCTGATGTATTTGAACATTTTAAAAAATGGAGAAGCTTGGTTGAGAATGAGACGGGTAAAAGGATAAAATGTCTCAGATCTAATAATGGTGGTGAGTATTGCAGCAAAGAGTTTGAAGATTATTGTTCCTCTAATGGTGACCATTAGGAAAATGGTTCCAAGGACTCCACAGGGAAAATGGAGTGGTTGAGTGCATGAATAGAACAATAATGGAGCATGCGAACTATGAGATTGCATGTTGAGTTACCTTTAAAAATGTGGAGTAGAACATGCTTGATCTTTGTTTATTTAATTGTGAGGAGTCCCTCTAATCCTTTGGGTTGTGGTATTCGAGGAGGGAAGCATGGAAGGGTAAGAGGTGAAATATTCTTTTCTCAAAACCTTTGGTTGTGAAGCATTTGCACATGTAGATTCTGAAAATAGAACCAAGCTTGATGCAAAATCAAAGAAATGTGTATTTGTTGGATATGGCATTGATGAATTTGGTTATAGGCTTTGGGTTTTTGAAAATCAGAAAATTGTGAGAAGAAGGGATGTCATATTCAATGAAAAAGTGTTGTACAAAGATCTGTTGCTGCAGCATGAGAAGAAAGAAAATGATTATGTAGTGTTGGATGATATTCCAAACAATGATGTTTCAATGGTTCCTCATGCTGGGCAACAACAACAACAACAAATACCACAAACTCCTGTTAGATGATCTTCAAGGTTAAGTAGACCTCCAGAAATATTCTCTCCCTCTTTGTATACTATTTTGTTAACTGATGCTGGTGAACCAGAATATTATGATGAAGCTATGTAGGTGGATACCAAGGTTCAGTGGGAGCATGGAATGGAAGCAGAAATGGACTCCTTGCTGAAAAATCAGACTTGAGATTTATGCAAGTTGCCTGCAGGTAAAAAGGCTTTACCAAATAAATGGGTTTATAGGCTGAAAGAGGAGGATGGAGGTAAGAAAAGATTTAAATCCAGATTAGTTGTAAAGGGATTTGCACAGAAAAAGGGTATTGATTTTGATGAGATTTTTTCTCCTGTTGTTAAAATGACTTCTATTCATATTATTTTAAGTATTGTGGCTACTGAAGATTTGCATTTAGAATAGCTTGATGTTAAAAAAACCTTTCTCCATGGTGATTTGGAAAAGGAAATATATATGGTACAACCACAAGGATTTGAGGTCAAAGGTAAGGAGAAACTAGTGTGCAGATTGTAGAAAAGTTTATATGGCTTGAAGCAAGCACCTCGACAATGGTACTTGAAATTTGATAGTTTTATGGCTGAGCAAGGCTACAACAGGTGTAATTCTGGCCATTGTGTTTATTTTAAGAGGTTGGATAATGACAGCTACATTATTTTATGTTTATATGTTGATGACATGCTTGTAGTTGGGTCTAACATGGATCACATAAGTGAGCTAAAACAATAGTTAGCAAAATTTTTTGCTATGAAGGATTTGGGGGTAGCAAAATAAATCCTTGGTATGAAAATTTGTAAAGATAGGCAAAAAAGAAAATTGTTTTATCTCAGGCTAATAATGTTGAAAAGGTGTTGCAGAGATTTCATATGGAGAATGCAAAAGCTGTTAGCACACCTTTGCCTAGTCATGTTAAATTGACTAAGGATATGTGTCCAAAGACACAAGAGGAGGAAGAAAAAATGTCCAAGGTACCATATGCTTCAGCTGTAGGTAGTTTAATGTATGCCATGGTATGTACTAGACCAAATATTGCACATGTCGTAGGAGTTGTTAGCAGGTATTTGAGTCATCCTGGATTTGAGCATTGGAATGCGGTAAAATAGATTCTCAGGTATTTGAGAGGTAGATCCAATAAATGTTTATGTTTTGGGGGCTCTAATATTGATTTAAAAGGCTATGTTGACTCAGATTTGGCAGGGGATATAGATACCAGGCGGAGTACCACAGGTTATGCATTCATAGTTGGTGGGACAACAGTGAGTTGGATTTCTTGATTGCAAAAGGTGGTTGCTTTATCCACCACAGAGGCAGAGTATGTTGCTGCAACAGAGGCGGTAAAGGATATGATATGGCTGCAACTTTTCATGGATGAATTGGGAAAACAATAGGCTGGAAATTACTTGTATATAGATAGCCAGAGTGCTATACATATTGCAAAGAATTCTGCCTTGCATTCTAAAACAAAACACATAAAGTTTATATATCATTTCATTCGGTCAGTGTTGGAGGATGGATAGGTCAAGCTGGACAAGATACATACAGATGTCAATCCAGTGGATATGTTTACGAAGGTGGTGAAAAGGGAGAAGCTGAGCTCCTCTTCAGCTTCAGTTGGCCTTCAAGGTTGAATTCAAGAATAATAAAGCAGTAGGGTCGAAGGTGCTTATTTCCAGTGGGAGTTGTAATTGCAGCAGTGTCGTTTAGGATCAGTCTCCAAGTGGGAGGTTGTGATGGTGTGGAGCCTGATTAGTCTCCAAGTGGGAGATTGTTGAAATGTGGTGACTGGTCATGCTATACTGTATAACCCATGGTGTACTGTACACCCCGACATGTATCCTCGCTCGGGTCTAGGGCCGGGTCGGGCCCTGGGCGGGGGTTCGAGGGCGGCAGCCCCCGAGATTTTTTTTTTCTCCCAGTTTTTCACATTGTCACCGAAAAAGGGAAAAATCAACAAAAAAAGGAAAAAAAAACCTAATTTTGTATAACCCTAATCTAGAAGATTCTAAGCTTGTTAAAAAGGGGTTCAGATGGGTATTACAGTATGAAGAAAAACACAATTATTCGCAAGATTGTAATAGGTTTTGCACTGGATAATAAAAGTATTGGATGACTGCGGTTTGGGGGATGTAGCCCGGATTGGGTGAACCACGTTAAATTCTCTGTGTTATGATTTATTTTGTGTGTGTTTTAGTTTCTCTGTTTATTAATTAAATCTGCATTTAATTGTTGGATATCTGCCATCTCTAACCCTAACTGTTCTATCCAAGGGGGTTTGATCTAAGGTAGTTTGATCAAACCCTCTTCAATTGGAATGATTTAAATGAAATTTTTAAAGGCTTAAATCATTATATTTTCTAAAAATATGTGATTTTAGCAAAAAATAGAATCTCCCATAAATTGTAAACCAGCTTTGTGGGATCACCCACATCATCTCACAACACATAACAACAACAAGGTGCCTAAAAGACCATCACAATTCCCCAAGGAAAAGGCAAACAAAATAATAACCAATCCGAACATAAATACACTCCTTTAGGGGAACCACTTGATGCCATATTCCATAGATTGGCACAAGAAAATATGATTAAATTCCCTATCACTACACCTCTCGATGAAAGCAAACCCAAACCTGAATGGAATAGGGAAGAAAAATATTGTGAATATCACCGTGTTAAAGGATATAACACCATCAAATGTATGAGGCTAAAAAACTATATTCAATACCTCATCGATAATGGAGAAATTAAAATTCAAAATCAAAACTCCCCAAATTAGCAACTAGGAATCTACACACAACCCTTCCCATGACATAATGATGGGAAATCATATAATAATGTTTCATATACATACACCAATAATTCCAACCCATTTGCACATGACACAATCATCAGCCAAATTGAACAATGCATTAGAGTTCTACTTTCAGATGGTTTCATGCTTTAAACTAGTATGATTGGACTAATCTGAATGTCTTATTCATCACTAATCTCTGTGTCTTATTCATGATCCCAATTATACATGACTTTTCAATATATATAAATTGGTTGCTTATCTAATTTTCTTGCTAAGAAATGTTTTGAAGAATTTGAATCATTGTTATATCATGTTTTATATTTGCATTTGATAATTAACAATCATAATTTTTATTATTTTGACCAATTATATTTGGTTGATATATAATTTAACATCATGCCAAGTAAATGACCAAAGAATTAAACATTGGAGGAGTGTGAAGTTGGAAATGTGAAGAAAAGAGAATGAATGAGACAACTTCCTAAAAAATAATAAATTAAAATCCATAGATGAAAAATATGATCTTTTCCAATTCAATTATATTGTGAAGGATCAATTCAAAGCATGAAAGGAAAGATTTTGAAGAAACAAAGGTAATGGATGAATTTTTTTATCCAATTAAAAAAATTAACCTTGGAGTTGAAGGTATATCCTCCTTTCCATCTTAATATGATGTTGAACAAATTCCTCAAACATCATTTGAAAACATAATAAATATACTAAATTTTGATGATGAACCAAACTTATGCAATGAAACAAATTTATGGAATGAAGTAAGATTACCATTGAGAGTTCACCTCCAAGAATTTTATGTAAAAAACCTAAGTTTTTAATTGAAATTTATGAGAATATTTCATTACCAATGGTTGATAAGATACCTAAATGTACTTGTAAAATTAATGTTAATAAATTATGATTTAAAAATAAAATGAAATAAAATAAAAGATGTCAATTGTTTGTTTTTGATAAAGAAAGTAGGGGAAAGGGCCACTGGACCCAAATAAGAGATCAAAATTCAGGCCACAAGGCCAACAATTCAACACTAACAAAATAGACACACAAAAACAAACAGATTGACACCAAAGTGACACAAAATAAAATAAAATAAAAAGATGTCAATTGTTTGTTGAAATGATATTTTTTAAAGTTTAGACCCATAATGAAGATGCTTCTAGCCTAAGATTATCAAATTATAATAGTAAAAAATATATTATAAAAATATAATCAATAAATATATGAGTATATACAACTTCACACATCAAAGATATTAATGTTACACAACATGTAATTACATTAATTAAATATTGCATAATAAGGAAATCAAGTCAAGCACTAAAAGTAAAAAAGAATTACTAATGAAAGCCATTGGGAGGCATAAAATAATCGATGACCCAAATAGCAATGAACTATGGGAATTCTTTGGTCCCCTCCTGAACCTAGATGGCTAAATCTTAACTTTGACAACTTAGCCAAACCTACCTCGAGTTGAGTGGGTGGCGGTGGGGTCATTTGTGATCATAAGGGTAATTTAATTTTGGATTATTTGGTGAACCTAGGGGTATAATCATTTAGCTTTGCTGAGGTGGCGATGACTTTTCATGGCATCCAAATTGCCACGCAAGTTGGCTTTCCAATTGGGTCATCGAGGGAGATTCCAAAAATACTATCCTCATGTTGACGAGGAAGGCTAATCCTTGTCGGACCCTTCGGGACCTTGTGTTGTCTACTTGTAATCTAATGATTTCCCTCAAAAATTGCAAGGCCATTCACATGTTTAGAAATGGCATTAAAGTTACCAACATGCTTGCTAACATTGGCACCTTCACACCAAATTTAGTAATATGGGATAATGTTTTTCATATCCTTGGGAATGTGTGTGAATTAATGAATCATGATGCCAAAGTACTACCAAATTGAGGTCGAGATGGATCCGTTGTCATCTCTCTTTGAGATTTTCCATGAGTTTCACTTATGGAAAATTAATCCCTTTAAGCAGTCTTTTCATAAACTCATTTACATGTGGCTCTAGTATTCATATTAGCATTTCTCTAGTCTATATTTCCTTGCTTTGTTTTTTAAAAATTCTTCCATGGGAGGTGAACTCGTTTAGGAAGAACCTACTAATTGCGAGATGTAGAAATAAGACAAGGAAGTTTGGCCCATCATTCAGCAAGGCAAGCTGGCCTCGTATGTGGAAGGCATGCTGGGGCATGACCCCAAGCTCTAGGTGACGTTCACTACCTCCAAGGCGGATGGCACTATCATAGTTAGTGGGTATTCCTTCATGGTGACTACTAAGCTTATTGTGAAGGTGATGGGGCTTTCACTAGAGGGTGTTTGCATTCCCTGTAAGCCCAAAGCTAGCTATCAGAAAGACATGGATTGCTTTTTCAAAGAGGGTGAAAAAGTGAATAGAATCCAAAATGGCTTCAATCGAGCTGACCTCCCCAACATTTGGAGTAAGGTTACAGAAGTCCTGATGAGGTATGTTACACTCAAGGGTTGGTTCCATCACTTTCATGCTCATTAGTTTCCAATGCTTAACCATCTTTGTTATAATATAAAGATGAAATTTCCCTTTTGAATTTTGTCTTCTCTTGAATAATCTATTAAAAATGTCCAAGGTAAAAGAAAGAATTTACCCATTCACCAAGGTTTGATCTTCCATCTTTGTCAATACTAGGCTTCTTTGTTACCCTCCCCTGCCATTGCTAAAAAGAACACCTTGGTCATTTGTGACCCCACTACGGACCCCAGTCCCTCCATTACCCTAGATGAAACCCCTCCCACTTCTCATCGTTTCACCTATGCCTGTGGTAAAACCCCTGCTAATGAGGACACCCCTCCTAACCCCATTTAAAGTTTCTCCCTTTTCTAAGCCCACTCCTATTTCTACTTCCGGGTTCAGTGAGTCAGACAACTTGGATGATGAATCATGTAATCCTACCCCTACTAATTCTCCCATGCACTTCCATTTTCATGTGATAGTTTTTGATGTCCCCAACAACCCCTATTATTAACCCTAGCCATGAAAATTCCCCTAATTTTGCATCAATTTGGAGGAGACTCATGCTGAACCCATGATGGCTTTTGACATTCGTGCTCTTGGTGACCCCCTTCACAACAAAATTAATGAAAATTTGAAGAAAATTAATGTCCAAAATGATATTCTTAAGTGGCTCCTGGGGTAGTTGGTTACTACCAAAGAGAGAATCCAAATTATGGAAAATAAGGTGCTATAGCAATAGGTTTTGTGGCTAAGGGAGGTGGAAGACAAAGGCCATAATTGGGAAATGATAGCCTCTCTGGCTAAGTCTTTTGAGCATTGGGCCAAATGGGATAGGGAGTTAGAATATTTGAGAGCTATCATTGGCATGAAGGAGGACAATAAGAATTTACAAATGGAGATTGATGCTATACACAAGAACCAGGAAAAACCACTCAATGCCTCTAGGTCATAGTAGATTATAGTAACTTGCAATCGTAAAGAACACCGCCCTCACCATTTAGATATTTTAGCAAGAGATTAGGAAGGGCCAGGGAAAACAGGTGGCTGAGGAAGGGCATGACGATGGTCACAAGTAGAAGAAAGGTAACGTGGTAGATAGCTCTTGTTTGGATGTCACGGTGGATACTCAACCTATGTAGAAATGCCATCTGTCTTTTGAGGAGAAGATCCACTTCTTGACTTAGGAGTGGAAGGAAATTAGTGGTCTCAGGTTGCTGGGAGACCTATAGATGTTATGTGGTCCCATAATGGTCTTTTTTGTGCCTTCTCTATTTCTTTTTACTAGTCATATTGTTTAAGTTTTATTTATGCTTTATTTTACTAGACATTTCAATTCTCATGAGCCCCTTGTTTGCCTTAATGGTTGTTTTGTAATGGGTACTAGTGCTTCTAGTCTTAATATAATCAAAACTATGGACATTCTTTGGTAGACTCTCATAGAAAGATAAAGTCATGTACTTAGACCCTTAAAATCTATAATTGAAGAATTTAAAAAAAATAACATTTGAAAGAGTATTACACAATAAAAGAGACATTTTAAAAAGGAGAATTAGTTACATCAAAACCATGAGCCACATCCAATTTTTTTTGGATATTCAAATCAAACACAAATTTTCTTCAAATTTTTAGAGATGCATATCTTCAAATAAAAAAGTAGGCAAAGGTAATTTGAAATTGAAAAAACTTTTTATATTAAAATAAATCACATAACTTGTTGGTGTAGAGTTCACATTGCATTTTATAATCATTGTGGTAACTTTGACATATACTTGTAGATTGTTTTAGGATTTTATAATAGAAGCTCCATCTAGATTGACAAGAGATTTCATTTTAAGCATTTTATGTGTTCAATAATAGATGGAAAATTATTTTACATACAAACATAGTAGAAAATATATGAAAAATTATTCATGATAATAGAAAAAAACACATATATATGAAAAGGGGAGATATAAATGTATTATTACCATTAAAAAAAGATGCAAAATAATAAATAGCCTTACAAAAGTTTTTTGGTTAATGGTAAGAAACGTTGAAAGCTCTCAAGAAAGAAAAGTTTTTCTTTTTTGTAGTTCATAAGTATATGGAGATAGAAGATAACACAAAAGAAGATGAGAATAATGTGAAGATATTTCCAAGTTGTTGACAATACATAGTGATTTTTGTTAGGATAATGCTATAGTTTACATTGTTGTATATTTAGATGATATTATTATTTTTAATAAAAGTAGCTATCAATATATCTAGGGACATCTTGGATTAGTATTGAAAAGGTTAGGAGAAGAGAAATTTCTAACTAAAGCAAATAAATGTATTCCTATGAAGGAAGAATTAGCATATACTTAGTTTTTTTTATTTTTATTTTTATATAGATTGAAGATGGATCTAGAGACATTGAAAGAAATTATTGAATGGTATACATCTATGAGTATATTTAATTTATATATTTTAATTATTGAAAGGTTTTACATAAGATTTATCAAATAAATTAGTGGTATATGTTCATCAAGTATTAGTAGTACGAGGAAAGATAAAAATGAATTTAAATGGATAGTTAAAGTTGGTAAATTTTTTGAATTATTGAAGAATAAGGAGGTAAACCTATTAACCATTTTAATGATAAATTGAATGATGCTTAAAATACACAAAATATGTATGATCAATAATAATTTTATGTAATTGTGTAAGGTTTGAAGAAGTGGAGACATTTCTTGTTGATAGAAGAATTTTTTTGTACACTAAACATCAAGCACTAAAATATCAATGTGGTCAAAGTAAGTTGAGTTCAAGGCATGTCAAACAAGTTAATTTTTTAGAAGTTATTTGTTTGTGTTGAAATATATAAGTGGAAAATCCAATAGAGTAGTTGATGTGTTGAGAAAAAGATCTAATCTATTGATAGAAATGAGAGTTAAATTTGTTGGATTCAATTTGACGAAATAAATAATTTATATGAGATTGTCCCTAATGTTGTCAAGGTTTGAAATCCACGTGTTACCAATATGTGTTAAAGAACAAGGTGGTTGGACTTCTAATTCAAGATAATTTGTTGTTTAAAGGTAATTAGTCATGTATTCCTAAGAGTTCCATGAGAGAAAACTTTATCAAAGAGAAACATAGAATGGAGAATTGCCAAGAAATTTTGGTGTGGAGAAAGTATATCATTTGGTAAGTGAAAATTATTATTTTCTTATATTGTATACATATGTAAATAATTTTATGTAGAAATATATACTTTATGAAGTTACAAAAAATATTAGTTAGAATGCGGGCTTATATCAATCATTTCCTATACTCAAGTGAGATCATGGAATGATGTTAATATGGATTTTATTTTGGGATTACCATGAAATAAGAGAGGATTTGATTCTATATTGGTTGTAGTAGATATATTTCCCAAGATGGCTCACTCTAATACTTATTTTAAGAAGACAAATAGTTGTGCATGTAGATTGTTTATTTTTCAAAGAAGTTGTGAGATTGCATGGGTTACAAAAGAGCATGCATATGTCAACAATGTGATGTTTTTTGGTCTTTTTGGAGAAAATTATGGAAGAAGATGAAACCATAATTGAAATTAGTTCAACATTTCACTCATAAATTGATGGACAACTAAATCCTATGAATGAGAGTTCAAGGGAAACAATTTGAAATATTTGACTACCAAAGCTTTGTAAGTAACTAGGAGCTAGCATTTTCAAAAGCTAAGTTCTCATTTAATATAACTTAATGAATATGAGTATAGGAAAAAAAAATATTTGAAAGTATATGGGATAAAATATAAAAAATGTTTCAAGGTTGAGAGACTTCACCATAAATTATAGGAATAATTTTAGAATAGAATATTAAATCTAGTTCACACATGAATAGTCTGTATGAAGAAGTGGGAGTTCAATTGGAAAAGATGAATCTAAAATATAAGGAGCATGCAGATAAAAAAAGGATACATAAGGAACATGTGATGGGATATGATGTAATAATATATGTAAGGAATGAGAGATTCTTCTCAAAACTTATAACAAATTGAAGATGAAGAAATTTGGACTATGCAAGATCATTAGGAAGTTTGATTCAAGAAATACACATTAGTGGAATTACCAAAGAAACTTGATATATCACATGTGTTTAATGTTTTATATTTATATGAATAAAATTAAGGGGATTTATAAGGAAATATAATAGAAATAAATAGAGGAAACAAGTACCACCACCATAAATAACAAAAATTGAAAGAATACTACACAAGAGAGCTATAAAAGCACTAGGAGAAAAAAGTATTAAGAATTTATTCAACAAAATGGAAAGGAAGGATAATTGAAGATTCAACATGGTTATCTCCAACTAAGGTGAGCGGATTTGGTTTCAATTGCTCAAGGTGTGTGATTCAAGAACATCCCTAACCAAAGAGCAATCTTATGTCACCATTTAAAGATTTTTTTTTCTAAATTATTTCAAGTACTTTCTAGTTATTTTCCAACAAAGTATGGCATCTTTATAATTTTGTGTTCCTTTGAGTTTGTATTTGTTATTTCTTCAAACCTATCTTCATATATGTCACATATAGCTTCATATATATCATTACAAATAGTCAAAATCCTATAACTTTATAGTGGAACATTCTATGAATCTTGAGATGTGGTTTGAAACAATTTTTTTAGAACATAATTCACATTATTGTTAGTTTCATGAAAATATGATATAAATGATTCCATGTTGTCTACTTTGAAGAATTAAACTAAATTATGTATTTAACATACATAGCCTTATTTTGGTTTGCAGTAAGATTTTAAAATTTACACCAATCATTAAGATTATAATTTTTAATTTGATTTCTAAGAGGTTTTGTGCATGTAAATGCATCAAATTTGGAGACTCCTAACTTGATATGCATTGATAAAGTTGAATTTGCATGTTATTGTTGAACAATCATGCTACATAGGATGATAATCCCAATTCCAATGTTGAGTAATTATTAATAAATTTAATATTGGGCCCATCAAGATCCTTATCACATTCCCCAAAGATGGTTTAACATGTTTCCTTGAGGGACATATCAATTGATATCCACCTATACAACGAGAGGCTACTATCATTTGAGGATAGATAGATCGGATGATAATAGTGCATAGAGTAGGATTAAATAAGAAAATTAGAAGAAAATTCCTTAAAGGCCAATAAGAATAGCATATTGAGCATATCATGAGTTAATGTATCATAAGAGATCACATTGATCTTTTTTTATAATTAAACAGTTAATGACCAACATGTTACAAGCTCATTGAAGCTTCACTATAGCTATATTTTATTTAAACACCATCAATCATTCACACTTTAATATTTTGTGGTGAATTGTGCTTGCAAAGTTAGATAGTTGTTTTTGTGTTGAATGTTTGATATTTATTCATGGTTAAATAGTCCTTAACTAGACTTTCCAAACTAGTACTATAAAAACAATATCAAAGTTGCTCCCATATTGGGCCTCTCTAAACTATTTGCAAAAAATGCTAAAAATAATATCCCCCCAATTGAACAGCCTACATTCCTTTAAAACCATAAAGAATAAAAGGACCCAAATAGAATTAATGTTTTCAATCCCAAACATTTTTCAAAATAAAAACATAACCTCTTATGATTAGCCTAAACAACTTAACAATAACTTGATCTAGCTAAGGTCTACTAACTTAGATGTTAGGATTATAAGACCCCTATTTGAATTCATATATCTTATGATCCTTTAACCACTTCTAAAAGGTAGCTACATTGTACTAGAACTTTTTTTCCGAAATCTAGATAATCATTTAGAAAATGGTTGAAGATATTGTAATGTAAAATTTATCATTTTTCTCATCAATCTTAACTTAATAATAATACAATAATTTAAAATATGTAAGACCAAATTTGAATATAAAAATACATTAGCCTTCCCATTAATTTTATACAATTCCAACCCATTAATATAATAGATTGTTGTAGCCGACATAATTCTCAAAATAATGATACAACTCATTGAAAGAGGACTCGCAAGCCAACCCGTCGCGTGCTAAAAATTCGGTATAAGATTTAACGCTTGACCCGACATACACCGTGCCTAAAAAAACATGACGTCATGGGAGTCGGGTGATGCCATGACCCGACAAACTCTTGGCTCTAAAATATAATACAAATGACATACGAAAGTGGCATACTATAAGCAAAGCTCCACTGCCCACATCTAGAACATGTCAAAATGAACCCAATATCAAATGGAAATGAGGCCACGTCATCCCAAGTAATCAAATAGATTAGTCCTTGTGAAAAATTTCTTTAATAAAGAAGAAAAGACAAACTCTTTAGAACAAGGGAAAAAAAAAAGGAGCCAAAACCTCTTCCTTTAACATGGGTACTTGTCTTTTCAAAAGAAACAAGGTTATTAAGTAGGGCATGTGTGACCACAATTGGTAGGAGAACAATCGACAAACATTCAATGTGTCAAAAATATGTGGGTTAGATTAGGTGTGCACAAGGTTCTTACAAAGTCAAGGGTTGGTTTAAGGAAAGTCATTGTATCAATTGGTTGAAAATGGATTTGTGATATTGTTGTCAAGATTCAATCGTGTAGTTTGACTCGTAAAACTACACGGTTGAATCTTGATAGCAATATCACACTTTGACCCGCTGTGAAAAATACCTCCTAAAAATAGATTTATTTTGAGAGGTAAATAAGAGGAAAAAGTTTTATTTATGCATTTTTAATCTTTATAGATATATTATTCAAAATTTATATTTAAACTCTATTTAATGTCACAATAAAGATTAATGGTTTAGGATTGGAATTTCATCTTAATATTGATGGAAATAATATTAAATGAAAAGAAAAATGTAGAGAATTTAATTTATTTTGTGGACACATATCCATTATATATATTTATGGTTTAGTATGGTTTAGCATTGATCATTCTTGTTTGTAAGATTATATTTTTATTAATTGGAGGTAGTAAAATTAGGGGTGTAATTAAGATTCCTTATTTTAACCATCATTGATAAAGTGGGAATCTAGTTCATGTATAGATTGTAAACCATTAAAGTACACTTAGGGATATTTATGATGTAGGAGCATCCCATATCATGAAATGAAGCAAGGTATGCAAAAATATATCCCAAACTAATCATAGAGGAGAGTAATGTTTAAATTTTAGATCTTTAGAATTATAGAAAGGAAAAGAACATATAAAACATAAACAAAATTATACCACAACATACTGCACATGAGGATGACGCTTTTGGAAGAAAAACTCTACACTCCAAAACATGAACCAATCACATTATTTGAAACCAAGGTTATAATAAAATATCAAGGATATTTTCTTATAGCAATATCAACAACATATAACTCTAGAGTAATTCATTTAGTATACAACACCTACAAATCAACTTTCTAAACCTCCATCTAAAGCACTCATTAAATAGGAAAAAAGACACACAAGACCATCAAATAGTAATTACAAAAACATGAGCTAAAGCCACCTAAAATGTAGTGCCCAAATATTTAGTTAGAAATCAACCACCCAAATCCCAAGATGAGTTCACAAGCTAAAATAATATATTCCTTCCACCTGCTATAAGTCATCATAATCCATTCACCAACTTGGGTGTTCCAGTTTGGTTCAATTATCTCCATTTAAATATGTCTAATGGTGTGTCGTAACATGCATCATAAGTTGGTCAACAAGTGTAACTCCCTCTTACAATTATTTTCTATGTCCTAGATGTTTATACATTCAATGCAAGAGGTCCAACTTCTAGAGATCATAACTTCTAATTGAGTATACCAACTAGACCTTTCTTTTAAATTGTAGAGATTGAAAAAGTCCACATCATAGGAATTAAAAAACCAATATCAAACAACATAGAATTTTTATTATTTTGGAAAAATATAATTTTTATAACCTAGAAATTAAGTTTTTCTAAATTCTGTAACCTAAAAAATGCATCATTTGTAGTCTTGAACATTATGAGAAAGGTTGAGAAACTATTCCTCAAACTCTCCCACTTATCAAACACATTGCAAGAAAAAAGGGAGTACCAACATTTTGATCCAATTGTTAGGCATTCCCATAGACTTACAGCACCACCTAAACTTTTATCTACTCACTAGCTTCATCAATGTATTTGCAACATTTAGAAAGTGCCAACTTTCTTTAGCATCACCTCCCATTCTCTATCATGTCATGAAAAAATGATATTGGAAATCAATATGCTTCATCCTTGCATGAAATATTGGGTTCTATTCTAGATATATGACGCTCTAACTATCCCATAAAAATATAGTAATTATTGGAATCAACCCACACCTAAACCCAATCACTTAATCTTGATGGCTTCCTTACACACATGAGTAGCTTCCATGTGCTTTGATTTTATAGTGGAAAAAAAACCATAGCTTTTTTCTCACTCATCTAGTTGATTGTACCACCAACCATATTTAAAACATATCCACTAGTTGATCTCATCCTACCACATCCCAACCCAATATTAATCAACAAATCCATGAATAATCAGTAAATTTCACTCCCTTATAAAATTACCATGATAAAAAATGAAATACTTAGAAGTACCCTACAAATATTTGGAGATTCTCTTCACTACATCCTAGTGTATCTACCCAAGATTAGCCATGGCTAAGGAGTCACTATGCTTGAACAATGTCTAGTATTGTGTAAACCATATCATACATCAAATTCTCAAGTACAACAACATAAGGTTATTTTTCCATAACATCCATCTCATTAGAAATTAAAAATTGCTCAACTAATACCTTAGTCTCCACTCAAATAGGGACACATACTAGTTTATAAGCTAACATGTCGAATCTCTCCAACACTAAGTTCACATACTTACTCAGACCTAACTAAAGATTTATAATAGCTCTATCTCTTCTGATTTGCATCTCCAATATGAAACTAGTTTCCCCTATATCCTTCATCTCAAGCTATGCTAAAAATTGGGACTTTAATTCATAAATAATACCCTTTGAATTACCAAAAACAACATCCCATTAGCTTACTATAATAAAATAATAAGGAACCAATCATCATCCATATTATAATAGATGTAATGATCTAATTTGGACCTTAAAAATATCAATCCCAACCCAAATATATAAAAAAAATTGTACCTTATCCAAGGATATTTCTTAAGATCACACATAGATTTTTAATTATTTAAATTGTACATGATTTATATAGTATATAATATACATAATATTTTCTTTCCCCATGTTATAAAAATATGTAAATGTTATAAAAGTATGATATCTAATAACACAATATTCTAAAAGATAGAGATAAAGGAAGAAATAAAGAGATAGAGCAAAGAGAGGGATATCGAGATAAATGGGGAGAGAGGAAGGTAGATAGAGGGTGAGATAGATGGAGAGATAATGATAAAGGAGATAGAGTTGGGGAGAGAAAGGGAGCGATCAAGAGGGATAGATAGAGATAGGGAGAGAAAAATAAATGGTAGTTTTGAGTAGGTGTGGTTAATATTCCTTCAATATTTTTTCCACTCTTTCTCCTATATTTAAGGAGATTCTTCCTCATGAGAGGTAAGAGAATTTGGAGATATATACTAAATTCTATCACTATGCAAAAGAAACATTATTTGTCATGTGGAAGTGAGGATCTAAGTAATATCCCCAAGTTCTATCTATAATTTGATATAGATAATTTTATAAGTGTTTTATAATCAAATAATACTTTATGGTTTTTTATCTAATTTTTTTTTCCCTAGGTATATAGTATGTAGTGCTTTGAATATTTGCATAGATTGTAATTAACCTTTTATTTATCCTAATTTTTAATTTTTGATGATTAGTAACATAAGATCCTAATTTCTAACATGTTATCAAATCTATAATAGTTTATGCTAATCATTTTTATAGTTTATATTTAATTTTTTGTAATATATATGGATGACCCCATGATAGTGATTTACAATTTTTGGCCAAATTGGACAATGAAATTATTATTTTTAACTAAATCTTCACATTCAGGAACCTATAACAGCTAAACCACGAGGAATTTGAAGATGATCCAAACTAGAGTCTCATCAAATTTTGTCTGTAGATTCTAAAAATATTTTTTTCAAAATTTTTGGAATCAGATTGCACATCTTTTTCCATCTCCCACAAAAATTGTTTTTTTTCAAAAAACAACATTTTTAAAAAGTGACGCACACCTTATAACACATAATTTTTTTTCCATGAAGGATAAAATTCTAATTCTTTTGAATTTAGATTTGTAACTCTGATATCTAGTGCTTCCACTTGGTTAGGTAGTTTTTTATTGAATATTTTTTCTTTAATCAAGTTTCAAAGTCAAACCAATTACAATTCAGACATAGTGCAACCGTATAATGCATAACTTTTTTTGTATATATCGAAATTCATTTTTTTGGTTGAATCAAGGACTTCAATATCTGGTGCACTCATATTTTTCAATTTTTTTTTGATAATCTGCTATTTTTTCACATGTGTAGAACAAAGACCTTCATTTTCGATGAAAAACCTAGGTTTAATAAAACTAAAAAAACAAATACATAATAAAACCAAAACATATTAAAATTATATTCGTTGGATAGATCATTCGAGGACTACCTGATTCCAGTTGGGTTTGTGAAGACTCCTCCATTTTCATCCTCAACTTGAGCTTCAAAGCGTAAAAATTTAGGTTTTCAAAGTGCTTGAGGGGGATAATGAGGGAAAAGGGGGGTTTGATTGAACCCATAGGGGATCGCTCAAACCTGGGTTCGGTCGAATCTAGGTTTAGCTAAACCCCCTTCCCAAAAGGGGTTTTAAATTTTTTTTTTATCCGTGCATGCATTAATTTGGTTC
This sequence comes from Sequoia sempervirens, assembly GCA_007258455.2. Classification (NCBI taxonomy): domain Eukaryota; kingdom Viridiplantae; phylum Streptophyta; class Pinopsida; order Cupressales; family Cupressaceae; genus Sequoia; species Sequoia sempervirens. Next base: position 668,696,569 of record VDFB02270651.1, read on the forward strand.
GTTCGAATGCTTTTTTGGTTTGTTCGAACCCCCAAAATCAAATTTTTTGCCATGGGCTCATTTTTTTCTGAGTTTTCCTTCATCAAATTGTAAACCACTATTGTGGCTTCACCCATATTATACAAAAGTATAAAAGGTTTTTTTGTTAGGAAAATGATTGTTGAGATAAAATAATCAAGATGAATGTGAAATAGAACACAAAAAACATAATATACAAGAGACACATATATACATGGTTCACTTGATATATATAGGATATGCCAATGGACAAAAAACTAGTCCTTTTTCAATTCCACCTAGAAAAATGAAGGGAAGTACACCTTTCTCAAAACTTTACAAGATGAGGTACATGATCTCCCTAACCCTAGGTTTGGAAAATAGTCAACTTTAGAAGACTGCACACACAAAATGATGCAATAGATAAAATAAGTACTCAATGATGATAGCTGATAACTAAGTCAAAGAAATAATAAGACCTTAGGACTATGGTGAAAATATTTCGCTTACATGGTTTATCCATCCAAGGTCCCAAAAAAGAGAGGGACTAACAAGAAAAAAGGAGAGAAAACTTGACTAGTTTTTTGAAGACCTAGTTGACAAAAATGATCACCACAAGAAAACAAAAGAGCATAAAAATTAACTAAAAAAAGCATTAGTATTATAAAACCATTAACTAAACCTAGTTAAGAGGTTTTACATTTTGGAATTTTTATGGGGATCAGTCCACCTCAACACACTTGACCAAAATTTTGTGTTTTTTGGCATACATAGCTAGGTCGCCGCTGAATACCAAGCCACCCCAAATGCTATTAGGCTGCCCCAAATGCTACAAATCCACCCTTGATGCCACCAAGCCACCCTAGATGCCACCAAGATGCCGCAACAATGTTAGGCATTTTTATGGGAGGATAGGCTAACCTAGCTAAAAACAAGGCCACTTATGTACAATACCAAGATGCCCAATTATGAATTATGACACTTAGGTTCATTTTAAACACCAAGTTAAGTATTCCTATGTTTTTTTAAGCATTATAACATCATGATAAGTGTAGAAAACTAGAAATTATCACTAAGCCTGTGAATTTATTAAAACCCCCTTTTTCATCCTTGATAATTAAATAATATTAATTATTTAATTATTGTCTAATGGGTAACTGCACAAAGATGACCTTCCCAAAAAGGGGACTTAAGTGGCCACTTTTTTTCTTCTAAAATCAGGAAATACTGACCTTGGATATGAAATTGAGGATCTAGTTACACTCAAAATTTTGAGATGGAACAAAAAGAAGGATCAAAGTGCTCTGAGTCTACTTTCTAAAGTACTAATTTATTTTGAAAATGGTTGAGATTAAGGGATTCAAATGAAGTACATACACAAGTTGGTGTTGTTTTTGTTAGAAAATCATAACATAGCAACTCTTGTATGACCCTAGCATAGTGAATTTTTTTTTAGTAATTTTAAAATTGCTATAGTCATAAGTTAGCTAACAGTATGTAGTTGATGCACAATTTTTATGATAATTTTTTAATGAATATTTAATTTTTTACTAATTTTTGAAGTGGACACTTCTTGAAAAACATAATTTTGGTCATGCTACCCCTACAAATTTTGGAAAATAATTGAGTTTTATTTTTTTAAAATAAAAAATTGTAGAATGGAGTCTAGTTTCTAAAAATTTAATTTATTTGAAATTCAATGACTGGTTAGTTTATAACGAAAAAATAACCAAACACTGCTTTTTGCCAAAAAAGAGACATAGAAACAAAATAAATTATGGATGAAAGGCCTAACATTGTTAGAAAGTGAAAAAAATACATCGTTGGATAGCTAAGAGAGAACCTAACATTACCCAGATGTTTGATTTGTTTGATATTGAACCACGTGTAATCCTGACGGTGAGCACAAACCCGATTATATGAAATATTGTAGAATTTGCAAAAACAAATCTCTAGTTGTTGGGAATGTCCTCCAAGCCTTTGGGTTGGTATTCCAAGGAAAATATCAATCCCAAGGCTTGGGGATTCCCAAAACAAGATATAACACGTGTATGTTATAATGTACACACGTTATAATGCACTTGCGTTATATCTTAGTTTTGACATGTTTTTTTTCATTTGTGGAGATGGTACCTTCAAATTTTGAAAATTTGAAGTGTCCATATTGAAAAATTTTCCTTTGCACACTCAGAAGTGCACTTGCAAAATCTACCCAAGTGACCTACTTTGGAGGGTCACAATTCAGAGCTAGTTGATTTTCATGCCAAATGGATTGTTGCTCTCCATTCTCCTTACATTCATGTACTCCCCTGTTAGATTTTAGAGTCTTGGGATCGGATTTTCTATTTTTTTTGAGATCAAAAGAAAATGCACTTTGTTTAGTTTTACATTTGCATTTTTGACAATGTTTCAAAGTGGTCATATTTGACCCTTAATATCTCATGAAGAGTAATGACTGAAGCAAATACCTTTTGCACACATACTCAGTGTACCTAGATGAGATTATATTTCCAATGGAATCCCCCTAGAAGTTTTTTTGATATTTTTCAAAGTGGTGACTTTGAGAGCCTTGATTGGTTTTGAATAGGTGTGGTTACAGAAATGGCCAACTAAGCAACTTTGACATTGAATAACTTTCACCTCAGGATATCTTTTTCTGAACCGTCTTTTACATCGCATTATTGGGTAAAATTTATACAATCCTTTTCAATTTTGTGCCTTTAGCATAAGATCTGATGGGTTATTTAATTGCTTTCTAATCGCGACATAGCAAAAAATGGTGTCCCAAAAAGTTTTAAATTTTCAAAATCTAAGGACAACCCATTTATTTTTTTGATCTAAAACCTCTATAGCTCCATTTTCATAAAAAAATAGAGGTCATATGATACATTATTTTAATGTACTTTTGTTGTGGCGAACACGTCTCGTGGCTAGTTTACAAAGGAGGCACTTGAATTTTAAGGATTGGGAAAAATTTGAAGAAACATATTTTCTCTAAATAATTGATTATGGCTGGACAAATTTTTTCTTGGTTCCAGGAGTCACCGTTTGTGCATAGTAAAATTTATTCATTTGGGTTGCAGGCGTAATTAGAAGTCACAAATTTTAATAATGTCTCAAATGTTCATAATTAAAATATTTTGAATATTTTAAATATTGGAAAAAGGAAAAGAGGCATTTAGGGAAAACATAAAATCCATTTCAAATGTTTTGGGCAAAAGCAAGTTTAATTCTTACTTGTGATTGGTTGAAAAGCGACAGGCTTCACACAGCTTCACACATAACTCATCGCCCATCACCAGTTTCAAGTTTTCTTCCACTTCAAATCAACAATCAACGATGGTAGTGGCTTCTCATCGCCCATCGCGGATTGAAGTGTCTTGTTCCTCATCAAATTGGCAATCATCACTCATCTCTCTTTTCACATGAAAGTTTTAGTTTAAATCAATGATGAGTGATGGTTGCTGTGTCCATCACCCATCACTAATTGATGGCTATTCTTTCCAAAGCAATGAGCAATAGTTTCTTTCCAAAGAAATGAATTTTCAAATGTTCATTGTACAAAAGGCAGGTTTAATTTTCTTGGTTGCCATTGGTTGAAGTTCACGAAGACCATATTCACGGCTGCAGAGGAAAACTCATTGCCCATTATGGTTTTGAGGGCTCTTCTCCTCATTATATTTGTGATGTGCGATGGTTGCATTTCCATATCACACATCTCTATTTGGTTTTTTCATTTTTATTTGCATCAAAGATGTGCGATGGTGGCTGCGGTAAGTACAGTGTTACAAATAAAACAAAATTTTATTTGTTGCCATGAAAAGTTGTTGGAGTAAATTATGGTGAAAGTGAAAAGGCTTTAAATATAACATTTTAAGGCCTCCATAATTAAAAACAATATTTTTTCTGCTAGGTAATGTTTATGTAAAGTGCAACAATTGCCAATAGTTTTCACCTTTCCATATTTCATTAATGATTGGTGATGAATGTTGGGAGGTGTGGAGTAAATGATGGTGGGGCCCATGGCCAATGTTAAATATTATTATTTAATGAATCTTTTAAAGTGTAAAGTTCATGGGTAAATGGGGATTTTCATTGCCTTGTAAAAATGTGAAGGCTTTTCACTGTGAAAATAAGAAACTTGAGCTGCAAGTAAAAGTAAAGGGTGAATACACAGGTGAAAATGTAAATTTTCCAGGCAAGGAATTTTTTACAGCAGAATAAAGACTGGAGGCTTTCACTTAAGATTCTTTTTAGCTACAAGGAATTTTCAATGTGGGCAAATGATTGAATGGAAAGAGTGATGAGTCTTTTAGGAAAATAATATTTTTTTGTTGCAGGGTAGTGGAGTGAGGAGCAAGAAAATAGAGAGCAGGTTGAAGATTCTTTAGCAAGCAAAGGAAATTGAAGATTAGTGAACCTAAATGTGCCAAGTGTCTTCTTCAGATGAACATTTAGGGTTTTTGTTTTCCTTAAGTGTTGTCTTTCTACCTCATTTTCAAAGAGAAGCTATTTTGTAATTAATCACAAAAAACATTTTGGTGAGAATACAGAGCATTTTAGAGTCAAGTTTTAGGGTATGAGTCTGTCAATATTTATGTAATTTTGATTACAATACTAGGAAAATAATGCTAAATGTTTCAAGTTTGATACTATTTTACTCTCCTGTGTACTAGTTTTATAGAATATGAATAATACAATCAAGGTTGTCTTATTTGTCTCTATCAATTTCAGATGGATATGTGGCTCTATTCTTGTTTATTAATTCAAAGAATTAATGTAGGTGCTTGAATATGGCTGTAAGTTTGTATTGAGCTAAGTGCTAGGATGCTAGTAAGAAGTAAAGGTTAAGAAACAATGCTGAAATGCTGTAAGGAAACATTTCAGATCTTCATATACTATTAGGTGTGAAAATTGTTATCAAATTATGTATGTGTTTGAGTTGACTCCATTCCAAGGATGAGGCACTGATCTAAGTGTGTTATTCATGTTACATTTGGTGGTTAGTGCAACAACTAATCATCTTTTAAATAAAATTTACTTATCAGTCTTGTTATGGGTGTGCGTGGAATTCAAAGAATCATATCTCTCATGTTTAATGTGTACACTACAATGAAGTTTAGCCATACCTTCAGGGTATTATGTATGTTAAGCATATAAAGGAGGTTCATCTGTTCACTATGTGTTTCATACTTTGGCACACAAGTATTTGAAAGCACACTGTTGGGATCACCCTCCTAGGTTTAACAAAGTCTGAAGTGTAGGGGAGAAAGGGGTATTTTATTCACTCTCCTATTCATTGGCCATATCTACCCGTTGGGTTTGAATATGAGAGAGTCACTACTCTTTAGGAATCATTGCATCTGTTGATTTGGGAACCAACATGTGGGGAGCATTTCTAGCAAGACATAATGTGAGCGCAGTATAATGCACTCACGTTATATCTTGCTTTATGTTAAATGCTACTCTATTGAATACATGTTTATATATTTGTATGTTTGTATGTACATGTATGCTTGTATGTCATGTATGTATGTATGTATGTATGTATGTATTCCTGTATGTATCAATGCATGTATATTTTATGTATGCCTATATGTATCAATGCATGTATATTGTATGTATGCCTATATGTATGTAAGATTGTATCTATGCATGCACATGTATGCTTGTATGTATGTAGGATTGTATGTACATATTTATTATGCTTATATGTATGTATTTTTGTATGTCTAAATAGAGGGATGGATAATTTTAAGAGAGAGAGATCTAGAATTTTCTAGGTAGGGTGGGAGAGGGAGAGGGAGAGGGAGGAGGAGGTGGAGAGGGAGAGAGAGAGAGGGGGGGTGGAAGTTTAAGAGAGAGGGAGTGGGAGAGAAGGGGTTGGAGGTGAGGGACTTAGCCAGGTAGGGGTGTGTGTGTGAGAGAGAGAGAGAGAGAGAGAGAGAGAGAGAGAGAGAGAGAGAGAGAGAGAGAGAGAGAGAGAGAGAGAGAGAGAGAGAGAGAGAGAGAGAGAGTGCCAAAGTGAGATACTTGAGAGTGTGAGGGGGGGTGAGAGGGAGAGACTTGAGAGACAGGTAGTGAGAGGGAGTGTGAGTGATAGACCTGAGAGAGGGAGAGGGTGTGGGAGGGAGTGGCCTGATAGAGGGAGAGGAAGAGGGGGGTGGATTGAGAGGGACTTATCTAGGTAGGGTAGGAGGGATAGATAGAGAGAGGGGATAGAGAGAGAGTTACCTAGGTAGGTTGCGAGAGGGAGAGACTTGAGAGAGAGAGAGGGGGTGGGAGGGATAGAGAGAGATAGATAGAGGGAGCGAGAGAGGGTGGTAGGGATTGATTGAATGAGAGGTACGTAGAAAGAGGGAGAGGGTAAATAGAGAAAATTAGAGAGGGTAGGAGAGAGGTGAGATGTATAGATAGAGAGAAAGTGATAGGGGTTGAGGGTATAGGGTTGAGGGATTAGGGTGGGGGACCTATAGGGTTGATGGTTTCTAGGGTATTAGGGTTTAAGGGTTGAGGGTTGAGTGCAGAGAGTTGAGGGTTTAAGGGTTGAGGAATTAAGGGTTGAAGGTTTAGGGATTAGGGTAGAAAATTTTCTTGGATTTAAGGGTGTAAGGGTTGAGGGATTAGTGTTGAGGGATTAAGGTTTAGGGTAGAGGGAATTGGGTTGAGGGTAGAGGGTAGAGGGTAGAAGGTTTAAGGGTTGAGGGTTTACGGTTGAGTGTGTAAGGGTTTAAGTGTTTAGGGTTTAGGGTTGAGGGATTAGGGTAGAAAGGGATGGATGGATGAATGAATAGAGAGGAGAGAAGAGGAGGGAAGGACATAGATATATGAGGGTTCAGGATCCAATGTATAGGGAAGAGGGTTGAGAGTGGAGGGTATAGGGTTGACGACCTGTAGGGTTGAGGGATTAGGGTATTGGGTTGAGGGTATAGGGTTGAGGGATTAGGGTTGAGGTTATATATGGTTGAAGGATTGGGGTTAAGAGTCCAATGTATAGGGTATAGGGTATCAAGGTTGAGGGTTTATGGTTTGAGGGTTTAGGATTGAGGGATTAAGGGTTGAGGGTTGAGAATTGAGGGTTGGGTGTTTAATGTATAGGGTAGAGGGTAGAGGGTTTAAGGGTTGAGGGTTGAGGGTAGAGGATTGAGGGTATATGGTTGGGGGATTAGGGTTGAGGGTCCAATGTATAGGGTAGAGGGTATAGGGGTTGAGGGATTAGGGTTTAAGGGTTGAGGGATTAAGGGTTAAGAGTGTTGAGGGATTAGGGTAGAGAGTTTACTAAGTGGGTTCAAGTGTTTAAGGGTTGAGGGATTATGGTTAAGGGTAGAGAATTGAGGGTAGAGGGTAGAGGGTTTAAGGATTCAGGGTTTAAGGGTTTAGGGCTTATAGTTTAGGGTTTAGGGTTTAGAGTTGAGTGTTTAAGGGTTTATAGGGTATATGGTAGAGGGTTAAGTGTTTAAGGTTGAGGGTAGAGGATTGAGGGTATAGGGTTGAGGGTCCAATGAATAGGGTAGAGGGTATAGGGGTTGAGGGATTAGGGTAGGGTGTTTACTAAGTTGTTTTAAGGGTTTGAGGGTTGAGGGATTAGGGTAGAGGGTAGAGGGTTTAAGGGTTTAGGGTTTAAGGGTTGAGGGTTTAGGGTTTAGGGTTGAGTGTTTAAGGGTTTATAGGGTAGTTCATAGAGGGTAGAGGGTTTAAGGATTGAGGGTTTAAGGTTGAGGGTGGAGGATTGAGGGTATAGGGTTGTGGGATTAGGGTTGAGGGTCCATTATATAGGGTAGAGGGTATAGGGGTTGATGGATTAGGGTTTAAGGGTTGAGGGTAGATGGTAGAGGGTAGAGGATTGAGGGTAGAGGGTAGAGTTTTGAAGGGTTGAGGGTTTAGGGTTTAGGGTTGAGTGTTTAAGGGTTTATAGTGTAGAGGGTAGAGGGTAGAGGGTTTAAGGGTTGAGGGATTAAGGGTAAAGAGGGTTGAGGGATTAGCGTAGAGAGTTTACTAAGTGGGTTTAAAGGTTGAGGGATTAGGATTGAGGGTAGAGGGTAGAGGGTAGAGGGTAGAGGGTTTAATGGTTTAGGGTTCAAGGGTTGAGGGTTGAAGGTTTATGGTTGAGTGTTTAAAGGTTTATAGGGTAGAGGGTAGAGGGTTTAAAGTTGAGGGTAGAGGGTTGAGGGTATAGGGTTGGGGGATTAGGGTTGAGTGTCCAATGCATAGGGTAGATGGTATAGGTGTTGAGGGAGTAGGGTTTAAGGGTTGAGGGATTAAGGGTCAAGGGGGTTGAGGGATTAGGGTCGAGAGTTTACTAAGTGGGTTTAAGGGTTTAAGGGTTCAAGGATTAGGTTTGAGGGCAGAGGGTAGGAGGATTGAGGGTAGAGGCCAGAGGGTTTATGGGATGAGGAGTTTAGGCTATGGGCCGAGGGGTTGAGGGGTTGAGGGTTAAGGTTGGGAGGGTAGAGGATTGAGGGTATAGGTTTGGGATTAGGATTGAGGGTCCAATGTATAAAGGTAGAGGGTAGAGATTGAGGATTAGGGGCTTCATGGTTAAGGATTATATCAATAGGGTCGTTTGGACTAGGGCAGAGAGCTACTTGCCGCTGGCTTTACATGCGGCCTAAGGGCTGAGGGACGGGGTGAGGGCAGCTGGACTGACCTGCAGAGGGCAGAGGTTTGCTGATCTAGGGTTTAAGGGCTGGGGGGCTTAGGCCAAGGGGCTGGAGGTTTTGGCTGACTTATAGGGTAGAGGGGTGGAGGGTGGAGGGCTCATTGGAGGCTAGGGTCAGGGACTAGGCTGAGGGTCCACCCCATGGCAGGAGGCAGGGTTGGGTACATTAGTTTAAGGGTTGAGGAATTACGGGTCAAGAGGGTTGAAGACTAGGGCAGAGAGTTTACTAAGTGGGCTTAAGGGCCTAAGGGCTGAGGGATTAGGGTTATGGAAGAGGGTAGAGAGGTAGAGGGTTTAAGGGCTTAGGGCCTACGCGGGTAGATGGTTTCGAGTTTAGGGATGAGTGTTTAAGGGTTTATAGGGTGGAGGGTAGAGGGTAGAGGGTTTAAGGGTTGAGGGTTTAAGGTTGAGGGTAGAGGATTAAGGGTATAGGGTTGGGAGATTAGGGTTAAGGGTCCAATGTATAGGGTAGAGGGTACAGGGGTTGAGGGATTAGGGTTGAGGGTAGAGTGTAGAGGATTGAGGTTAGAGGGTAGAGGGTTTAAGGATTTAGGGTTTAAGGGTTGAGGGTTTAGGCTTCAAGGTTGAGTTTTTAAGGGTTTATAGGGTAGAGGGTAGAGGGTAGAGGGTTTAAGGTTGAGGGTAGAGGATTGAGGGTATAGGGTTGGGGGATTAGGGTTGATGTTCCAATGTATATGGTAGATGGTATAGGGGTTGAGGGATTAGGGTTTAAGGGTTGAGGGAGTAACGATCAAGAGGGCTAAGGTATTAGGGTAGAGAGTTTACTAAGTGGGTTTAAGGGTTTAAGGGTTGAGCGATTAGGGTTGAGGGTAGAGGATTGAGGGTAGAGGATTGAGGGTAGAGGGTAGAGGGTAGAGGGTAGAGGGTTTAAGGGTAGAGGGTTTAAGGTTGAGGGTAAAGGATTGAGGGTATATGGTTGGGAGATTAGTGTTAAGGATCCAATCTATAGGGTAGAGGGTATAGGGGTTAAGGCATTAGTGTTTAAGGATTGAGGGATTAAGGGTCAAGAGGGTTGAGGGATTAGGTTAGAGAGTTTACTAAGTGGGTTTAAGAGTTTAAGGATTAAGGGATTAGGGTAGAGGGTGGAGGGTAGAGGATTGAGGGTAGAGGGTAGAGGGTTTAAGGGTTGAGGGTAGAGGATTGAGGGTATAGGGTTGGGGGATTAGTGTTGAGGGTCCAATATATAGGATAGAGGGTATAAGGGTTGAGGGATTAGGGTTTAAGGGTTAAGGGATTAAGGGTCAAGAGGGTTGAGGGATTATGGTAGAGAGTTTACTAAGTGGGTTTAAGGGTTGAGGGATTAGGGTTGAGGGTAGAGGGTTTAAGGGTAGAGGGTAGAGGGTTTAGGGTTGAGTGTTTAAGGGTTTATAGGGTAGAGGGTAGACGTTAGAAGGTTTAACGGTTTAGGGTTTAAGTTTGAGGGTAGTGGATTGAGGGTATAGGGCCGGGGGATTAGGGTTGAGGGTCTAATGGCAGGGTAGAGGTATAGGGGGAGGGATTAAGGGTCAAGATTATTGAGGGATTAGGGTAGAGAGTTTACTAAGTGGGTTTAAGGGGTTAATGGGTTGAGGGATTAGGGTTGATGGTAGAGGGTAGAGGATTAAGGGGTAGAGGGTAGAGGGTAGAGGGTTTAAGGGTTGAGGGTTTAGGGTTTAGGGTTTAGGGTTGAGTGTTTAATGGTTTATAGGGTAGAGGGTTTAAGGTTGAGGGTAGAGGTTTGAGGGTATAGGGTTGGGGGATTAGGTTTGAGGGTCCAATGTATAGGGTATAGGGTATAGGGGTTGAGGGATTAGGGTTTAACGATTGAGGGATTAAGGGTCAAGAGGGTTGGTGGATTAGGGTAGCGAGTTTACAAAGTGGGTTTAAGGGTTGAGGGATTAGGGTTGAGGGTATAGGGTAGAGTATTGAGGGTAGAGGGTAGAGGGTAGAGGGTTTAACGGTTGAGGGTTTAGGATTTAGGGTTGAGTGTTTTAGGGTTTATAGGGTAGAGGGTAGAGGGTTTAAGAGTTGAGGGTTTAAGGTTGAGGGTAGAGGATTAAGGGTATAGGGTTGGGGGATTAGGGTTGAGGGTCCAATGTATAGGGTAAAGGGTATAGGGGTTGAGGGATTGGGTAAATAAGGTTGATGGATTAGGGTAGAGAGTTTACTAAGTGGTTTAAGGGTTTAAGGGTTGAGGAATTAGGGTTGAGGGTAGAGGATTGAGGGTAGAGGGTAGAGGGTAGAGGGTTTAAGGGTTTAGGTTGTAATGGTTGAGGGTTTAGGGTTTAGGGTTGAGTGTTTAAGGGTTTATAGGGTAGAGGGTACAGGGTGGAGGGTTTGATGGTTGAGCGATTAGGGTTGAGGGTAGAGGATTGAGGGTATAGGGTTGGGGGATTAGGGTTGAGGGTCTAATGTATAGGGTAGAGGATATATGTGTTTAGGGATTAGGGTTTAAGGGTTGAGGGATTAATGGTGAAGAGGGTTGAAGGATTAGGTTAGAGAGTTTACTAAGTGGGTTTAAGGGTTTAAGGGTTGAGGGATTAGGGTAGAGGGTAGAGGGTAGAGGGTTTAGGTTTTAAGTGTTAATGGTCCAATGTAAAGGGTAGATGGTATAGGGGTTGAGGTTTGAGGGATTAAGGTTTGAGGGTTGAGAATTGAGGGTTGAGGTTTAATTTATAGGGTATAGGGTAGAGGGTAGAGTGTAGATGGTTTAAGGGTTTAGGGTTTAAGGGTTTAGGGTTTAAGGGTTGAGGGTTTAGGGTTTAGGGTTTAGGAGTAGGAGAGAGATAGGAGTGAGTGAGTGAGACAAGGAGTTGAGAGAGAGAGAGAGAGGGGGGGAATTTGAGTTCATTTCCCCACACACGTTTTGGTGCACCGGGGAGGCATGTTACGCATAGAATCTGGCCGATCAACTAAAATATAGGTGAGTATAGAACCAACTATATTGCCGATGAAAAGTGCTGATGCCTGTAGGGGGTAGAGGATATAGGGTATAAGGGTTAAGGGTTAAGGGTAGAGGGGAGAGTGATAGGAGTGAGTGAGTGAGAGAGAGGGAGTTGAGAGATGGAGAGGGGGTAGGAGGGAGAGACAAGAGAGAGAGAGAGAGAGAGAGGGTATAAGGGTTAAGGGTAGAGGGTAGAGGGGAGAGAGATAGAATTAGGGTTTAAGGGTTGAGGCTATAAGGGTTAAGGGTGGAGGGTAGAGGGGAGAGAGATAGGAGTGAGTGAGTGAGAGAGAGGGAGTTGAGGGGTAGGGGGGAGAGATGAGAGAGATAGATAAAGGGAGGGGGGTCGAGGATAAATGGTATAAGGGTTAAGGGTAGAGGGTAGAGGGGAGAGAGATAGGAGTGAGGGTATAATGGTTAAGGGTAGAGGGTAGATGAGAGAGATAGAATTAGGTTATAAGGGTAGAGGGTAGAGATAGAATTAGGGTATATAGGGTATAGACAAAGAGAAAACAAATCTATTAAAAAACCAACTTTCTCATAACACGAGAGTGTTTTGAAGTAGAGATATGACCGTTTTTAGCAAGAAATAATGCGAGCACATTATAACATGTGCATGTTTTGTCTTGCTCTTAAAACGGTAAAAATATCAATATACCCATGATCTCAAGGCCCCCATTCTGCATATTCTCCTGGTTCTGCGCGTGCTCTGACAAAATGTAGCTTTTGATGATGTTGTGAGGTGTGCATGCATGATTTTCACATTCCACTACCTTTTTCAAGATCTTTCCACCACCTTTACATGAAATAGCAGAGTTTTCACATTGAAATGATTATAATATCAATTTAAGTTTGAATTCCAGTGAAAATTGATATACAATTAAAGTTTGGAGGGGAACAAGCTTTCAAAAAAGTCAAATAGTTGAGGAGTTTGAAGAAAGAAGAAGCTAAGGCTACATAATTGGGTAGAACTCCTCCATTTGAAACTTTGGTTTTTTAGGTATGTGAAGTATTTACACATTTTCTTTCATTCTATTATGGCTTGCTTTTATTTTTGTTATTTTGTATATTCCATGTTGATGATTGTTTGTTTGTCATTATAACCTTAGGTTGTCAATGCACATTTTAAATTACATAATTCTATACACTTGCAAATTGCATTTTTAAACCACATATCCTTGAGGTATTTTTTTATTTAACAATTGACTTACCTTGTGTATGCTTGCACATTTTGCATAGACATATATATATATATATACATATATATATATATACATATATATATACATATACATATATATATATATACATATACATATATATATACATATATATATACATATACATATAAATATATATATATATACATATATATATACATATATATATACATATATATATATATATATACATATATATATATATATACATATATATATATATATATATACATATATATATATATATATATATATATATATACATATATATAAGATATATATATATATATATATATACATATATATATATATATATAGAGATATATATATATGATATATATATATAGAATATATATAGAGGAGAGAGAGAAGAGGAATGGACAGGAAGAAAAAGGGTGGAATTTAGATGGTGGAAAGACGAGAGTAAACAAATGAGAATTAGTAGAAAAAATCAAAATCCATTCAAAGGAAATAAAGAATTGAGGGCACCGATTCAAATGAATACAAAAAGATAAAAATGTTGTTGAAGCTTTGAGAACACTAATTGAATATTACTAGAAGAATAACACAAGGCCATCTCTGAATCAAAGGGATGTGGTAAGAAGGAGAATTGGTAGTTAGAACTGTGAGCCACATCCAAAGCATTTTTTGCATACGAATCAAACCCAATATTTTTGTAAATTTTAAAGGGATTATCCTCAAATTAGTATTTGTCAAATATTTTAAAAAATTCTTAAACCTTTTTATGTCAAGATAAATCACACATGCACTACTTTTTGTTGTAGACTACATATTGAATTCTCTAACCATTATGATGTTTATTGCTTTATATGTTTAGATTTATATACTAATGACGTTTTGTAGGATTGTGGCATTGAAGGCCCACCAAAATATTCAAGAAAGTTCTTATTAAAAAAATTATGTGAAATAGAGGATGGCCGAATATTCTATAGGACAACATGCTTGGATAGTTCATGTGAGCGTTGCGGTGGCTTGCAACATATGTCAGTATGTCAACATATGGAAAACAAAAATGAGGTGGGATAGAAATTGGTAGAGTTTGGGAAGTATAAAATAGTGGCATGTGCTACAAAAGATGGGTCTCAAGCAAAAAGGTGTGATTTGGTTATTAAGAAGATTCCAGTGTATCATTTTATGTCCATGTTTTGTGACAATATAGTGTATGAGTATGGAAGGAATACCCATAGAGCCTGATGGTTGGACATAATTCAAGCTGTGAGAGGACATATTTCTAGTTGGAAGCATAGTATCAGTGGTTGAATTTGTATAAAACTACACTCTACAACCATAGCGTGAGGTGCAATCATAGTATTACAACTCCACATAGGTTTCAATATTTGTGTACATAGCATTCATTCATGCAGTTAATAGTACAAAGGACCAAAGGAAGGTATTGAGGGAGTATCACTTTTATATTAGTGATGATCACACACATTCTCTGGATTTTGTGCAAGGTTGCTTCTAAATGTTCTACAATGATTTGGCTTAGAGGGGCATAACATACAACCAACATATAATATGGTTAGATAACTATGCAACACAGTTCAAGAACTCATGCATGTTCTACTAGTTGAGTAGGATGCATGTCGTTACAAGTGTTCAACATATGTGGAACTTTTGTGAGGTCAGACATGGAAAAGGGGAGCATGATGGTGCAGAAGCATGCATGAAAAGAGCATTAGCATGAGAAGAGTTAAAGTATAAAGACAGTGCAAAGTTGAAAGATGCAAGATCAATCGTCAAGTGGTGTAATGATTTGATGGGTCTAGGTAATGAAGATACGTCTTCAGTTCATAGATTTTTTTTGTTGATAAATGATACTAATATTGCACCATATGAGGATTGTTGTATACTAACAGGATTGAGTGAGCTACACTATTTCCTTAGCTCAAATGCAAGTTCATGGAGTATCAATACATGGAAGATGGCATGCTTTTTTTCTTCATGTACAATACAAGCCTAGAATGATTGCGAGTCAGGGGAGTGGATTGAAAAATGGTTGAAAAGTTATCTTAGCCCACTTCACATGTATCACCCTCCAATGACATTGGAACTAACACAGATGGAATCATTGGTCAACTTTGACCACGTATCAGATCTAGTTCAACCAGGTAATATATCTACTTTCTTAGTTTTTGAAATTTCATTTTGATGATCTTTGTAGTATATTCGTAGTGTTGACTAATTTCAAGAGATTTTCTGCACATATCAAAGCAGGGCATGTTTATGTAGTTATTGCATATGAAGACAATGAAGAGGGAATGAACTATTACTTGTGTCATTATGTTGAGGACAAAAAGAAATTGGAGGCCCCAATTATAGATGGAGAAAATATCGAATTCCCTACAGGCTCAATTGTTATTGGAATGTGGATTAGAAGGTATCCATATAAGAGTGTTAAACATTGGCTATTTTCAGACTTTGACATGCATCATAAGATTCTTTATTACTCAAGCCTTGTCGTGGCATCCAATGTTCATTTGATCAAATATGGGGGTAGACCTTTGAATAGGACCTTGTGGAATGTCCGCGAGTCTGACAATGAGACAATACTTGACACAATAGATAGTAGAGCAGACCCAGATGGTTCGTTGGATTAATTTGTAAGTATGCACATTGGTTCTAATTAATTTATACTTGTATGAACATTAATTTTTTTGATACCAATGCTATCATCTTCTTTTACTTTGCCTATTTGTAAGTAACCTACTAAAAATTGATTGGTGTCCCCTTGCAGAAAATGTAAATTTATGGGCCATCCAAGAGAATCTCAACCAAAAAAGAAATGCAACATCCTTATTTTGATGATCTTGACAAATCTCAATTATGATTTTAAGACATTACAAAAGTGTGTGTGAAGCTTGGTGAGGGAATTTCAAGTTATTCATTTGAAGTTAACCTTATCATGAGCACCTATGATGTAGACATTATAAGAGCATATTGAATTTCAAGTTATTCTATTCATGAGAGGTGTTGTGTGCAATAGGTATCTTGGAACTCCTAGTGAAGATGTATGACTAGGAGTGACTAACTTGAGAGACTGGCATGCCTATTTGTAATTTCCTTCCATCTATTTTCATTTCATTTCCATTTTGGACACTCTTTCTTTTTCTTCTTTCACTTTGTGTATTTGTAAGTAAACTACTAAAAATCAAGATTGGTCTCTTGTTGCAGAAAATTCTGATTTATGAGCCATCAAAGAGAATCTTAGCCAAAAAAGCAATGCAACATCCTTTTCTTGATGATTTTGACAAATCTCAATTTTGATTTGAAGCTACTATAAAAGAGCATGTGAAACTTAGCGAGGAATCTCAAGTTACTCATTCAAAGTTAACCTCATAATGAACACCTATGATGTAGACATTATAAGAGAATCTCAAATGTATGAGTGACATTGTAAAAGATCTGTGAGAATGAAGTACCTAAGGCATTGTAATGAGATTTACTCAAATATTGAAATTTGGTGTAGGGGCACCAAGGGTATTTAGCAAATTTGGTTCATGGAAGTCTGAAGTTAGTTTTGTGTTTTGAGTTTTAGCTATGTTTTGGCTTTGAGTGATGGAAATTCATTGAGTTTTAAGAATTTTACTGTCAAATTACTGACTGCAGGTCTGTACAACTAGCCATAAGGGTTTGAAGACTAAAAATGAATAAATGACTCATTCCACCTCTTTTTTCTCTTTGTGTCTCGATGAAATGAGTCCAAAATGGTAGGATTAGATGTAGGAATAAGATTTAGGAGTAGGGTAAATGTTTAGGAATGTTTTTGGTTGCTTTCCCAGAGGAAATTAGGTTAATTTTGGCTTAAAAATGGAGTTTAGATGTTGGGTTTTGGTGAAATTATCTTTGACAAGATTGGGAGATGATTGATTTGGCATGATTAGGCATATATTGAAGTGTTTGAAGAATGGAAGGGTAGGGAAGGTGATTTGAGTGCTTGGGCATGATGCCCTAATTGTCAGACTATGTATTTGGAGTGAAATTTGATGGTTAGAGGAGGGAAGTTGTAGAAAATATTGGAGGCAATAGATTTTGATGAACCTTCAAGCATGTGTAGACATAACTAAAGGTGTTTGAGGCCTTGGTTGGTTATGTAGAAGCCCAAAACAATGTTTTTCAATAAACCCCTTGGGAATGGAATAAAGTGAGGGTTTCATGTTTTGGTGTCATAGGAAGTGATTCTAATAGCAATATAGGGAGGAAATAAACTCACTTACACAATATAAAAGGATTCCAACCTCCATCCTTCCCTGAAAACTCAATCTTGGCTTATTTTCAACTTTTCACCTAGTCACTCTCGTAGGTCTTTCCCACCTTAACTCATAGAATTCCTTAACATCCTATGGAAAAAACCACCATTTTAGGCACCCATTTAAGCCTTCTTCAACATACATCAAACCCTCATAAGACTCTTTTGGATCAGTTTTCACAAAACAAACAAACTACATTATCCACAAGGCCAATTAGGCCAAATTAACAAAGCAACCCCCCTTTATTCTTCTTATCACATGCAAACTGCCATTGGGAAGCATTAACCAATCTACCAAACCACTAATTCCTCCACTTTTAGGGTGTGATAAGCCCTCTAACATAACAAACCCCAAAACCATCTTCTTTCACAAGTTAGGCAAAGGTTTATTGAAAACCCATACTCCAAACCTTCCCACCACCAACCAAAGCCTGAAACACCTTCCAAAAGGTCTACACAAACTTAAAAGTTCAAGAGATATTGCTACCACCAAATATTTCTTCAAACCCTAGCACTAAACCACCATTTTCCACTAAAAAATGCACCATTTGACATCTAGGGCATCACCTAAAAACCCTCTATTCACCTCCCTTGCACACAAAACTTTGAAAACATGTTTTATAACCCTAATTAAGCCTTTCCATTGAGTTACAAAAGCATACATTGGGAGGAAGGCTTAATATGAGATTTTAATGCACTCAAAACCCCTAAAATAGGGTATACAGACTGACCCTTAGTAATTGGATTCTAAAATGCAGAAAATCACTTGAAATACAACCAAACCAAAACTAAAATGGAGTTAAGTTTTCTGCCCACTGAATTCTATCCAAAAGAGAGCACAATCACCCTGTACAAAACCGTACAGTTCAAGGAAACACCAAATTTCTGGTAAAAATATAGAAAATTAAAGGAAACAATGAATTTTATTGATCTTCTAAGTACATGGTACATTTATGCCAGGAATGGTAAATTTACACTAGGAATGGTCTTCTTTCACACCCAAACATGCAAAATATTTCTAAGCTATGTTCAATCGGCTTGATCCCTTAAGGGTCCAAAGTGCACAAGGGAAACAATCTTTGACGGGGTATTACTTAGAAACTGCGACACTTATGAAATATTCATCTGAGCCTACGAGATCACATTGGGACCCTCTACAATAAAATATATTAGTTTTTGTTATCTTAGAGTGGTTTTCCCATGGTGTCTAGTTTTAACTTGATGAAAAAAGTGTCAAATGCAAGTAGTGCAAAGTTGCAAAGTGGTGCAACTTTCGTTCTGAAAATCATGTGACCAAATGTACTATTCTAACACATCCAAATAGATATGTTTATACTAGGCATGGTATTATTTTACACCCAAACACACGTAATCGCTTTGAGCTATGTTCAACTAGATTGATCCTTTAAGAGTCCAAAGTGCAAAATGACTGCAAACTTTAGCATAATGTTACTCAAATACCATGATGCTTAGAAAATTCTCATCTAATATTATGGGATCAAGTTAGGCCCATCTATAATAACCTCTCTTGGTTTTCTCTATTTTAGAGGCATTTTCCTATGGTGGAAAAGTTTTATTTGGGAAAAAGGTTGTCAAATGCAAGTAGTTGAAAGTTTCAAAGTGGTACAACTTTTGTTCTGCAACTCGTGTGACCAAATAGATTGTTCTAATGCATCTAAATAGGTATGTTTATGTTAGTAATGGTTCTCTTTCACACCCAAATATGCAAAATTTCTCTGAGCTACGTTTAACTGGATTGATCCCTTAAGAGTTCAAGTTGCAAAATGGCTGCAAACTTCAACATGCTATTACTCAGATACCCTGACACTTAGAAACTTCTCGTTTGATCCTATGGGACTGTATTAGGCCCCTCTACAATAATCTCTCTCAATTTTTTCTATCTCATAGGCATTTTCCTATGGTGACAAATTTTCACTTGGGGAAAAAGTTGTCAAATGCAAGTAGTTGAAAGTTGCAAAGTGGTGCAACTTTTGTTCTACAACTCGTATGGCCAAATGAACTATTCCAATGCATCCAAATAGGTATGTTTATGCTAAGCATGGTCCTCTTTCTTACCCAAACACGCGGAATCACTCTGAGTTACATTCAACCAGATCGATCCCTTAGTCTAAAGTACAAAATGGCTGCAAAATTTAGCATGCTATTACTTGAAGACCATGACACTTAGAAACTTCTCATATGACCCTATATGATCATGTTGGTCCCCTCTACAATAACCTCTCTCAGTTTTCACTATCTTGAAGACATTTTCCCTTGGTGGCAAATCTTCACTTGGTGAAAAAGTTGTCAAATGCAAGTAGTTGAAAGTTGCAAAGTGGTGCTACTTTCGTTCTGCAACTCGTTTGACCAAAAAAATTGTTCCAACATGTCTGCATAGGTATGTTTGAGCTAGAAATTGTCCTCTTTCACACCCAAGCATGCATAATTGCTCCGAGCTATGTTCAATTGGATTGATCCCTTATGATTCCAAAGTGCAAAATGGCTACAAAATTTAGCATGTTGGTACTCAAAATTCATGACGCTTAGAAACTTCTCATCTAATCCTATAGGATCGTGTTAGGCCCCTCTACAATAACCTCTCTTAGTTTTTTTATCTTGGGGGAATTTTCCTGTGGTGGAAAATTTTCACTTGGGGAAAGAGTTGTCAAATGCAAGTAGTTGAAAGTTGCAAAGTGGTGCAACTTTCATTTTGCAACTTGTGTGACTAAAAAAACTATTCCAACACATTCAGATGGGTACATTTACACTAGGAATGGTCTTCTTTTATACCCAAACACATGGAATTACTCCGAGCTCTGTTCAATCGGCTCGATCCCTGAAGGGTCCAAAGTGCAAAAGGGAAGCAATCTTTGATGGGCTATTACTTAAAAATTGTGATGTTTACAAACGCTCTATCTGAGCCTACAGGATTACATTGGGCCCCTCTACAATAACCTCTCTCTAATTTTGTTATCTCAGAGTTATTTTCCTGTGGTGTCTAACTTTCACTTGATGGAAAAAGTGTCAAATGCAAGCAGTGTAAAGTTGCAAAGTGGTGCAACTTTTGTTTTACAATTCGTGTGACCAAACAAACTACTCCAACGCGTCCTGATAGGTACATTTACTCTAGGAATGGTACTCTTTCACACCCAAACACATGGAATTAATCTGAGCTACATTCAACCAACTTGATCCCTTATGATGGCATGTAAAACAATCAAAAAGAGAAATATACACATGACGGTTGAGAAGTCTGAGTTTTCCACACAAAAAGAATATGATTATTGGTGAAGAGCACCTTGTTCCTCCATTTGATGAAGTAGGTCTAGTTCAATGGTTTTAGTAATGATAATGCCAAATAAGGCCATGATAGGCCATTTTTTAATGTTTCTTTTAGTTTTGAGTTAGTGTGTGGTCATTTGAGTCAATTATGTAAAAATTGCAAAATTGTCAAAAATGTTGTCAAACAAAAATGTAAAAATTGCTCTCATGTGGAAACCCAACAGTCATGGGAAGTTGAAAGGTATTTTTAGGCATTGTAAGGAGTTGGTTGAGGTTTATATATGTTGGAAACTTGAAGTTAGTGGTTGTTGAAGAGTTTGAAGGAGAATATCAATCAAATATTTTTGTTTCTTTGTTAATTTTTGTGCATTTTCTTCATTTCCAGCCAGTGTACAAGTTCGTATAGCAGGATTTTGCTCTAAGATGATATGAATCTATTATATAATAGTTTTAAATTTTATTTGAATCCATTATTATGGAATTCTATTAAGTTCCAAACAAATTAGAAGTAGATTTCTGAAACTGGTCTAAACTTGCTCATACAAGGGTTTGAGTGTAATATGTTGAAATAAGCCATTCCACCTATTGTTCAAGTTGTGTCTCGATGGAATGGGCCTGATGTAAGTAGGATAGGGAGTAGGAATAAGAAAATAGCATTAGTAAAGGAATTTAAATAGATTACTAATATTGCCCCTATTGAAAAGAAGAAAATTCTTGAGAATAAGTTAGAATAGGTTAGAAATATGGTGAGGTCAAAATTATGTTATGGGATAATGCCCTAGTTGGGAAAAGAGGGGTTTTGAATGAAAAAGAGAGGTTTTTTACTCTTAAAAGTGGGTAAAATCAGAGGGTAGCATAATTTGGTGGTCAATTAATTTTGTGTAGGAAGAATGAAGAGTGTTGGAAGAGGTTTTGAGGCTGCATGAGGTCTAGATATGGGGTTTTCAATAAACCCTAGTGAAATTTGAGAAAAGTGAGGGTTTACAGGATAGTGGGGTTAGAGGGCCAATCACGCCCTAAAAATTGTGGATTTTGTGGATTTATAGTCTGGTAAATGATTCCCAATGCTGTTTTGCAATTGGAAGAGTGATTGAGAGGGTGTTGCTTTGTTAAATAGACCTATTTGGGGGTTTAGGACAATGTTGAGGCACTAGGTTGAAGGTTTTGTTTCAAAAGAGTCTCATGGGATTTTGAGGCATGTAAAAGTATGTGCTAAAGGGTGTGTAAAAAAAATGAGGGTTGGAGAAATTGTTTAGAAAATTTGAAAGTTATGTCAAGAAAGGTAGGTTTGCTGACCTATTAGAGAGACTAGGTGAAAAACTGAAAACAATCCAAGATAGTGATTTTGGGGAAGAAAAGTGGTTGGAAATTCTTTGTATGGTGAAAGTGGATTGAAGGCCTCCCTGTCATTGCATCAATCATCCTCAAGTCTAGCAAGTGCAAGATTTTTTTCAATTATCCTCCTTTCCCTTACAATAATATACAACCAATTATAAATGTGTACAATGGTGGAACTTCAAAACATTTTATTTTTCCTGAATTAACAACTTTGGTTGTGAAGCATTTTGTCATTTTCATTTGAAATGATTTGCTATGCTTGAAATTTGGAGTCTAAGAGAAACAAGTGATGCTCTCACGTACATTTATTATTTGGTGTGATAAATAAAGTTTCCACCATCGAGTCCATTTCTTATTTGTATTATAAATTATAACTTGCTTTCTCTCGAGTCCATTTTCTATACAAGAAATAATATTTCAAAAATTTTACATATAAATCTTTCAACATGTTTATATGGTGATAGATCAAGAACATAACAATTCATTCTACACTATGAGGAGTATGTTGTAAAAATGTTTAAAGACTTCAAGAAAAATGTTTGTATGATAATGTGTCAAGAAGTTAACTACTTTATCTACTATGAATATTATGTTTAGCAAGTGTTGTGAAGATTAGGTATCCTTAATTGAGTTGTTCCAATCAAATGATTAAATAAATTGGAATATTTTTATGAATCATTTCATGGAATACTAGTTGAAAACACATTTTTTTCTTTTAGATAAAGTTTTTTTAGCATCAACCAATTAATATTCAAGACAAGCCATGAAGGACAACAATGATCAATGCTAGGGCTAACCAATTAATAAGTATACACGTGAATAAGTCAAGCATGTACATGTGAATAAGGGAAGCACAAGTACTCAAAAACAAATAATCCTTGAAGTATACACACGAATACATAGTATAAAAAAATTAATACAAAGTATATGCATGAATGCAATGTATACACATGAAAACACATAAGTCGCAAAGTATACATTGGAATACATGTAAGTCACAAAGTATACACGTGAGTTGTAAAGTATACACTTGAATACACATAACTCATATCTACTGAACCATGGATTTATAATGAAAATATGGACACCATCGATAAAAAATATTTGTATTAACCAAATAACCATGTAGGCATACATCAATATATGTCGATATAAGTATAAAATATAGGTACAAAATAGCCATATAGGCTTACAATGTCAAATATATCCAATACAAAATAGGTACAAAAATTCCATATAGGCATACAACAAAGGGCTTTGGAATCAAAAGTCATTGCTCTCCATGCTCTTGAAATTAACTCTTTCCCTTTGCTTGTTGATCGGATGGCGATAAGTTTGTCACTCATTTATGCTAAGGTCGAGGACTGCTCTTGGTGATCCTCCTAGAGTTTAGTTCTTGGTTAAGTCTTATCTATTACAATAAGAAGTAAAGACATTAATATATAGAAATTAATTATAAAAATGATACATTTAACAAAATAATCACTTATCGCCATCTAATGATCACTCTCCACTAGGGAAATATTCAAATTCTCATGCTGAGGCATGTTGAATCCCTGTATAAACCATCCAAATAGAAATTAAACTATGAATCAATAATGGTTTGATTTTTTAGTAACATCTATAACAACGAATGTAAATTGAAATTTAACAATTTTCCTCAAACCTCCCATGTCAGAGCCATCAAGGATTCTATAGTAGATGAAACAACGATCTTCATTTCCCTCATCACATTTGGAGGTGTTTCCAATTGCAACATCTGAAAATAAAACAAAAAATTATTCAATCACAAAAACTACAATAGCGATCCATGTCATGACTTATAATGTATGAGATAATGAACAAAATTTTGAGTACTTATTAAACTATATATTTCTATCATGCTTACTATTTTCCTATCCATATCTTGTTTGAAAGCACATTTTTTTAGGATTTTACCCATAGTAGCAAGTCAGTGAACTATTTGATAATTTTTTTTGTAGACGTGCACGATAACTATGGTGGCATAGAGAAGGTAGTGAAATGTTTGAAAAAATTCCTAAATGAAATGGGTTCTCGTGATGATGGAATTCCATTACAAACAAATGCATGTCATGGCATTCCATTACCATAAGACCACATTTATTTTAGGCATTTTTTTAGATAATTCATTGCCTTCTCTATGGTATTATTGCTTACTATTATGTTTTGATTGAAATTTTTCCAAGCATCCATAGTTTGCTGCAAAGCACCTATTTTAGGCTTTTAGCCATAGCAGCAAGGAAGTGAGTAGTTTGATAAAATGATTTGGTACACATGTATGGAAAATGTGGTATCATAGAAAAGGTGGTGAGCTATTTGAATAAATTCCTTGAAGAAATGTGGTCTCATGGTGATGGAATGGCATTCCATCACCATGAGATTGCATTTCTTTGAGGCATTTTTTCAAACTACTAACTGTCTTGTCTATGCTATTGCTTACTATTATGCTTTGATAGATTTTTTCCAAGCATCCATAGTTTGTTGGAAAGCATCCTTTTTAAGATTTTAGCTATAGTAGTGAGGAAATGAATTGTTTGATAAAATGCTTCGGTAG
Source organism: Sequoia sempervirens (assembly GCA_007258455.2). Classification (NCBI taxonomy): domain Eukaryota; kingdom Viridiplantae; phylum Streptophyta; class Pinopsida; order Cupressales; family Cupressaceae; genus Sequoia; species Sequoia sempervirens. The sequence continues at coordinate 668,720,854 of VDFB02270651.1, forward strand.
ACATGTATGGAAAATGTGGTAGCATAGAAAAGGCAGTGAGTTGTTTGAAAAAGTGCCTCAAAGAAATTGGGTCTCATGGTGATGGAGATCACCATGAGACCGCATTTCTCTGAGGAATTTTTTCAAACAACTCATTTACTTGTCTATGTTATTGCTTACTATTATTCTTTCATATATTCCTTCCAAGCATCCATAACATAGACAAGGCAGTGAACTATTTGAAAAGATTCCTCAATAGAAAGTGGTCTCATGGAATGCTATGAAAAGAAAATGTAATTGGAAGCTGTTCCTACTTATTACTTATGCTATGTGAAGTAATTGCATCATTGCTTATGTTGAATTTCTAAACAACTATATATTGTAGTTGAAAATTTGTCATCTATCAACATCTAGTTATTATTTATGGAATGTGAAGTAATGCTTTGAGTTTGAAAGATGTGCAATACAACTTAATCAATGATATGAATATAAAATACACAAATCTATTAAGTACAATTCATTAGTTGAACTCTTTATTCTATTACCTATGTGTAGGTTTGACTAAATCCACTAACACTAGGAGGTGTTCCCATGAAACCTCCAATATTAGCCTATTGAACATCGAAAATCACATATAAAAATACCATTAATCAAAAAATGCTATTAACATGTAATAAATTTATAATTGTTTACTAGTTACATACCTCAAAGTTAGGTGTAGTGGAGAAAGAAGAAGGTGTTGGGCCAACGTATCTAATATCAACAATATGACCCTGCAATTTTATTAAAATCATAAAATAAATTAGTTAATCTTGCATTTCAAGATTAAAATTTAATAAATTAAATTCAATGAACATGCTAACTTTACCTGAGTATCAATGCCATATGCCTCATGCAAAATTTTAGCTTCCCTCTCCATATCCATAGCTATAGATGGATCCTTTGTAGCAACCTCCTGAGTGTTGGTGGGGTCATATGAACAAGTTGCCTCACAAGATTGACACAAATGGGTTTGAAGGCCACCACTTGAAGACTCCTCTAAATGGCACTATAGAATAGGGTTGGCATGCTAGATGACACTTTGGGTCAAAGATCTGATAGCCTATAAAGTCTCTATGTCAGCACTCTCCTTTGTGATGGAAGGGATAACAATGTGCTCATGAGGTGGCCTAGCAAGAGGTCATCTCCCTTGCTGCGTAGGATCCTGTTGTGCACCAGGTCTATCTTGAGCTGACCCCCCACCTCTCCCATGGAAGTACCTCATATCAAAATAATTTGTGATTTTGTTCAAGATGAACTCATAGTATAATTTGACTTCACAATTGTTGCATGGTGGGTAATCAAAAACCATTTACCACCTATCATAAAAAAAGTTCCTAACTTGTTGGTGGTGGCACCAATGAATAGGAAACCTCTTTGTATTGAGGGTAATATTTTATTTTTTGTGTGGATCAAGGAATAATGAGCACAAATCACCTTTTCTAATTTTTAAATCTTTTACATCTTTATATGATAATTTATTCGTGTAATAAGCCCTATCCGCCTACCTCTTATCTTTCCATCTAGTTAATTTTTTGCTAATTGAATCTACATTTTTTAACATTTCTTTCAATGAAATTTTATGGGTCATTCTTTCTATGGTTGAACCTGAATCGTAGATTTTTGGCACCATGCACCTTTCTAGGTCTTTTAGGGTTTTTCACCTAAAAGGAGAAAGTAGGGCCAAAAGATCTAGCTAGTTCACTCAAATTAGGAAATGTATGATGTTTAGGATAAATGTAATAAACTAAGTGCAATTAAGTGATCTAAATGATTGAATTTGAATGCAAAACTAAATATTTAAGCTACGTTGGAAAACACAATGTGATATACAAAACAATGAACTATGAATGAATAAATGCATAACAGAAAGAAATGGGTTAAATTAATGTGCACTTAGGAAAGATTTGAGGAATTTGGAATCTTTGAAATGCTGTTTGGAATTGTAGAAATTCACCAGTGGAACTCATTTGCCAAAGGTCGTGAATTAGTCCTGCTTCTAATGAAAACTGTCAGGAGCATGTTTTTGAGTGTCAAGATCCAGAATTTGAAGAACTTAGATTTCTAGCCTTAAGGTGGGACTCATTCACCACTAGCAGTGAATTAGTCCTCTCCCAAAATTTTGAGAAATCAAGAAACAACTTTGCAACACCAAATCTAAAGATGTCTGCTTGTCGGTTTGCCGAAGTCAATTCTTCAAGAAAAATACATAATTCCTTCTATAATATTGAAATAAGGTTGATTAGACTTGAAGCACCTAGTTGACTTGTCGATCACTATTCAACACCTAAATTCTTGTTAAATCTGCACACAAAAGTTTGCAAACACACATGCAAGAGGGGAAAAATGGTTGAGGGTTAGCAAATAGGGGTTTTCCTTCGTCAAACCCCACTTTGGTAATCAAACCCTTAATGAAATAATGAAATAAAAGAGGATGATAAACAAATAACATGCAAATGCTATCAACTTACCAAACCCTTACTGAAGAAAATATGAAGTTGTCTCAATGGATGCTCTTGAATGCTTGATTTATGCTTGATTTGATGTTGTAAAGTGCTTGAATGCTTGAGTGAATGAAAAGATTTCTTGGATGTGATGTGTGATTATAGGAGATGTAAAATGAGGTGAAAATCACTTATTTATACAATCTTGTGCCTTAGTAACCTGTTAATACCTCATCACAGGCTGACATCGAGTGATTTTGAATAAAAAACTGAAAGGAAATTTAAAATATTTTGAATTTGGAGCCAAGGGGGACTCATTTGCCTCCCATGGTGAATGGGTCCCACCTAGGACCTAAAAATGGGTGTTAGGAATTAAGTCACATTTAATGTGATTTGTTAGGTTTGCATTAAAAAATGCATTTAATTAAATCTTATAAGGGCATAAATGATTCAAATAAAGCATAAGAAAGGTGTACATAGTGAAGTTATGCCTAGAAAAGTGTGAAATCTTGTTACAAGACTTTACAACACTTCAAAATAGGACTTGTTTAGTGATGAAAAGGTGATTTTTAGGTGAATTGTAATGAATAGAGTCTAGAAGAGTGTAGAAATGTTTTACAACACTTCACAAAACCTTCGCAAGATGCCAATATTTGAATTTTAGTACATAAATATGCATGTTCAAGCCACATTACAATATAAAATTAGAGAAAAATAGACCAAACATCATGAAACAAGACCTAAAAGGCCATGAAAATGACAAGGGGCCATTTTTCTATGACACAAAACTGTTTGGATTGCTCAATCTCTTGATTAAATCCTCAATTTTTTTTTATTGTTCTCAATTTCACTCATTAAATTTTGCTGAGTGCCAAGAGGGTGTTGAGGGATTGGTGGAGGAGCTTGTTGTTGTGGTTGATTAATTTGAGGATTTTGTTCCTCTTGTTGTTGCTATGCTTATTGAGGATTTTGAGGATGGTTTGTAGGTTGATGAACATCTCCTACAACTATAAAAAACAACTTAAAACTAAAAAATTCAAAACAAAAAAAAGAAATCCTTACCTTTTAGACCTCCTCATTGATGTGGTAGCATCCTGATGATGAAACAACAACCGTTGATGAATAATTTGCAAAATAGCTCCTTCTAGAATGTGAGAATATTGGGGTTTTGGCCGCGGCAACAAAGAAGCATAGTGAGAAGTGAAAATGAATTTGTTTTTTTTCTTTTTCTTTTTCTTTTAATAGGTCATAACACGGGCATGTTATAACGTGATCATGTTATGGGGTCATTATGACTGAGCTTGTTGTGGCCAAGCCTTAGGTAAGACACCAAACCATAACGCGAGCACATTATAATGCACTCGTGTTATGAGTTTTCATTTTTTTTTTCAAAAAGTGGCCACAAATTGGCTACCTGTCTTCATGAACCCGCCCTAATGTCATAAATTATTATATTAATTAAATAATATAAATTATTTAATTAATTCATTTTAGCCTTTTCTAACACAAATTAATTAAATTCTATTTAATTAAATAACTTATTTTCCTCACTTTTTGAATTAAATTTATATTTAATCAAAAAGTTAACTCACTTTTTTCCTCTTGCAATGAGATAATGTTTCAATTATTTCAAATTTCACTTTCCCTCTTCAAACTAATTTATTTTGTCAAAAATCATTCAACTTCCTATTGTTCTTTCACTTCTGATCTTATCCCGTCTCGTCTTGATTAATTACAACCATTGATTGAACTAAAAATTGATTGGTCTTGACCGTCCATTTTTCCATCCAAATCTCTATAAATAACACTGCTATTTATCACTTTCATCATCTAAGAAAATATTGAATAGGCTATAGTGTTGTTGAGATAATTAATTTCCTTAATATTTTGTTGTCATTTACTTTAGGCTTACATTGTAGGTTACAAATCTGAGGGCATTCATTTCTCCATCCGAATCTCTATAAATAGCACTACTATTTATCACTTTCATCATCTAAGAAAATAAATTGAATAGGCTATCGTGTTGTTGAGATAATTAATTTCCTTGATATTTTTCTGTCATTTACTTTAGGCTTACATTGTAGGTTACAAATATGAGGGCATTCATTACTTCATAGAAAAATGGAGAAGAACAATGAAGGTGATTCAATCATGGTGTGAAGACTTGGGTAAATTCATTATGTTATTTTGAGTTTTCATAATAGGGTTTTCTTCATTGTTTCTTAGGGATTTTTTGGTTTGATTTTATCGATTAATGTTTTCTAACTTTGAATTTTCCTAAGCTACAATAAGGATATGCATAAAGATATCATGCTCAGTACCAACACTAATGCAATGAAAATCAAAAATTTATTCTTTTCTACTATAAATTTACATTCATCTCCAAGGAGAGGTCCTTAAACATCATTATTACAGTTATATGAATAAACAACATCTAATTACATGAATTTTAATTGAAGTTAAATGATTCCATATTGTTACTCAATCGATAAACCTCAATTTCTCCAATGGTGGTTACCACACCACCCAACTTTGTAGAATCAAATGATCCACTCCCACCATGCTAGGAGATAGTCACATGGGCCACAAGCACACCACTCATGCCAAACAATAGGGGGATGGATTTTACACATGACATACAAAAATAATAAAATCCACATGCCCATCATAGAACAACCAATCATCCAATCACATAATGTATCTAATACAATTAAGTACATGATATAATAATAAATGGAATAACATTAACCGTATTGGGAAAACTCACCAATGTCACATCATAAATATGTATTGGGCCAACTCATTAATGCAATACAAATAATTATCCTTGGGAAAACTAATTGTTGATCATGAAAAATTGCACTTCTCCCAAACAACCTTATGGTAAATTTAGTGAATGGGGGACCTACTTTCACTTCACTAAATAACATCCAATATTTTTAAAGAAGCTAAATATTCCTTGGTGTTTGGGGGAAAGGGAGGAGGAAATACAAAAAGGAAAACTTAATTGTGGTGAAGCACCAAAGATTTTACAACATTTCAAAAACCCTAACAAGCTCCTATTTCTGATAAAGTGAGCACATAATTCCATAGATCCTTCATAGTTGGAAGGAGAACGAGTAGCTATGGCCTATGCATGCACATAGAAGCCATTAAAATCCTCCCATGGGAAGCACCCATTAAGGTTCAAATAGAAACAGGGAACCAAAATTCGAACAAGATATTTTTCATCCTTATAGAGCTATTCCACTTGACAACATAATATGAATACTAACAATGATTCAATTCTTGAAAGTTTAGGCTAGAAGATCATAAAAGCTAGAAATTTAAAATCAAATATCAAGAATTGTATGCGGAAATAAAGAGACACAGAGCATTCAATCTATATGAGATATAGAATAAAGCATAAATCAAAGGTCTCATGTGCACAATCTAATGCAAAATTTCTTCTTCTATTATGTGATATTATAAAATAATTAGAATGCTAAGGTCAGATAATAAATATGAATAATTGTCTTGACATTTATTACAAAAGAGCGGTCGGATCTCTCTAAGAAATCCTCTACACCCTTATTCTACTATTTCTATTACTTCTATTGATGATCTAATATATCACCTATCTATCAATATTAAGAGGCTGCTAGAAAATTCCATTTTATAAGACAAGGGAAGCATACAAGCACCGAGCACTCTCCACCGCCAAAGATAAAACCATAATAGGTGTCATCACTAGACAACCTCAAAATTTGATAAAAAATTAGATCTAATATGATAATAAAAATTGAGCTACTTCCATAATGGCAATGGATGTAACAACTCAATGAACTGGATGCCATAGGAGCTTTATGTAGGTCTCCTTATCGAAAGGAAGGTATGGGATGCAAATGCTTGACTAAATACCATCCAATCTATTATAGGTGATAATGGTGTCATAAAAAATGAGGTGAACCCTTGAAGCTACAAAGGAACAAAATGATTTTCCACCCGAAAGTGTTCATGAAGGTATTACTTCAATGGTGAAGAAACCTAGGTGACATGGCATGCTAGTGAGATTTCTTGAAAAATTGAGAGAGTGGCCTAAGGAAAATTTCCGTGGGATTGACATGTGTCTACCTTCAGGTTCGAAAGGAAGGGAAAATCCAAAAGGTTAGTGCAACTACCACGTGGTGTAATTGCACGCCATTTCACCAAAATTGTCTTGCAACCTTCAAAAGGATGCGCTAACATGACATGTGGTGAGGTAAAAAAAAAATGAAAAGGTGAGGGCCTTGGGGCAAAAAGAAGAAAGTGAAGGAAACAAAAATTATTAAAGAGAAAAAATGCTCCACATTTTTTGGTGACTCACAAGGGGGCCTTCAACTATGGAGGCATGAACCCAGAGAAATAAAACAACATAAAAGATAAAAGAAATCTATGATCCCTTAGAGTTTGAGGAATGCAAAATATAGATACTCCCAGTTTGTGTGAGAAGGAAAAACCAATGGATCTATCATCTTAGATTCCTAATCAAGGTCAATTATCTCCTTGAAGGAGACTACTCCCCATTTTGCTTGTGTCATTATGATGAGGGAATAGAGTTGGGCCAAGGGGAGAAGAAAATATTTGATTTCTTTGGTCGTAGGTGATAATTTCTGGAGTTCTAACTAGTCCTACTGCTTGAACTCTAAGACCTATTTGAGTTTTTCCTTAGTGAGTACTGCTCCATTAGGTGAAAATGGAAAGGGAAAACCAAATTGAATCAAAGATCTAAAATCCTCTCATTTTATAAATCTTCTTGGTTAGTGCTAGCTGAAAATTCTTACTCTTTTGGGTGACATAGATGCACATGATGAACTCATTTTCCTTCTTGGTATCCACTCTTTGGTCTAAAATCCCAATGCTCACTAGAGTCTCCTCAATCACCTTATACAATTTGGCTATTAAATTACCCAACTTAACAGAACAAGGTGACATTGTATTTAGAATTTGGTTGACTGTTGGGCCAACCATTGCATTTAACTCTTGTGCATCAATTATAAATCTTAGAGCTATTTTTAGGTTCGTCATTACAACCATAATCCTTTACCAATGGGAAAAGAACAACCTTTGTACCACCAGGAGGAGTTCAAAACTTCTTGCCATAGTCAGTTCCTATTGGAACTAAGACTCCTTAACCTTTATTTCATCCTTCAATTGATTGACCTCTGCCCAAGCTTGTGAAGCTCCTTCATTGTTTGAGACCAAGCACTAGCTATCTCACCTTCCATCTCATTCTTTTCCTTTCTGAATTGCTTGCTTAGCTACTTAATTCGGTCCACTGCTTCAGACCATTTCTCATGCATTTCTTGTAGCTCTTTCTATAATTCTACACATCTATTATCCTTTTGACATGAAATATCAGCAAACTCCTTCTTCTTCTATTGCCATTCCTTCATAGCCTTTTGCATTTGGGATCTTAATTCTTTTATTATTTTGCATCATCTTTTCCACTTCAGCTAAAATTCAATCCTTTTTAGTTTGAGCACACTTAAGTGATATGGCCACTTCTCCTTGCATAACTTATGCCTACCTAAGGTGGGAAATCTCCACATCCTTTGTTTTTATCTCCACATGGTTCCTATCAATTGTAGCTTTTATATTGACCAACTTTGCCTCTCGCTTCATCAATTTCTTCTCCAGCCTCATGTAATTGACATATACCGCATTCTTTGTAGCTTTGGAAAGGCCTATCTTGTCATGGGGGAGCACCTCACTTAGTTTTAGATCCACAGTCTGGATCTCATAGTCTTCATACTACATCTCCCCGTATAGCTTGGAGACTAGAGGATTAATAATTGAAATCATTAGGGACCTCCGCTTTTTATCAAAAAATGTCTGCAACTTTGAGGTAGTTGGAGCCACCATGGACTTCACGAATTTCCTTGATTTCATCTCCCTCTGGGCTTGCTTGGTTAACTCTATTTGAGTATGAAGAACTTCTAAGGATTCAATACTTTTTGCAGCAATGGGGACACCTACAGGGAGGCCATAAAGGGTGGCACATGGGGTGTGCCTCCGATCACTTCAGATTGGGGAGAGGAAAAGGGGAAAACTATCAATGAGAAAGGAAGGATTCCTTACAAATATTGTGTGGAATGCATAGTGCTCATTGGGGTAAGGGGTGTAGTGGTTGAGAATAGAGGTAGAGGCCTATAAATAAGAAATGGTGAAGAAAATTGTAACATGGGTGGCTCCAAAAACAAAACCTAGGCCTAAAATAAAGCAAATAAAATGTCAACTGTAGCTATAGTGGAAGATGCTTGTTCGATACATGGGGCTTCCACATGAGGCTCATCAACAAACATGGCAAGGGGTGTGCCAAAGATGAGTAGGTTGGAATCAATCAATGGAGGATTCTTCTCTATGGATGGGGGGTTTGTAGGTACTAATGATGCAGTGGAAGAAAGAACAAGTGTAAAGCTTACTTGAACTACAGGGGCTGAAGATACTTGCAAAGAGAAATCCACCTCTTCACCTTCCTTGTCCAAGGATCCTTGTCTACCCAAGTCTTGGATTCTCCTTCTCTTAATAGAGGGTGCATTAGTTTCTCCAAACCCTTTGACGGTTGACCCTAGTTAATCTTGGGTTCCTTGAACTACCAAAGACTTCCTTGTACATTGTTGGGTCCATTTTTCTTTTGTAGGAATATTGGTGGAAGAGGAGACCTGTGACTCCTTCAACCGCAATACTTCTTTTTCCTTCCCCTTTGCAGTTTGGGATGCTTGGGGTGGTGAGTTGGAACCTTGCACATTTTATTGTTTGGGGTCCTAATCATATTTCTAATTTGAATAAGACTCAACCTCTTTATCATAAATAACTTCAAATTCTTCATCCATGGGAATGGCTCCACACAAGGGGCATGTTTGGCTGATTTGCTATTGATATCTCCAAAAGTTAGTTTCTTTCCTTTTGGACCACCCCTTCTTCCTTAGCTGTTATGTGAAGGACTTATCCATTAGAATTCCCGAGTTGAACTTTGCCATGCGTTGGTAGAAAGTTATCCATGGATACCACAACAATGGTACAGTTTCCAAGTTGACATAGGCACCTTCATTGCTCTCGGTTGGATTTTGTCTTTCTTCCCAATATGGCTTTGGCTCATTTTGTGCCATAGAAAAATGGCCCCTTGTCATTTTCATGGCCTTTTAAGTCTTTCTTTATGGTATTTGATATATTTTTCTCTAATTTTATGTTGTGACATAGGTTGAACATGCATATTTAGGTACTAAAATTCAAATAACGATGTCTTGTGAAGGTATTGTGAAGTGTTGTAAGACATTTCTACACTCTTCTAGACTCTATTCATTATAATTTACCTAAAATTCACCTTTTCATCACTTATCAAGTCCTATTTTGAAGTGTTGTAAAGTCTTGTAACAAGATTTCACGCTATTCTAGGAATAACTTCACCATTTATCCCTTTTTCATGCTTTATTTGACCCCTTTATGCCCTCATATATCTTAATTAAGTATATTTTTGAATGTTAACCTGATAAACAACATTAAAAAAAACTTAATTCCCAACACATATTTTCAGGTCCTAGGTGGGACCCATTTGCTATGGGTGGCGAATAAGTCCCCCTTGGCTCCAAATTCAAAATTTTTAAAATTTCCTTTCGGGTTTTTATTCAAAAACACTTGATGTTGGCTTGTGATGAGGTATGAATGGTAAACTAAGGCACAAGATTGTATAAATAAGTAATTTTCAGCTCATTTTACATCTAAAATCTCCTCACTCATTCAAGCATTTCATCTCACATTCAAGCATTCTATAACATCAATTCAAGAAATATTCAAGCACTTTGGAGCATCCATTGACATTACACCAGATTTGCATTATCAAGGGTTTGGTAAGTTGATAGCTATTGCATGTTATTAGTTTATCATTCTCTTTCATTTCATTGTTTCATTAAGGGTTTGATTACCAAAAGTGGGGTTTGACCAAGGAAAACCCCTATTTGCTAACTCTTAACCATTTTCCCCCTATTGTATGTGTGTTTGCAGACCTAGGTATACAGATTTAACAAGATTTTTGGTGTTGAAGATTAGTAAACAAGTCAACTAGGTGCTTCAAGTAAACTCATTCATATTTCAAGCTTGGAGAAGGTTTTTTGCCTCTTTCCTGCAAAATTGGCTTTGACAACCTAACAATCAGAGATTTCCAAATCTGGTGTTGCAGAGTTATCTCGTAATTTTTCAAAAATTTAGGAGAGGAAAAATTTTCCACTAGTGGTGAAAGAGTCCCACCTTAGGACTGAAAATCTTAATTTTGTCAAATTCCTGATCCCAACAGTCATAAACCAGTTTTTGACACTTTTTCACCAGTAGGAGGACTAATTCGCCATGCTAGGTGAATGAGTCCCACTATGAAATTTTAGTGATTTCATTAAACATTCACAACATTCTAGATTCATTAAACATTGTCCAGGTGCACTCTGTTTCATTCTATTTCCTTCTGTTTTGCATTATTTCTTCATTTAGTTCATTGTTTTCATATCACAATGTGTTTTCAAACATAGTTTAAATCTTAGCTTTGCATTCAAATTCACTCATATAGATCACTTAATTGCATTTAGTTTACTTCTTTTAGTTTAGAAAACATCACAAATAACATAATTTGAATGAACTAGTTAGAATTTTTTGCCCTACCTCTCTCCTTTTAACCCTAGAAGAGTTGGAGAAGTCCTAGAGAGCCAAAAATCAATGGTTCATTTTGAATACTTCACATTTCTGATTTCATACACATATTGCATCCTAGATTACATTTGCATCAACATTCAGTTAGGAAATTGTTTTGTTCTTGCATTCTAGGACTTTTCATATTGCATTAGTGAAAACTTCATTTAGATCTCATTTTTCCATTACATCTCATTAAAAAAATTGAAAAATTGCATTCTGCATTCTTGATTACATTTTTTAGTGCATTAAATTCATCTTAATGTTTTTGAAAAACACAAAAAATTATCATACTAGGATGCATTCGCCACCGTAGGAAAATATGTCCTACACTTTTTAAACAACATTTCTAGCATTTTTCTGACATTTTCTTGCATTACAGTTTCCTATTCTTGCATTTTGTTTTAATTTCCAAAATATCTATTTTTAATCATTTATTTCACCTTAGTTTACTTGCATCATGGATTTTTCTTTCAATAAGTTTTGGAACTCATTAAAATCATTGGTAGACATGCCCAATTGTGCCTTTGGCTATGACCCTAATGACCTTGAACTCACACATGCTCCTTCAACTCGTCATGATTGTCCTCCTCATGATGTAGACATCATTGGAGAAGATTATGCTAGCATGAACAAGTTCTACAATGACTACCTTGACAACCTAGAAGTCAATGCAACTTTTATCCATCCATGAAGTCATAAGATCTGCCTACTATTTCACCTCCTGATCACTTTGTATATTTATAGCCTAAAGTCAATGAAAGACCTAAGGTTCCTCCTTCAAGTGGACCTAGTTCTTCTAAACAACCTCACTGAAAACCCTTTTACAATCACAAAGTCACCAACACTCCTATAAACCTTGAAGAAACATATGGTAAAGGACTTACTATCTTAAGTAAGTAAGGTTGTGACACAAAACACGAACATGACATTCATCAACTTCTTGAACAATAGTCAACCGACGCAAACACAACAGGATTAGGATACCAAGATCCTTCTCATCCTAATAGACATCCTTTTCAACCTAGGAGACTTTGGGATGCTAGTACAATGATCTTGGATTCTTCTCCTGACTTAAACATTCTCCTTCCATGTGAACAACCATTTTCTCCTTCTAATGACAAGGATGTCAGAATCCCCATGGGTCCCCATCCTCCTTCTATTCATGAACAAGGAGAATCTAGCAAATGAAAGTGACCTTAAAAATTGAAGAAGCTCAAGTTTCCTACACATCCTCCACTTGAATGTGAAAGGAGACTTCAACTGATTTTAAACAAAGGTCTTATACTTTTACCACCTGTGACTAGGTTGGTTATTCTTCTGAAATAATCTAACATACCATTTTGTAAATATCATCATATTCTTGGATATAAAATAGAAGAATGTCAGACATTGAAGGACATACTAGATAAGTATCACTTCATTGATACCGATTTTTTCCCCGTCATACCTTAAAACAATAAAAACACCTTCGTCATGCCATAGTTGTAGAGTTCCCTATTCTCACTATTTCATGATCCTTTTCATCACTCACCTCGGCTCATTCTTGCCTTTACACTTTGTGGGGGGCAAGAACCTATTAGCATTTTCCTTTATCTCTTAACTATGTTATTCCTTTTCTACTTAGTTATTTAAGATTGAGAAACCAATAACTTAATGGTTGACTTACATCTGCATTACTTGTTTCTTTTTATTTTCCTTTCATGTGCGTATCATGTTCCCCCGTATTGCGTGTTTGATGTTCTCTCTCTTTGTACACTTCTTCTATTCATATCTCTATTCTTCTATTCATCATTCATTGTCTTTTTTATTTTTGTTTTATGTTTTCCTTTTAGGGATGATGCAAAGCATGGAGATGCCCTATGTATCTTCCATGTTGACCCAAAAGGTCCTTGTATTTTTCATTTTTTTGTGTTCTCCTTTTGGGGATGATGCAAAGCATAGAGACACCCGATGTCTCTTCCATGTTGACCCACAAGGTCCTCATCTTTTTCACTTTTGTTTTGTGTTTTCCTTTTGGGGATGATGCAAGGCATCGAGACTGAAATGTCTCCTTCATGTTGACCCAAAATCTTTTTCATTTTCTTTCATTTCACTTGTGTTTTCCTTTTGGGGATGGTGCAAAGTGTTGAGACCACAATGTCTCTTCCATGTTGACCCAAAAAAAATATTCTTTTTCTTTTGTTTTTGCTTTCTTTGTGTCATTCTTCCTGTTCTATGTGCTTTAGGAAATGATGATAGTTTTGAGCTCTTTCATAAACACATTGCAACAATGAACATACTGACCACAAATCCATAAATCCCTTATGTGTTTGGTGTGCTTTATTTTTTAGGGGGAAATTCCCTTTTCTTTCCTTTTCATTTTTCTTGACATGACGTAGCCTAACTTCAAAACATATGACTTGGAATAGGGATTTCCATGTTGGCTCTCATGTCTTGTTTTCTTTCTGCTTTTTCTTTTCTTCTCCACTTTAAAGTAATTGCTCATAGAATGATGTGTAGCAATTCCTTTAGAGTGGGGGGCATACATTACCATTAATTCATTTGCATTCTTGGTTCCTAGTTTAGCCTTGTCATTTATATGATGCATTTGTTACTTTGTGGATAACACTCAGTGTGATGTCCTTCATAAGTGTGATCTATCTCAACATATTACATTCCTCATGTTGGCCTGATGCGACACATTGCATCCGCTTAGTTGTGAATATACTATTATTTGATTGGTCCTCTTTTGGAGACATTAGACACAATTTTACCCAAGTGACTAAGCTTTCATGAACTGAACAAGACTCCTTCAAACATCTTTTGCATTTTACACTTTTATTTTTTACATTTTTGCATTTTGTACCTTTTGCCACCTTCCATAATGCAACTTGCATGACTGTGGTACCTTTCTTTTTTGATCATAAATTATTTTGTTGTGGCACCTTATTAAAGTTATCAGTAGGTGTAACTTTAATATGGTTGAGCAGGAAGCCCACCTAGCAGCATGACTTTTCCCCATAGCCACCTTTGTGTTTGTGAGTGCATACCAACTAGCATATGTATCTTACCTTTTGGGATTTTTCACCCCACGGATAGCCAAAAGTTTCATGGTCCTAAAGTGAGTATGTTTGGGCCTTCTCATGTGATGGATCATCATGTGTTCTATCACCTTAGAGTGAGTACACATTCTCTTTTTCAAATAATCAACCTAGATCTAATCCAAAACTAGTTGGATTAATGATCAAAGCTTCACCTGATTCATTTCAACACTTGTGTGTTCCTTTTTTCTTATGTCTAGTTTTCCATGGGATCTTCATCCTCAGGGCTTGATCATCCCTCTTGATTGTTGTCATTTCATCTTGCTAGTGTAAATGCATTTAACCCTCTTCTCGATGTTCATGGCTACTTTAGTGTGAGTTTGAAGCAAGTTCATCCTCTCACTAAAGTGGGGGCTAAATGTGCCATAGAAAAATGTCCCCTTGTCATTTTCATGGCCTTTTAGGTCTTTCTTTATGGTATTTGATATATTTTTCTTTTATTTTTTGTTGTGACATGGCTTGAACATGCATATTTAGGTACTAAAATTCAAATAACGATGTCTTGTGAAGGTGTTGTGAAGTGTTGTAAGACATTTCTACACTCTTCTAGAATCTATTCATTACAATTTACCTAAAAATCATCTTTTCATCACTTATCAAGTCCTATTTTGAAGTGTTGTAAAGTCTTGTAACAAGATTTTATGCTTTTCTAAGCATAACTTCACTATTTATCCCTTTTCTCATGCTTTATTTGGCCCCTTTATGCCCTCATATGTCTTAATTAAGTGTATTTTTGAATGTTAACCCGATAAAAAACATTAAATACAACTTAATTCCTGACACATATTTTTAGGTCCTAGGTGGGATCCATTCACCATGGGTGGCAAATGAGTTCCCCTTGGCTCCAAATTAAATTTTTTAAAAATTTCCTTTTTGGTTTTTATTCAAAAACACTTGATGTCAGCCTATGATGAGGTATGAATGGTAAACTAAGGCACAAGATTGTATAAATAAGTGATTTTCACCTCATTTTACATCTCCTACAATCTCCTCACTAATTCAAGCATTTCATCTCACATTCAAGCATTCTACAACATCAATTCAAGTAATATTCAAGCACTTTGAAGCATCCATTGACATTACTTCAGATTTGCATTATGAATGGTTTGGTAAGTTGATAGCTATTGCATGTTATTAGTTTATCCTTCTCTTTCATATCATTGTTTCATTAAGGTTTGATTACCAAAAGTGGGGTTTGACCAAGGCAAACTCCTATTTGCTAACTCTCAACCATTTTCCCCCTATTGCATATGTGTTTGTAGACCTAGGTATGCAGATTTAAAAATATTTTTGGTGTTGAAGATTTTTAAACAAGTCAACTAGGTGCCTCAAGTTGAAACTCATTCATATTTCAAGCTTGGAGAAGGCTTTCTTCTTGTTTCCTGCAGAATTGACTTTGAAAACTCAACAACAAAGAACAACAAAGATTTCCAGATCTAGTGTTGTAGAGTTGTCTCTTGATTTTTCAAAAATTTGGGAGAAGATGGATTTACCACTAGTGGTGAATGAGTCTCACCTTAGGACTGAAAATCTAAATGTTGTCAAATTCTGGATCTCGATAGTCAGAAACTAGTTTCCAACACTTTTTCACTAGTAGGAGGATTAGTTTGCCACCCTGGGAAAATGAGTCCCACTGTGAAATTTTAGTGATTTTATTTAGCATTCAAAACATTCTAGATTCATCAAACATTGTCCAGGTGCACTTTGTTTCATTCTATTTTTTTGTATTTTGCATTATTTCTTCATTTAGTACATTGTTTGCATATGACAACATGTTTTTAAACATAGTTTAAATCTTAGCTTTGCATTAAAATTCACTCATATAGATCACTTAATTGCATTTAGTTTACTTCATTTAGTTTAGACAACATCACACATAACATAATTTGAATGAAATAGTTAGCATTTTTTGCCCTACCTCTCTCCTTTTAGGTGAAAAACCCTAGAAGAGCTAGAGAAGTCCTAGAGAGCCAAAAATCAATGTTTCACATGTAAGAAATATAGGTTCCCTTCCACATTATATTTCCATTTGTCGTAGATGATATTGAGGTTGTGATAGGCCAATTTTCTAGTCAATACATGCTACTCCTCTCTCTTCATTAGTGTCACTTTTCTCTTTCCAACAGTGAGAGGGATTTCATGAAGCTTCATCTTTTTCTTCTTGGAACTATGGTCATAATCCACAATTGATAATTGTCTATATAATTCCAAGGAAAGTGTCCCGACCATTACAAACCTTTGGAGCTAAAAAGGCTCTCTTGTAAACCCATGGAATATGATGAAATTAAAATAAATTCCCATGAAGTAGTCAAGTGGGGTTACATGTGTCCTTATTCAATCTAGATC
>VDFB02270651.1:668747583-668768170 GCA_007258455.2 Sequoia sempervirens
CCCTCAACGCTAAAACCTTAATCCCTCAACCCTTAAAACCTCAACCCTCTACCCTCTACCCTCAATCCTCAACCCTTAAACCCTAATCCCTAAACCCCTATACCCTCTACCCTATATATTAGACCATCAACCATAATCCCTCAACCCTATACCCTCAATCCTCTACCCTCAAGCTTAAACCCTCAACCCCAACCCTTAAACCCTAAACCATAAACCCTTAAACCCTCTACCCTCTACCCTATACATTAAACCCTCAACCCTCAACCCTTAAACCCTTAACTTGCAACCTCTATACCCTCTACCCTATACATTGGACCTCAACCTAACTCTTCAACCATACACTAAACCTATACCCCTCAATTGTCTCACTCAACTCCTAACTCAACCTCTAAATTTTAATTCCTAAGCCTCTTAAACCTTCTACTCTTTACTCCTCAACCTAATATTTCTACCTCAACCCTTAGTCCCTTAACTCCTATAATTCTCAACCCCTATCCCTTCTCTTATATATAGATTCATCTTCCTCCCCTCTCATACCCTCTAATTTCTTTATATACCCTCCTCCCTCTTCTAATGCATCTTCTTGCTCAATCAATCCCTACCACTCTCTCTCACTCCCTCTATCCATCTCTTTCTATCTCCCTCCCACTACTTCTCCATCATTCCCTCTCTCTCTCACTTCCTCTTGGGGTTTAGCGATTAGGTTAAAGAGTTTTTTTGGGTTTAATGGTTTAAAGGTTGAGGGATTAGGGTTGAGGATAGATACCCAATACCCTCTACCCTCAACCCTAATCCCTTAACCCTATACCCTCCACCCAATACCCTAAATCATCAACCCTATAGGTCATCCACCCTAATCCCTCAACCCTATACCATCAAACCCTATCCCTTTCTCTCTCCCTCCCTCCTCTCTCCTACCCTCTCTAATTATCTCTATCTACCCTCTCCCTCTTTCTATGTGCCTCTTGCTCAATCAATCCCTACCACTCTCTCTCGCTCCCTCTATCTATCTCTCTCTATATCCCTCCCACTACCTCTCCATCACTTGACCTATTTGAAAAAATGGGTTTGAGAAATGGGGTCTCCTGGTCATTTACATCACTAGGAGACCCCATTTCTTGGACCCATTTTTTCAAACAGGCCACTACATTGCCAATTTCACTAAATTGGCAAGCCAGTAGGCCCACTAGCTTACCAATTTGGTGAAACTAGCAACCTAACTTTCCCTGTTTGAAAAAATGGGTCCAAGAAATAGGGTCTCCCAGTGATCATCACTGAAAGACCCCATTTCTTGGACCCATTTTTTCAAACAGGACCCTATATTTCCAATTTCACCAAATTGGAAAGCCAGTGGGCCCACTAGCTTGGCAATTCTATGAAATTGGCAATTTAACTTTCCTATTTGAAAACATGGGTCCAAGAAATGAGGTCTCCCATTGATTTACATCACCATCATACCCCATTTCTTGGACCCATTTTTTCAAATAGGCCACTACATTACCAATTTCACTAAATTGGCAAGCTAGGGTAGAGGGTTTAAGGGTTTAAGGGTTTAAGGTAGAGGGTAGAGAGTTAAGGGTAGAGGGGACAGAGATAGGAGGAGTGGGTGAGTGAGAGAGAGAGGGACTTGAGAGAGGGAGAGGGGGTAGGAGGGAGAGACTTGAGAGAAAGAGAGGGAGGGAGTGGGAGAGAGATAGAGGGTAGAGGGTAGAGGGTTTAAGTGGTTTAAGGGTTAAGGGCAGAGGGGAGATAGGAGGAGTGGTAGAGCATTGAGAGAGGGAGATGGGGTAAGAGGGACACACTTGAGAGAGATAGAGGTGGAGGACAAGAGTGATGGGGCTGGGTGTGAGGGTTTAATGGTTTCTGTGCTAAGGGTTTAGGGAAGCTGTATGTGGGTAGAGGAGACAGAGACAGAGGGAGTGTGAGTGAAAAGAGATCTAAGAGAGGGAGAGGGGTGGAGGTAGAGACCTGAGAGAGAGAGAGAGGGAGTGGAGTGGGGAGAGGACAGAGGGGTTCATGGGTGAGGGGATGGGACCACTAGCTCAATTTAGTGAAATGGTAGTTTAACATGGAATGAAATGGAAGGAAGGAATGATGGAGACAATGGAATGGAAATGGAGGTGCACTTCAACTGTAAACTGACCGTGCCGCGGGGTCCACCAGCTCGCCGGAATCTCAGCAGAAATTGGACACCTGCCAGCCTCTGCCTGGAAAAAATGGTCCGAAAATGGGGTTCCCGCAAAGGATGCAAACCACCGCTACACCTTACTTATTTCCACCCATTTTTTCAAACAAGCGACTGGCTACTGCCAATTTCACTCAACCGGCAAGCCGTGGCAGAGGTTTCAAGGGTTTAAGGGCAGAGGGCAGTGGGTTAAGGATAGAGGGAGAGAGATAGGAGTGAGGGGAGTGAGTGAGTGAGAGAGAGATACTTGAGAGAGGGAGAGGGGGGGCAGGGAGGGGAGAGACTTGAGAGAAAGAGAGAGAGGGAGGGGAGTGGGAGAGAGAGATAGAGGCAGTGGCTTAAGGGTTTATGTTATGGGTAGAGGGGTGATGCAGCCATGGGTGAGGGAGAGACATAGATCGAGTGAGTGAGTGAGTGAGGAGATCAAGAGAGGAGACGGGGTGAGGAGAGACCTGATAGAGACAGAGTGGCTTCAAGGGTTTAGGTTTAGGGGTTAAGGGTTTAGGCCTAGGTTGGCGGGTGAGGGGAGATAGATAGAGGGAGTGAGTGAGAGAGAGATACCTAAGAGAGGGAGATGGGGTGGGAGGTAGAGACTTAAGAGAGAGAGAGAGAGGGAATGAGTAGGAAAGAGATAGAGGGTAGAGGGTTAAGAGTAGAGGGTAGAGGGACCACTAGCTTGCCAATTTAGTGAAATTGGAAACCTAACTTGGATTGTTTGAAAAAACAGGTCCAATAAATGGGGTATCCCAGTGATTTTCATTACTTAGAAACCCCATTTCTTTGACCCATTTTTTCAAAGAGGCCACTACATTGCCAATTTCACCAAATTGGTAAGTCAGTGAGCCCACTAGCTTACCAATTCAGTGAAATTGGCAACCTAACTTGCCTTGTTTGAATAAATGGGTCCAAGAAATGGGGTCTCCCATTAATCTAAATCACTAGGAGACCCCATTTTTTTCAAAAAAGCCAATACATTGCCAATTTCTCCAAATTGGCAAGCCAGTGGACCCACTAGCTTGGAAATTCAGTGAAATTGGAAAGCTAACTTGCCTATTTGAAAAAATGGGTCCAAGAAATGGGGTATCCCAATGATTTACATCACCAGGACACCCCATTTTCTTGGATCCACTTTTTCAAATAGGCCACTACATTCCCAATTTCACCGAATTGGCAACCTAGGATAGAGGGTTTAAGGGTTAAGGGTAGATGGTATAGGGTTAAGTGTAGAGGGGAGAGAGATAGGAGAGAAAGAGAGAGAGAGATACTTGAGAGAGGGAGAGGAGGAAGGAGGGAGAGACTTGAGGAGAAAGATAGGAGAGGAGGAGTGAGAGAGATAGGAGTGGAGGAGTGAGAGAGAGACCTGAGAGAGGAGAGGGCCAGAGGAGAGATTTACAGACAGAGCGTAGAGGCCAAGAGTAGAGGGTTTAAGTGCCATGGGGTTTAAGGGCTCTTAGGGCTGAAGGGTTAAGGGCCTAGGGTCAGGGCCTAGGCTAAGGCAGAGGGAGAGAGATAGAGGGAGTGAGAGAGAGAGAGACCCAAGAGAGGAGAGGGGAGAGGAGGTCAGACCTGAGAGATAGAGAGAGACAAAGAGAGAGGGAGGAGGGAGAGAGATAGATGGTAGAGGGTTAATATTAGAGGGTAGAGGACCCGCTATCTTTCCAATTCGATGAAATTGGTAACCTAACTTGGCCTTTTTGAAAAAATAAATCCCAGAAATAGGGTCTCCTAGTGATCTACATCACCAGGAGACCCTATTTCTTAGACCCATTTTTTCAAACAGACCACTACATTGCAAATTTCACCAAATTGGCAAGCTAGGGTAGAGGGTTTAAGTGTTTAAGGGTTAAGGGGAGAGGGGAGAGAGATAGAAGGATTGAGTGAGTGAGAGAGAAAGAGATACTTGAGAGAGGGAGAGGGGGTAGGAGGGAGAGACATGAAGAGAGAGAGAGGGAGGGAGGGAGGGGAGAGAGATAGGAGGGTAGAGGCTAGAGGCTAGGAGGGTTTGGCTGATTAAGGCTAGGAGGGCAGAGGAGAGATGATGGGAGGAGAGAGAGAGAGGAGAGAGAGAGCTAAGAGAGGGAGAGGGGCAGGAGGGAGGACACCTGAGAGAGAGATAGTGAGGAGTGAGAGAGAGAGATAGAGCTAGCAGGGCAGCAGGGCCTATGGGCTAAGGGCCAAGGCTGGCGGGTATAGGGGAGAGAGATAGAAGGAGTGAGAGAGAGAGAGAGAGACTTGAGAGAGGGAGAGGGGGTAGGAGGGAGAGAATTGAGATAGAGAGAGAGGGGGAATGTGAGGGAGATACCTTAGAGATAGAGACATAAAGAGATAGAGAGTGTAACGCCAAATAAAAGCTTGCACAATAGAAAAAGAGATTATTAGAAGCAAACATGCATACAATACTAAATCTAAAATGCAAATTCATTTGTTAAGCAACAAAGAACATGGGAAAGATAAAACGTAATTAAAACTGAAACAATCTCACCAATTTCGAACGTATTTCCATGATTCATCTCGATTGCCCTTCTCCATTTTTCTTGTGTAGTATAATTGCCCTCAGATTTTTAGTAAGTTCGTGCAAGTATAGCCTAAGATAATGATTAGCAAAATATCGAAGATTCAAGACAAAGTGCTCTCAAAAGTCATAAGAATTTGTGAGAGTTTTCGAGAGAGATTGGAATGAAGAATGACAAATCAATTTATAGAAAATTGATTATTTGAACGACAGGTCAAGATTGAAAGATTAATGGACGGTTAAGATCGACAGATTAGACATGCATTATGATAACTGAAAGTGATGACATGAGTGATACAAATTAGAAATAGAATTAAAGATTAAATAATCAATTTAATCTTCAGTTCGACATTCGAAAACATAAGAAATATCTTTGCATGACAAAGATGAAGATTGATTATAACGACTCTCTGTTTGAATGCATGCACGAGGTTTAATTAATTAAATAAGAATATTTAATTAATCCGCATGTACACACAAATAAGTTAGAACTGGACGATTGAATGATCTGACGAAGAGATTACTAAAGAACGCCACTCAAACATCAAAGCAAGAGTTAACTAACCAATTAAAATAGATGTCAAGTCAAGTAAAAGTGAATACTTAGATGACTTCATACAATTATCTAAAATATAGAAGAATGCGTTAAAATAGAATTAATGAATTAAATAATTCATTTAATTCAAGACTCGATATTCGAAGAATAATTAAATAAATAAGATTTATTTAATTAAATGATGAAGGGATTTAAATGAATAATTAAATAAAGAATTTATTTAATTATAGTTGAAATATGATAAAGAGTAAATTAAATAAGAATTTATTTAATTTAACAAGAAGAATAATGTTAATTGGTAACATAATTAAATAAAAAGCGTTTATTTAATTAATTAGATAGAATAAAGAAAAGTGTGAATTAATTAAATAATTAAGATTATTTATTTAATGGAAGAATTAATGTTAAGATGAATTAATTAAATAATTAAAATTATTTAATCAATGACCATGAAGAATACAAATTACGAAGAATGTGGAAGTCGCAGGCCTAAACCAAATTTTGGTGTCTACATTTGCCCCTCTTTGATACAATGTCGTTTCGGCTTTGTGTCAAAGAAAATCGATAAAAACATGCCCCAGCAATGCTCCAGATTAGAATAGGTGAAGGTATGCCCCCTCGAGAAAATTGACAAATTTTCAAAAGGTGCAGAAAAATTTGGAAATGCTCCCGATTAGTCCATAGGATAGGCAGAAATGTAGTGGAGTGGACAGAATGGAGTTCGGAAATGGGAGGGACAGGTACGGAATGATGAAAAATGGAAGTTTACATGGCCAGTAGGACTGTAATGCCACCTAAGCCCTAGGTATATATGAGAAAGAGGGGTAAAAACTATTCATTTGCACCCGCCTAATTGAGAAATTGAAATTGTACTCTGACTTTCTAGCGAGGATGTCTCCAGTTCCAGCCACTCACCATCGCATGTACAGGATTCGGACATTCTAGAGACCAACCGGCGCGAACCCCCCGTTATGGACCTAAAACTTGTCTTTTGAAAATTTTTAAGTTGCACTCATTTTAAGGCATTTATTGCATTGTTTACATATGCATCAATTTAATTTTGAATCGCATATGCATGCGCGAACGACGCATTTGACTACGGAAAGCCGCATTTGAATTTTCACACCGGTTGTTTAGACTAGTTTTCTGCGGTTAAACGCATTTGCTTATTTCTGAAACGCATTTGATTTTTTTTGAATCGCATTTGTATTTAGAATAACCGCATGTGTGAATTGAGAAACGCAAATGAATTTTCTACACTACATATTTTATTTTGCAACGCATATGACTTTTTTGTGACGCATGTGATTTTATGAGACGCATTTGTGATGTAATGACGCATATGAAATTTATGAACCGCATGTGTTGAAAAGTGACACATATGAAAAAGAATTTCGCATGTGCAAAAGAATGACGCATTTGCATTTCATGTAGTATAATCATGTTGCACTACAATAGATAATTGAGGCTAACATGAGGCATGTATAATGTTGTTGCGGGTTGTATTAGACACGATATACACACGGGAGTCTAGACCCACCACCTTCCGATTCAGAGACAGCTTGCGGCCGCCCAAGTGACGGACTCTATGGAATTTGGGTTTGTTGCATGTGACTGATATGCCCCAGATTCGGGAAAATCGGGGGCTACTAACAGCGTTATGTGAGAGGTGGCACTCAGAGACATCATCCTTCCACCTACTGACTGGAGAGGCGACAGTGACATTAGAGGATGTGTATAGGATACTTAGACTATCGATTAGAGGCATACGAGTGGTCTATGATACTCAGAGGGTGTCGCTGAGATGTGCAGACATTACCCCCATGCCGATGTTAGACAGCTAGGGGTTGATGACTATGAAATTAGGTGGCAGGTGTTGGCCCAGAGATATAGACAGTTGGACTGTCTAGTAGCGACATTGATAGGTTGTATAGTACTGCCTGACTACCAAAGCCACGGGTTTCCTGTAGGATGGGGGGAGATGTTAGTGGGCATGCTCGAGCGGCGAGTTTAATATGCCTGGGGTTCCTGTTTACTTGGGATGTTGTACTTTCACTTACATGACATTGCCTATAGAGAGGCACAGTCGATGAGTTGTGGTACCACGCTCCTGATGGTATGGGCGTGGGAGCATATTGCTATTTTTAGACCACCTGTTACAGTAGACCTACCTCATGGAGCTCCATACGCCTTCCGTTATGCGGGGGCAACCACACAGCATCATATTGGGGACACAGGCTACTTCAGACATGCTATAAACATGATGCAGGAGTTCACATGGAGACCATACCTAGGCTGCGAGGTGTGGTCAGATGAAGGCGAGCACTTGCCATTTTTTCGACAAGCACAGTACTTGGTGGGAGAGACAGTGTCTCATGTACATATTATAGAGCGGCAGTTCCCAGCCCGAGTTTTGAAACAGTTTGGAGAGGTACAGGATGTACCTCGAGGGAGAGCAGAGTTTGCCAGGTCCTCACGAGAGGTCCCGCTATGGGGGCCAGAGATTCTAGTGGCCACGACAGAGGCAGAGATTGATGGTCTACAAGCACTTCCATGGGGATGGAGGGACGAACCAACAGACCCAGGGACCATGCCAGAGTACGATCAGTGGTGGGCAGCACACAAGCCGATCCCCTTGACAGACCGAGATCAGCCAACACTGGTAGAGCATCGTGGGACAGGTCTTAGAGGCAGATGAGGCAGAGGGAGAGGCCGAGGAGACAAGGGAGGCCGTGGTGATGGAGGGGATGATGGCAGAGGTGGACGACGTGGAGGCAGGAGAGGGAGGTGTGGTTGGCGGGGATGAGGACTAGCCTTGTCAACAATCCGAGAGGAGGGAGGAGGAGAGGAGGATGTGGCTATGTTAGATGTGGCCAGAGGTGGAGATGAGGATGTATCCAGAGGTGGTGAGGAGGCACAGCCAGTGGAGGCAGTCATACCAGATATCCCAAAGATCCCGGTAGAGGGGGAGGCAGGTGCCGAGGAGGCAGGCAGAGAGGGGGCAGAGATTGACACTCTGGGGCTATTAGGTGCCTGCCAGGAGGACGATGAGGAGGAGGATGATCACGAGAGGGAGATTCGAGATCAGATCTTGGAGGAGCTGGATGAGGAGGAGGATGGGAGAGATAGGGCTCGACAGGATGAGACAGAGGCAGAGGAGCCTGACACAGATATATTGTGAGCCCAGGTTGCCTCCTTGGAGGAGCAGATGAGAGTATTGATGGTTGAGAGGGATGCCTATCAGATGGAGAGGGACAGAGCCTTGATGGACAAGGATCAGGCCATAGCCCGGCAGCAGGAGACTGAGCAGAGGTTCACAGAGCTCATAGCATTATGCATAAGACCATCAGCTGTGTTTTCCAGAGAGTTGGTCAGATCCGAAGAGAGGGAGAGATACTACTAGGACCTATATGAGGCAGAGGTTCCCCCCGAGAGACGGGCTCCTATTTTTTTAGCGGCACACAATAGCAGGTCCCAGACTAGGACCCACACACAGACAGTGAGCACAGAGGGAGTGGATCAGCCACGTAGAGCAGGGCCATATGACAAACCTCCTTCAGCGCAGAGATCCTTGGGTTCACATCATCATTCCCCCACACACTCCCAACATGATGGCAGTGGTAGCTCAGGATAGGGGTACCGGTTATTGAGACACTGTATTTTGATCTTATAGCCTGCGGGCTTCCATGTATTATTGTTACATTATGACATTGTAATGTGACACATTTGAGCGATATATATATATATATGATTTTGGCGGCGATTCTCATGATATGCATTTCTATTTATTGATCATGCAATATTTATTCATACATGTGATGTTTATATGATATGCCTATGTGATGGATGAGTATATGTATTTTATGATGTTTATGCAGCTAATGAGACAATGTTGATTCTATATGATGTATGCAATTTATGATTATGGGATGCAATATGATGTGAATATGTATGATGGATACTACATGTATGTTATACAGATGTAATGTGATGCATGTATTTACAGTTGCTTTGTACATGGAATGCTTATAATATGCATTTTTTGATGATTATCTATTATGCCATGATGAGCTAGATGTGAACTATGCCTATATGTATGAATGTTTCTAACATGTATGTTGATGCAGGATGATGTATAATGTTTTGTGTCACAGGACTTCGTCATAATGCAAGGAAGAAGAACTATTAGTGTGGAAAGAAAGATCGACAAAGAATGAAAGATAGAAGATAAATATTAGTATTTGGAATCTTCAATATTTTGCCATATCACAAAAGGTATTGCACTTTATCATCCTTGGGTGGGACTAATACAAATGGAGAAAAACACCATGATATGACATAGAACAAGGTGTGCAAGGTCATCCACTTGCTAATAACAGATAGTCGCAGACAAGGAGTGTCATTAACTCATACTAAGGACACAAGTTTCCCCAGTATTTTTTTCAAGACAAACCATAGACAGCAAACAAAGTAAAAGACGGGTCATGAGACGTCATTGCTCCTCTAAATCCTTCATGGGACATCCTTGAGGAAACTAATAACATGACTCAAAATCAAATTTAAAAATACAGTCGACAGACAGCAGTCAAAGAAAATAGAATTCTTATATGTCGTTGCTTCTCTAAATCCTTCCTGGGACATCCTTGAGAAAGCTAGTAACATGAATCCCAGTCATCAATTCAAGATAAATAAGCCATAAAGTCAAAAAGCCAGTAAAAATATTTGCCAAAACTTGATCTTGTTTGTTTGATTTGTTTGATTGATAAAAGGATTGATTGATAGAGCCTGATGTGAGGAGATACACATAGCAGATAAGACTGTGAGTTTGGTTTCGATGTTATGACTATCTGTATAAGGCATGACAAAGCCTAGTTTCAGAAAGACATGTATCGTATAAGACATTGAGTCAAATGTCGTTGATGTGATAACCTGTGTAAGGCTATGTTTGATCATTTGACCTTGTCGATTATGTAGGAAGGACTCATCCTGAATAAGACATAGGTTGATTGGCTAACCTTGTCAATTATGCATGAAGGACTCATCCTGAATAAGACATAGGTTGACTGTTTGATAACATTTGTTTCCAAGAAGGACACATCTTGTAGCAGACTGTAGTTGATCTGTTTTGATTGTTTTGTTTGGCAAGTTGTTTGATTTGACTTAGAGACATTGCTGACTTGTTCACCAGAGTAATGCATGACTTGAGACTATGCATGGACAAATAACTGCATGTGACGACAAACCCTAAAGGACTGACCTAGTGCGGTCTCGGGGGCTCATCGATTGATGGCCTTGCCTATGTTGTACACATAGAGACCTCATAGTTCGACATGACCAATGACCTTGTCATATAGACATATGGAGTAAATCATGAATTTATATAGACAAACCTAAATAGACTAAGCTAATGCCTCGAGGGCACATCGGCAGATGGCCTTGCCTACATCCAGTCGCAGAGGCAACGTAGTTCAACAAACAACAAAGACTGACAAGTGCAACTGACTTTGACTCTGTTTTTGGATTTTCGAAATGTTTTTGATTTTTTTTGTCTTTTTGAAGTTTTCTGATGTTTTTGTGTTTTCTTAGGTCATTTTGCGATATTTGTGGATCTTCTCAGGTTTTACGTCTCCAACACAACCAATGTAAGAACCAATATGACACATGTCAAGTGTTTGGCCCCAGTCGAGTATAAGATCAATTGATTATGAATAGGATAAAATGGGGGATATGAAATGCTCTCGATGTCAATCGTTCCAGGTCATGGGAAAGACTACCACTTATTATGGAGGGTATATACAAGCGATGGATACAAAAGATAAGGAATATGTACAGGGAAGTGGACTATGTACAAGGATAGGTAGTATGTACAGAGCTACGGATTATATACAATGCTGAGTGGGCTATGTACAGGGTAGTAGAATAATAGTAGAAAAATGAGAAAAGTTGAGTACACATGGCACCTGTTTGCCAAGTTTTCACTAGGGTACCTATCCAAAGCGCCACCGAAGTGGTTTTCTCTATTGGACGAATGATTTGTCTTTACTATTTTCCAGATTATCTAATTTTTATTTTATTTTTATTTTTGGTGTTACCAAGATGCCTATTTGCCAGGTTTTCACCTTGATAACAATTTTTTTGTGATTTTCTAATTTTTGTGTATTTTGGCTAATTAAGACAGAGGCTCCTAGAAGCTATGCGTAGAACTTCTTCAAATGCATACTATTAATTGGTAAGCACAATGGTTTCCCTTCAGGAGTAGAGAGTTGGTATGCTCCTGATCCAAAAGCTTCTGTAACAACATAAGGTCCTAACCAGTTAGGTTCAAACTTTCCTGGTTTTTCTCTTTCTACTTGATTCTTTGGGTTCTCCATTAAAATCAGGTCACCAATGTCAAATTTTCTGTTCAAAAATTTCCTATTATAGCTACGACGAAGGCGATTCTGATATGCTTGGAGATGGTCTAATGCCTTTTGTCTTCGCTCATCCAGGAATTCTAGCTCATGGAGTGGCGACACTCGGTACTCTTCATCATCAATCTGGCCTTTCAGGGATACCCTTAAGGAAGGAATCTCGACCTCAATAGGTAGAATAGCTTCAGAACCAAATACAAGTGAATATGGGGTAGCACCAGTGGGAGTACGGATACTAGTACGATAAGCCCATAAGGCAGGGTTAAGCTATAAATGCTAGTCATGACCAGCATCATTGACAGTCTTCTTGAGGATTCTAAGGATGGTCTTGTTAGATGCCTCTGCTTGGCCATTACCTTGTGGGTAGTATGGAGTAGAGAAATGATGTTGGATATGAAATTCTTCACACAGATGACGAACTTCTTGGTTCTTAAATGGGCGGCCATTATCAGTAATAATGGATTGAGGGACACCATATCGACAGATGATATAGTTCAGGATAAATCTAGAAATCTGTGTGCCGGTAATATATGTCATAGGAATGGCCTCAATCCACTTCGTAAAGTACTCAGTGGCAGTGATAATGAACTTGTGTCGATTAGATGATGTGGGGTGGATCTTTCCTATGAGGTCGAGTCCCCATTGGGCAAAGGGCCATGGTGATGTGATAGGCCGAAGCTCTTGTGCTGGCACATGTATCAAGTCTCCATGAACATGGCATTAGCGGCATTTTGTTACAAAGACATATGAGTCTTTTTCCATAGTAGGCTAGTAATAACCCAGTATCATAATATTTTTGGCTAAGGTAGGACCACTAGAATGGGAACCACATATACCCTCATGCACCCCACGCAAGGTTGCTTATGCTTCAATAGAATCAAGACATCTCAGTAGGGTATTATCTAAAGCGCGTCTATATAGGGTGTCTCCGACGATGGTGTATTTGGCTGACTTGCGGAGGAATGTCCTATGTTGGTTATTTGATAGGCCAGTGGGTATGACTTTAGCATGGAGATAATCATAGATTTCTTTGTACCATGGGGAATCAGGACCAACAATGTCACACACCATTTTAGAATCTGGGATATCGTAGGCTGGGACCAAAAGTTGTTCTACCAAGAACTCAAACTTAGGCACGTTGTTAGGAATGTCAAGAAGTGATGCAATTGTGGCCATAGCGTCAGTTTCCCTATTTAAAACATGAGGTATTTGATGAAATTTGACTTTTTCAAAGTACTCTTTAAAGCTATCAGCCATGCACTTGTAGGGAGCAACTCATCCTTGGTCTCATAATCATCATTTACCTGTCTGATTACTAGTTGAGAATCCCCATATACTTGTAAAATCTTAATTTTCCACTTGACTTCCATGCGTAACCCTATCACTAGAGCTTCATACTCTGCCATGTTATTAGTGCATGGGAATGCAATCCTGAATTACTTAGGGATGGAATCACCCTGTGGTGTAATAAATAGTATACCAGCCCCTGAACCATGATTTGTATGTGAGCCATCAAAGTACAGCTTCCATGTTATGTTTGTGTCAATTGTGAATATGAACTCATCAAGAAATTCTGCAACTAAGGGGTGATCTACCTGTATGGGTGTGTCAACTAACTGATCAGCAATGACCTATCCTTTAATAGCCTTTCTTTCTACGTACTGGATATCATACTCACTAAGTATCATAACCCATTTGGCCAGTCGCCCTGTTAATGCTGCCTTGCTGAGAAGATATTTCAGAGGATGTATTTTAGCAATCAACAGTGGTTGATGGTTTAGCATGTAGTGCCTCAGTTTTTGGGTAGAAAATACTACTGCAAGACAGGCACGTTCAATGTTACTATAGTTGAGCTCATAACCGACCAAAGTCCGACTGATATAATAGACTGCCCTTTCATGACCTTCATTGTCATTCTATGCAAGCAATGCTCTGAGTGAAGAATGGGTTTTTGTAATATAAAGAATCAATGGTCTTCCTTCAACAGGTGGCATTAAAACAGGTGGTGTAAGTAAATATTCTTTGATCAGTTGAAAAGCCTCTTCACACCTAGCTATCCATGCAAAGGGTACCCCTTTCTTAAGTAGATGTTGAAAAGGATGTGTCTTGTCTGCTAGTTGCACTATAAATCTTCTGATGGATTGCAACCTTCCCTGTAAGGTCCTTAGTTGACTAAGATTGGTGGGTGGTGGCATGTCCATGATTGCTTTCACCTTAGCAAGATCCACTTCAATGCCTCGTCTAGAAATGATATAACCTAACAACTTTCCTGACTTGACTCCAAACACACATTTCTTTGGATTAAGTCTCACATTATACTTCTCTAGCCTCTGAAATACCTTGTCTAAAACCTGTAAATGTTCTGCCCTTGTCTTAGATTTTGCAATAAGGTCATCGACATAATCCTCCATAAGAGTGTGTACTAGATCATGAAAGATAGTAGTCATGGCACGCTGATAGGTTGCTCCTGCATTCTTGAGTCTGAAGGGAATAACATTCCAGCAATACGTTCCCCAAGGACAAGTGAAAGCTATCTTAGGTTGGTCTTCAGTAGCAATTCTGATCTGGTTATATCCTGAAAATATGTCCATAAGGGACAACATCTCATATCCTACTGTCATGTCGACTATCATGTCTATGTTAGGCAAAGGGAAGTCATCCTTAGGATAGGATTTGTTGATATCTCTAAAATCAGTGCAGATGCAGATGCCCCCAGTTGGTTTAGTGACTGGTACAAGATTGGAGATCCAATCTGCATAGTCGATAGATCTGATGAAACCAACGTCTAAGAGTTTCTTGACTTCTGCCTTGACTAATAAAGCAATTTGTGGATGCATTTTTCTCAACTTTT
Organism: Sequoia sempervirens; assembly: GCA_007258455.2. NCBI lineage: Eukaryota > Viridiplantae > Streptophyta > Pinopsida > Cupressales > Cupressaceae > Sequoia > Sequoia sempervirens. Next base: position 668,762,098 of record VDFB02270651.1, read on the forward strand.
GTTTTACTGGTTTAGCACCTGGTTGTAAAGGCAAGTAATGTAGAACAAGTTCAAGATCCAACCCTGGCATATCGGCATATGACCAAGCAAAATTTATCTGTCTTTGTGCAAATAATTCGTGGAACTTTGATTTCTCTTCTGTTGTCAATGACGCTGCCAAATAAACCAGTCGAGGATTTTCTTTGGTACCTATATTGACTTCTATTGATTCTTCCACGAGCATGGGTGACTTTTCCTGTGCAATGGGGAGAATGTTCAAACCTCCATCCTTAGGCACCTTAGAGAGTTTTTCACCCTCGGATGCGTCCTTTCTTTTTACTTTTTCATTGTCTAAAGGTGCCTTTCAGTTTCCACCTAGAGACTCATCCTTTTTATCTTGTCTATTCTTTTTCTCATTTTTGTGACTAGAGTGTTGAATAGATTCCCCAAAGTATGCTTTATTGTCCAAGTCAATGGTAAAACCATCCTTATGATCACCATTTGGTATGCCTTCCCGTAATCCCAAAAACTCAGCAATTGCTTCGTCATTCTCAAACATATCTCAAACGGGTGTGTCTTGTTGCTCCCAATCAATGAGTTGGGGATAGACTAAGGGCATTTCATTGTTAGAGTTATCAAAGTTTAATGGAGTCAAGGTAAAGATTGAATTGTTCATGTGGTTACAAAAGTATTGTACCAAGTCCTTTTTGCTCTTAGGTTTGGGTCTAGGTGGATCAATAGGTGGGCCTAACGCCAAGGTTTGACTATTAGAAATAGGTGGCTCAGATTGCCAAGAGGTAGGATCAAGTGATTCCCAATAGTAGTGTTTAAACCACTCTTCTTTTGTCATTTTATTTGGTGGACATGAATTTAAGGGATTGGGTGAGGAACTTAGCCTCAAGTCAAGTTCTCCAAATAACCTGTCAAGGTCCATGGAAGAAGTAGAGGATAGGGAATCCCACTCATAATCGTTAGAGTCGGGGGAGTTACAATGATATTGGTCCACTGGTTCATGAGATGTCTTAAGATCTTCTAAAGCATGTACTTCCTCAAGTAAGGGTAATGGAGTACTAGGAACGCCTATCTGGATCGGTTGAAACCCTAGCCCTACTCCTTTTGGCCACTGAGAAACAAATATTGGTTCAATTCTACCATCTTGGTTTAAGCCTAAACCACTTTGTCCATCATATCCTTTGCTTTGCATGATTTTGAAACCCTTTCCATATAGACTTGTAGGAATATGAGCAAGTAAAAGGGGTTCCTGATTATCTTCCTTATACATCTAGGAAGTGACATCTTCTGCATCTATAGCCTCTTTACTTAATTCACCCCATTTAGTGAAAGTTGTTGTGGGGGGAACATGTATAATGATCATAGACTGTACCCTACCTGTTGGAGGAAAACCATATGACTTAGGAGGAACCAAATGGCTAACACAATAAGAAGTCTTCATATAATACTCTCCACAACCCTTGTCTTGGACCTCAACCCTAGGATTGGCAGGAAGTGAGGGTGAAACAAATGTTCGAGTGAGTGTGGATGGGTCAACATAAGAAGATGGATTAGATGATGAAGCCTCTTGGTTCACTGGTACTTGATGTTGGGGGATCTCTTTTAGATTGGTGCAGTACTGGAAAGGATCAGGATCACCATCTATAGTTATTTTTGTGCCATTGTAAGGGAATTTAAGACACTGATGATATATAGAAGGGATTTCCTTCATGGCATGAATCCATGGTCTACCGAGCCAAAGGTTACAAGGAAGGGTGAGATCCAAGACCTGGAATTTTGTCTCCATCATTGCAGGACCAATTCTGATAGGAAGTGTTACTACCCCCTTTGATTTTCATTCCTCGTCATCATAAGCTTTTATGACAATACTTTTGGTCGTTTCTACGCATGCTTCAGAGATACCTAATGCCTTAATCAGTTTTAAAGTGCATAGATTTAACCCTGCTCCTCCATCTACCAAAACTTGTCTAACCTTGGTGTCATCAATGAGGACTTCTAGGTGTAAAGGGTCATTATGGTTCATCTTTTCAGTGGCATAGTCTTGTTCAGAAAATGTGGCATGGTGATTATTGGTCAAGTAGCCCACCATTTCCTAGAATCGATTGACATCTAGATCATTAGGGACCATGGTATTCTATAAAGCTTTATCAAGGATAGACCGATGCTTAGGGGAAATACGCAACAATTCCAAGATTGAGATTTGGGCTGGGGTCTTCCCCAATTGGTCAAGTAGGTTATATTGTAACTTGGAATATTGGGGTGTTTGCTATGATGGAGGGCCTTGGATAGTGAACTTAGTACAACGAGTATTGACCGCACATTCAGGATTAGCATTGATAGTAATGGTATTGATGTTTTCATTAGCGGCGCGAAGGCAATGACTGATTTTTCCACTATCATAATCATGTTTGATACTTGCATAATTGGCTGACATATTGGTCTTAGTACTCGAACTAGGGACAGTTCCTTTCCCATGGTCATGTAGTGGGTCTGAAAAGACCTAATGATCAGTGTTCGATGTCTTTTGTTTTTGTCCACTAACTTCAATAATTCTCCTTTCAACAAGATCATGTATGATATTCTTCAGTTGTCAACAGTTTTGTAAGTTATGCCCCTTAGTCCTATGATAGTCACAAAAGGCATTGTCATCCCACCAAGTTGGTTTAAACTATCCTAGATTGTATTTTCGTGGTTCCTGCAGCTGTATGAGGTTATGTTGTAGCAATTGTTTGAACACCGACTCAATGGGTTCCCCTAAGGGAGTGAACTCACGTTTTTGAAATCTTCTCGGTTGTGGACGTTGAGTATTTTGGACCACGCTAGGAGGTTGATTGACAGCATTAAGCATGTTGGAAAAAGTATGAGGTCCTTGTAATGTGAGGATGGGTCCCGCCTGTAGTGTTTTAGCATCAACCACCCAATCCTTGGTGACATTTTTGTTGCGAGACCAAAATCTATTTATGTCAGTGGGGGTGTTTTGTACAATTGGGTTTCTATTAGATGTTGATGTCTTGAGTTCACCCTTTTCAATGAGATCCTTCTCTATTATCACCCCTTTTTCCACTAGTTCTGAGAAAGATGTACAACAATGTACCCTTAGGTTACTCCTGAGTTTCGCATGAAGGTTTTCTTGAAACATTGTAACTTTTTGTTTTTCGGGTATCTCAACGGGACACTGACTAGCTATAATCCTCCATCTTTGGAAGAAAGCGATGAATGTTTCCCCTTCGTGTTGCGTTGTGTGACACAAAGTAGCTATGTTTATCTCATGATCTATGTTGAAAGCGAATTGTTCCACAAATTTCTCAACTAGTTCACCCCAAGATCTAATGCCAGACTCTAGACCCGAAAACCATTCTAGTGCAATTCCTACAAGACTTCTTGGAAACAGCCTCATAAGATACGTAGGATCATAAGCGACATCTATACATATGGTAGAAAATTCCCTTATATATTCTATTGGGTTTCATTTGCCATTGTACTTTGGAAGATTGGGTATGACATATTCGTGAGGGAAAGGGGTCATGTACAATGATCTATCAAAAGGGAATGGGCATATGTCCTTTGGAGAAAATGATTTCTTAGTTGACACCGACATGTTATCCATTTGGATTTGCAATGCCTGCATTTGTGTTTGTAAGACGTCAACTTGGGTCAAAGATGTGCTAGGAGGATTATGTGGATCCGGGTATGTATTCTGAAATCCAAAGCCTTGTGATGGGTTTCGATTAAATGTTGACATCTGAGGTGGATTTGGATTCATAATGTTGGTAAACATGCTCTGGTCAGGAATCGGCATAAATTGGTGTTGACCTGAGACCTGTATAAGCGGATTCTGAGTACCACTTTGGACAAAAGGATTCTGATTCGGAATTGATGTAAATTGGTTTTGACTTGGAATCTGTGTGGATGGATTTTGCCTACCAATCTGTGAAAAGGGATTCTGATTCGGAATCGATGTAAGTGGATTCTGCGTACCAGTTTGGGAGAGTAGATTCTGTCTCAAAAACTGTGTGAATGGATTCTAATTGCCATATTGGAAGGAGGGAATGCCCCCTGTTTGTGTAATCCATGGTATAGTACTAGTGACTTGAGCACTAGGTATGGCCATCGACTATGGTATGGTACTCATGATATTAGCATTGGGTGTAGTCATTGACTGTGAACTAGTGGCACCGACATAAGGTGTGGAGGCTAAGGTTTTAGACCTTTTATTCCCAACAAGAGGACCGAAGGGAGTAGATGATGAAGCCCCTGTAGTGAAATTAAATCTTGATGTCATGCTAGATGTACCAAATGGGGACGTATGGACTGTTGTACTCTGTGTAGATGTGCTAGATGGCATAGTCGTGCTGACTTGAGGTATAGTAGTACTAGTAGTTGTAGTATTTGTCCCTTGTGTAGGTTGAGTTTGTAGGGTACTTATATCAAATCCTGGAGGTAAAGTAGCACCTTTAGCTAGAAATTTTCCTAAAAACCGTTGACGATCATTTGCTAGGTACTCATCTACAAAAGAGGCAAACTCAGGGTCCTGTGCGGAAGCCTCTATGTCCTCTACTGCAATATGTCCTTAAGTGTTTCTAGTGGTGAATTTTTTTAATAAAGTCTTATGAGGTCTTGAAGAAAATGGATTAATGAACTCGTTTGGGTTCAACATGTTTTCTCTCTCTCTTCTCTTAGACCTAGTTTCAACCATGTAAGAGAAGCTCAATATGAGGGATATGCAAGACTATATCTATGAACAGTATGACTCTAGTCTATGTTTTGGGATTTTCGTATGCAAAATAAGGAATATCCTAGGATGACACTAGTCTAGACTCTAAAGATGCAAAGTCTAAGCAGGACCCTAAAGTGACCAATTCTATAAACCTTAAGACGAAGGGACCAACTACCTAAAGTCTAATCAAAGTGTCAATTTAGTGAAGTCAAGGAACCAATGTAGGATGAGGATCAAAGACAAGTTGAGTTTCCTAACTAGACTAATGAGCTAGGATGACTCTCTGTAGGACAAAGTATAAGATGATAGGACTAGGTTCAATGACAAATTTTGTTGACACTATGACTTTTCTAGAGTGTAGATGGTAAATCAATCCTAAATTTTGTAAAAGTGACCTTTCTAGAAGTCTAATGCAAGGTAATATGTACCCTAAAATGAAGCTAAAATCTAACTGAAGACAACTATGGTAACGACTAAATGACCCTAAGGTATGCAAAATTGAGCAAATCGTTTCAGGTTTCTGTTTCAAAGACTATTTGTGTGAAGACACCTAAAACTGGTATAATCGTGTTGACTGGACAGTGACCGTGAATTCTGGTTTTCTGATAATTAGACAGATGCGTCGCAGGATTTAACAGATGTGGTTCAAGTTTAACAATTATGGTCTAAACTGATAGATGCAACTCAAACTTTACCAGATGCAACTCTAACTGACAGATGCAACTTAGAATATAACACATGCGGTTTTCCAAAGTAAATGTGAGCCAGACTGACAGATGCAACCCAATATTAATAGATGCGATTGACAATGACAAAGGCGACTCGAAAATTAACAGATGCGACTCAAAATTTAATAGATGCGACTCTAATGATAGATGCGACTCAAAAATTAACAGATGCGACTTAAAATTTAATAGATGCGACTCTAAAAATCAGATGCGATTTTTTGGTGAACAGTTACGACTCTCTGTGAATTTTTAGTGACATGAAATTTAAACTGACTTCGTTTTCTATGATCAAATTCTGACAATCTTAGACAATCGTAAGACAAAGTGTTTTCAATTTTGATTTTGGACTCAAAGAACGTTTAAAGTGATAATAGACAAGCACATCCTAATAGGTCAAAGGCCTAGGGTTTGTATACTTGGTATAGCCCACCTATTATACCCCGGATTGGTGATGAACACCTTTCCTTCTCGAGAGCGGATAGCTTAGGAATTTGGTGGCATTGGCTCCCCTCCACGGCTCATTAACGTCTTTCGAGCACACCAATTCTGAGATTCTTTGGGCAATGACCTCCCAAGAACTGCTCTCTCTACTCAAGGGGATCAGTGGTGAGTATCTTTGGGCATGATAATGTACCCT
>VDFB02270651.1:668771320-668807499 GCA_007258455.2 Sequoia sempervirens
AATTTTTGAGATTTTCCAAAAACTAGAATTTGCATTACAACTAGAGATCCAAAACCACTCTCAAACATCCTGAAACTATATACATGAAATATAACTTAAAGTATAAGAAATTAAATGTCCATATGTAAATTTCAACTTATACTTTCCCTAAAAGATATAGTTTCCCTAAAAGATAACAAGAAGAAAGAGACAAGAAAAAGAGAAGAAAAAAATTCAATGTAGACCAAAACACAAGCACATTATAATACGCTCACATTTTGAAAATGTTTTTTGATTTCAAAAAATGCACATTTTAAAAATCAAAATGTGCATGTTTTTGAAATTTAAACCATAATGAAAGGGAGTTATGGCTTGGTAATGACCAATCTTAAGCTCAGTCATTACCAAGCCATAACACGAGCACGTTTTACTACAAGGCACTCATGGTTTTTCTATTTCGGGATAAAAAAGTAAATTGGCCACAAATTGGCTACCCATCTTCTTGCACCTTCCCATTAGAAAGGTGTAATTAGTGATGACAAGCCTAGAAAAGTACCAAAGCTTGTTACAAGACTTTACAACACTTTGAAATAGGACTTGATAAGGGATAAAAAGGGAATATTTAGATGAATTATAATAAGTAGAGCCTAGAAAAGTGTAGAAATGTGTTACAACACTTCACAACACCCTCACAAGACATCATAATTTGAATATTCAAGACCTAATGTGAATGCATAGGTCACATTGCAACATTAAATCTAAGCAGAATAAGCCAAGCATCGTAGGAAAAAGACCTGAATGACCATGAAAATGTCCAAAGATCCATTTCTCTATGGTACACCTTGACAACTTATGGAAACTCAGTTATCTTTACACCCGACGGAGATCTAATAGTGGGGTAAGTAGAAAAATAAGGCTTAGATTAGACATCAAGGATTATGAAATCAGATCTAAAATTCATCTACTAGGACATAGTTACCTAGAGTGACTCAGTCCTCAAAAATAAGCTCCAAATTCATATCATAGGTGCACAGTACTCTGCTCAGTTTGTTTCTAAAGTCTAAATTTCTCTGTGACTTTTTGATGTATTTTTTTTGCATCAAAGTACTTATTTTCATCATTAGCCTAGGCATTTCATTCCCAATTTCATTCCAAGTTTGGTCAAGGGAAGGTTGACTCACCTTTTAGGTTGCAAGTTAGTCTTATACCTTATCCAAATCCATCAAACCCATCCTACCTCAAATATTAAATGAAATGTTATAGAAAAAGAAAAAATAACACTCATACCATTAAAATTCTAGGGTGAGAGGATCCATGTGCTTTCACCTTTTCCTTCATTTCATTTTGGTGAACCTGACATGTTATCATTTTAAACCTTCTAAAATTTGAAGCAATTCATCATAGATCTAGTTCTAGTATTGCATTATCTTGCATTATTCATTTAGTAATTATTTTTACATCATAAAAAACATTAAAATTCAAAAAATTGCATATCATATTGAATTTTAGTTTTTAATAGGATTAATTTGATTCATCTTAGTTCTAATTTACATTCCAATTACATCTAAAAATCTGCATTAGGTAATTTAAATCTGAAAAATTATCTAAAATTGTTCATTGAATTCATTTAGGCATCTTGCATATAGCTTAAGAATGTGAAAATTTGTATTGTTTTGTTTCAAAAAGGTATCAACATCATTTTTCTTAGATTTGGGAATCTTAGGATCAATCAATTGTTGCATCTTAGATCTGGAAATTACATTTACAATTTTCTTTTATTGCTTGAAAATTTTGCAAATTGTTGCACACTTGTATTTTGAATTACATAATCATAAATTGGGAAAATTCTAGAAACTAATTCATTGCCAAACATGCATACACACAAAAAGTGTTGAACAAGAAAACTAAGATGGGGGTTCAGAATCAATTGTAGCAATTTTAACCTTTAAAACTTCCACTAGAGATAAGATCTATTATCATTCACAAATCCTTTACTCTGCTAATGTGATTAATCATTAAGTGTAAAAGAAGAAACTCAAAGAAGTAAAACCATACACACAATAACACCAAATTTACATGGAAAACACAATGAGGGAAAAACCATGGTGAGGATTAGTGAGCACAATATAAGCAATATCAAAACTAAATATAAAGGCTCATTGCTAGAAAGGCTAACTGCCAAAACAGGACTTACTATCTAGAATAGGACTCACTGTCCAAACGGGTTAACCACCTAGAAGGCTCACTACCAAAGAATTACAAATAAGATAGAAGAGATTTGTTACAGAGAGAAAAATAATCTCAATGCAATAGATATTTCCACCACAATTCACTCACACTCTTGCAGGCATACTGGAACAATAGAGTACACCTTCAGCTCACTGCCTCTGAAAACTTGCCACTTGAATTTCGCATTGATATGCTCAAACTCGCATCACACACACACAATCTCACATCTATCTTTCTCTTGCATCTTTCACAAACATCTCAACAGTTATTTATACCATCTTCAACCTTGAAACTCATACAAGGTTGGTCATACACCATTTGTATTTACAAATTCAAACTAGGTTAACACCAACACATTCTACAGTGGAATTAGAATGAGGGAAACCCAAGAACACACTAAATGAGGACCTAAATAAGTCCCAAAAAACTTCAGTATGGTTCCATGATCTTCATAAGTAGTATTTAACACAAGGTCATCTAATACCAATGTAAAACACATAAATCAATTAAGCACACACTACCTTAACACAATCCAATCTTCCAGATATCAAATTTCACTTGAACACGACTTCATCAACTTATCCTAAGAACCACAAGTGATAAAACCCAAACAAGAAGAAATCTAGAGTGACTACATTTCTCTCAAACCTCATCAAGACACACTAAAAGGCATAATTCACAATTGGTGAACCTAACTCACACTGTATAATGATCCAAAAACCCAAAATCTAGATATAGCAACTTCCAACATCCATGAACAATACCTCAAATCCTCACTACCATAGTATAAAATCCTAGATAAAAACCCAAAGCAAACATTGAATACCTACAACCATTCCTTATTACAATTTTCTTGATGTCCTCAAGATACACAACCAATAACCAAAATTTATGACATTAATGACAATAACAACTAGTTGACATCAATGACAACACCTCCATACTTGCAAAACTCTCCCCCTTTTCATTGATGGCAACACATGATGTGAAAAACCATCAAAGACAACATAACTTAGCTCTAAACCATCAAACTCTCGAATTCTTTATCCTTAATTTTTCTCTGTCACATGATACTTTCTAGCCCTTTGACGTCAATGGAAAAGGTAATGGAAATTTAACATTGTTTTCCTCCTTTGACATTACTAGTGTGAATACTCCCTCTTAGGAGTACACACAAACAACTACACAATGACAACACAAGATACTACCTGCTCCCCCTGAGAGATAGCCACCAAACATTAGTCCAAAATAGAGATAGATCCATAGATCCACCAAACTGATGCAACTCCATATGCATCTAGTTCAAGAAAGGAGAGGTAAGAACACCTAGCTTCTCCCAGAGATACTCAAAAGTATCTTTAGGAAAATACTTAGTAAATATGTCAACAATATGATCCTTTATAGGTACATACTCAAGGTTTACTTCATTTTCCACAACCTTCTCTCTCAAAAAGTGATACCTTATTGATATATGCTTTGTCCTTGAGTGCATTACTAGATTCTTTGAAATGTTAATTGCACTTGCATTATCATAGAAAATAGAGATGGGATCATCATATATTATTCTGATATCCTTCAATGTCTTTCCCATCCACAAAACTTGTGTACAACATGATGCTGCAACAATATAGTTAGCCTCTAGAGTGGATAAGGAAACTGAATCTTTCTTTTTACTTAACCATGACACCAATATGAAACCAAGAAAGAATGCACCACCACTTGTACATCAACACAACCTACCCAATTTGCATCAGTATAAGAACTTAGTGTAAAATAGATATCTCTAGGATACCATAAATTATAATCTAAAGTGCCATTCAAATATTTGAATATCCTCTTAATAATAGAAAAAAGTGTTTCTTTAGGTTCTTGAAATCTAGCCACAAGACAAATCACATGGATAATATCAGATCTAGTGGCAGTAAAATACAACAGTCCTCCAATCATTGATCTATATTTGCTATGATCAACCTTAGGTGAATCATCATCTTTACTCAATTTGCAGCTAGTCATCATAGGAGTGCATACTGGTTTGGAACCATCCATCCCAAACTTCAACATTTCTATTACATACTTTGGCTGTGAAATAAAAATCCCTTTTTCTATTTTATTGATTTATATAGCCCAAGTAATAAATTCATCAGCACCAAACATAGACATCACAAAAAAAAATTGCATTTCTTCAGCAAACATTTTGCACATTGTTTCATTTCCTCCAAAGATAATATCATCAACATATACAACTACTATTAAGATTTTTCATTTTCAATTTTTCAATAAAGATTACCATCTATTGTACCTTTATTGAAACCTTGTTGAATCAATTTTTTGTCTAACGTTGAATACCAAGCTCTAGGAGCTTGCTTGAATCCATATAAAGCCTTCTTTAGTCTACAGAACATATCCAGTTGATCTGAAAACTGAAATCCTTCTAGTTGTTCCATCTAGACTTCTTCTAATTCACCTTTCAGAAATGCTAACTTTACATCCATTTGATAAAATTTATAATATTTATGTGCAACAAATTCCAAAAAAAATATGATAGCTTCCATCCTAGCCACCAAATCAAAGGTCTCTTGAAAATCTATACCTTCTACTTGTGAGTAGCCATGACACACAATCCTTGCTTTATTTCTAACCACTTCTCCATTCTCATTCAATTTGTTTGAGTACCCATTTTGATCGAATAATGTTTTTATTTGCCCATCTAGGGAGCAATTCCCAAGTTTGATTATTCTCAATCTACATAAGTTCTTCTTCCATTGCCCTCATCCAATTCTCATCTTTACATGCTTCATTCATTGTCTTAGGTTCAATTTCAAAAATTAAACATAGATTTATTTCACCAATAGTGGTAGCTCTGCTTCTTGTCAATACTCCTTTCCTTTTGTCTCCAATGATTTGATCTTCTTAATGCTTCTTTTGCACATATTTAGGTGTCTTTGGGGACACCACTAGAGCTTCTTCTTCATTCTACTTTTCTTTTTCTTCAACAACTTCTTCTATGCAATTAGGTTCATATGATACATATCCATCAATTTCAATTAAATTCTTAAATGCTTCATCCACTTTGACATGTGTGATATCTACAATATCTCTAAGCCTTTTATTGAAACATCTCTAAGCTTTGATTCTAGTAGTGTATCCAAGGAAGATACCCTCATCACATCTAGCATCAAACTTCCCTAAATTTTCTTCATCTCTTCTTATATAACATTTTCTTCCAAATGCCTTGGAATACTTGATAGTAGGAATTCTTCCACACCATAGCTCATAGGGGGTCTTAGTACTATTAGCTTTTACTTGAACTCAATTGAACACATAAACAACAATGTCAATAGCTTCTCTCTAGTAAAATTCTGGTAGAATTTCCTCTATAATCATTGATATAGCAGCTTCTTGAATCATTATATTTTTTCTTTCAACAACTCCATTCTACTAACGAGTTCTAGGGGTAGACAATTTCCTCTTTATTTCGTGAAATTAACAAAACATGTTAAACTCATTGGAGGTGAATTCAGCATCTTTGTTAGACCTCTAACATTTTATTCTCGAATCTTCTTCATTCTCAACTGTATCCTTAAATTCCTTGAATTTATCTAATGCATTATATTTCTCTCTAAGAAAATCAACCCATTTATATCTAGATTAATCATCAATCAAAAGAAATTATGTGTAGAGATTATCTGTTATTTACAATGTATAAGGTTATTTGGCACATAGGATCTTAAATACATTGTGTGGGATCACCCTCCTAGGTTTTGTAGAGCCCAATGTATAGGAGGAAATCATTTCTAATCTTTCCTACATTTGTTGGCCAATCCCTCCAATTAGCTAACCATTGGAAGATGGAAATTCCATAGGCTATATTGTGAGCTCAACTTGGTTCATTAAAAATAAGCAACAGGTGGATAAGGAAAGCAGGATCATCAGGGGTGGAGAGCTAAAAATTGCTATCGATGCTGCGACCATCAGGGATATGTTATGTATCCCTACCAACATGGAGGTCAATCTTTTCTCATAGGAAAAAATGAAAAAAATATGGAGATTAGGGGGAGATAAGTTAGTATTCTACAAGGATGAAACAAGTCGAGGACTTGACAATGAAGAGCTTGAATTCCCTCTAGCATTTAGTCTATTCAATTCAAACTTGAAGGATGTGTTTTCAATGTTGGATTTTGTGTATGGAATGGACCATGATGATGAGGTCCACAAGTATCAAATGGTCTGGCCTTCAAGCTCAAGAAAGAAAATGGAAGATTTTGGTACAACTTTTCTAAGACAATCACAAACAGGATGCTCGATTAGTTAAAGGAGTACTACCATTTTTCTAAGTTTAGGTATTCTTCTTTCTTGGTACATTTAATTTTGCACCAGAACCCTAAGTTCTTCAACCATTTGGGATTACCACTCAGCATGTGGAGTGGACCAAGGTTGTTCAAACCAACTTCAGTATGGACCCATGTGCTTTTAAGCACATACGACTGTTATGCATTTTTTGAATATTTTTTGAATCTGGTTCTTCAATATTTATCCCAATAGTCTCTATGAAGGTTTCCTCTTGAGGATCTAGAGTGAATAAGGACACACATGACCCCACTTGACTACTTCATGGGATTTGATTTTAATTTCATCATATTCCATGGGTTTACAAGAGAGCCTTTTTAGCTCCAAAGGTTTGTAATGGTCAAGACACTTGCCTCGGAAATATATCAACAATTATCAATTGTGGATTATGACTATAGTTCCAAGAAGAAAAAGATGAAGCTTCATGAAATCCCTCTCACTGTTGGCAAGAGTAAAGTGATGCTAATGAAGAGAGAGTAGCATGTATTGACTAGCAAATTGGCCTATCTCAACCTCAAGCTTATCTATGATAAATGGAAGTATAATATGCAAGGGAACCTATATTTTTAACATGTGAACCGTTAATTTTTGGCTCTCTAGGACTTCTCTAGCTCTTCTAGGGTTTTTCACCTAAAAGGAGAGAGGTAGGGCCAAAAATTCTAACTAGTTCATTCAAATTATGTTATGTGTGATGTTGTCTAAACTAAATGAAGTAAACTAAATGAAATCAAGTGATCTATATGAGTGAATTTGAATGCAAAGCTAAGATTTAAACTATGTTTAAAAACATGTTGTGATATGCAAACAATGAACTAAATGAAATAATGCAAAACAGAAAGAAATAGAATGAAACAAAGTACACCTAGACAATGTTTGATGAATCTAGAATATTGTGAATGCTGACTAAAATCACTGAAATTCATAGTGGGACTCATTCGTCCAAGGTGGAAAATTAGTCCTACTGGTGAAAAAGTGTTGAAAACTGGTTTTTGACTATCGAGATCTGGAATTTGATAAAATTCATATTTTCAGTCCTAAGGTGGGACTCATTCGCCATTGGTGGCGAATCAATCCTCTCCCAAATTTTTGAAAAATCAAGAGACAACTCTGCAACACCAAATCTAGAAATCCTTGATTGTCAAGTCGTTGAAGTCAATTCTATAGGAAATGGGAAGAAAACCTTCTCCAAGCTTGAAATATGAATGAGTTTCAACTTGAAGCACCTAGTTGACTTGTTTAATAATATTCAACACCAAAAATATATTGAAATCTGCATACCTAGGTCTACAAACACACATAAAATAGGGGGAAAATGGTTGAGGGTTAGAAAATAGGGGTTTGTCTTGGTCAAACCCCACTTTTGGTAATCAAACCCTTAATGAAACAATGAAATGAAACAGAATGATAAACTAATAACTTGCAATAGCTATCAACTTACCAAACCCTTCATAACGCAAATCTGAAGTAATGTCAATGGCTACTCCAAAGTGCTTGAATATTACTTGAATTGATGTTGTAGAATGCTTGGATGTGAGATGAAATGCTTGAATGAGTGAGGAGATTGTAGGAGATGTAAAATGAGGTGAAAATCACTTATTTATAAAATCTTGTGCCTTAGTTTACAAAAACCATAAAGGAAATTTTTAAAAATTTGAATTTGGAGCCAAGGGGGACTCATTCGCCATCCATGGTGAATTGGTTCCACCTAGGACCTGAAAATATGTGTCAAGAATTAAGTTGTATTTAATGTTGTTTATTAAGTTAACATTCAAAAATACACTTAATTAAGACATATGAGGGCATAAAGGGGCCAAATAAAGCATGAGAAAGGGATAAATAGTGAAGACTTTATGCTTAGAAAAACATGAAATTTACAAGACTTTACAACACTTCAAAATAGGACTTGATAAGTGATCAAAAGGTGATTTTTTAGGTAAATTGTAATGAATAGAGTCTAGAAGAGTGTAGAAATGTCTTACAAGACTTCACAACACCTTCACAAGACATCATTATTTGAATTTTCGTATGTAAATATGCATGTTCAGGCTATGTCACAACACAAAATTAGAGAAAAATATATCAAATACCATAAAGAAAGACCTAAAAGGCCATGAAAATGACAAGGGGCCATTTTTCTATGGCACATTTAGCCCCCATTTTAGTGAGAGGATGAACTTGCTTCAAAATCATACTAAAGTAGCCATGAACATCAAGAAGAGGGTTCAAATACACTTATGCTAGCAAGATGAAATGATAAAAAATAAGAGGGATTTTCAAGCCCCCGGGATGAAGATCCCATGGAAAACTAGACATAAGAACAAAGGAACACACAAGAGTTGAAATGAATTAGATGAAGCTTTGATCATTAATCCAACTAGTTGTGGATTAGATGTAGGTTGATTATTTGAAAAAGAGAATGTGTACTCACTCTGGGGTGATAGAACACATGAAAATCCATTGGGTGAGAAGGCCCAAACATACTCACTCTAGGGAAATGAAACTTTTGGTTGTCCATGGGGTGAGAAATCCCAAAAGGTAAGATATATATGCTAGTTGGTATGCACTCACAAACACAAAGGTGGCTATGGGGAAAAGTCATGCTGCTAGGTGGGCTTCCCACTCAACCATATTAAAGTTACACCTATTGATAACTTTAACAAGGTGCCACAAAGAAAAATGTTATGATAAAAAAATAAAGGTACCATAGTCATGCAAGTTGCGTTATGGAAGGTGGCAAAAGGTAAAAAATGCAAAAATGTAAAATATAAAAGTGTAATTTAATGTAAAATATGTTTGAAGGAGTCTTGTTCAATTCATGCAAGGTCAGTCACTTAGGGAACATTGTGTCTAATGTCTCCAAAAGATGACAAATCAAATAATAGTATATTCACAACTTAGGGGGCATAGTGCATTGCATCAAGCCACCAAGAGGAATGTAATATGTTGAGATAGATCACACTTATGAAGGAAATCACACCCAATGTTATCCACAAAGTAACAAACGCATCATATAAATGACAAGGCTAAACTAGGAACCAAGAATGTAAATGAATTAATGGTAATGTATGCCCCCCACTTTAAAGGAATTTCTACACATCATTTTGTGAGAAATTACTTTAAAGTAGAGAAGAAAAGTAAAAGTAGAAAGAAAACAAGACATGAGAGACATCATGGAAAGGCCTATTCCAAGTCATATGTTTCAAAGTTAGGCTACATCATGTCAGGGAAAATGAAAAGGAAAGAAACAGGAGGTGCCCCCCAAAAAAGAATTCACACCAAAAACATAAGGGATCTATGGATTTGGGGTCAATATGTTCGTTGTTGTAATGTGTTTATGAAAGACCTCAGAACTATCATCATTCCCCAAAGCACATAGAACAGGACTTGAATGACACAAAGAAAGCAAAAACAAAAGAGAAAGAAGGTTTGTTTTGAGTCAACATGGAAGATACATTGTGATCTCAATGCTTTTCATCGTCCCCAAAAGGAAAACACAAGTGAAATGAAAGAAATCAAAAAGGACAAAGAAAATGAAAAATATTTTGGGTCAACATGGAGACATTTCGGTCTCAATTCATTACATCATCCCCAAAAGGAAAACACAAAACAAAATAAAAAAAGACAAGGACCTTGTGGGTCAACATGGAAGAGACATAGGGTGTCTCTACGCTTTGCGTCATCCCCAAAAGGAGAACACAAAAAAAATATATATATATATACAAGGACCTTTTGGGTCAACATGGAAGAGACATAGGGCATCTCTATGCTTTGCATCATCCCTAAAAGGAAAACACAAAACAAAAATGAAAAAGAAAATGCATGACGAATAGAAGAATAGAGATACGAATAGAAGAAGTGTATGAAGAGAGAGAACATCAAACACATTCATACTAGGGAACATGATACTCACATGAAAGGAAAAAAAAAGGAACAAGTAATGCAAATGTAAGTCAACCATTAACTAAGTTATTATTTTCTCAATCTTAAATAACTAAGTAGAAAAGGAATAACATAGTTAAGAGACAAAGGAAAATGCATTACAAGGAAAAGGCTAACAAGTTCTTGCCCCCAACAAAGTGTAAAGGCGAGAATGAGCCAAGGTGAGTGATGAAAAGGATCATGCAATAGTGAGAATAGGGAACTCTACAACTATGGCGTGATGAAGTTGTTTTTATTGTGCTAAGGTATGACGGGGAAACAATTGGTATCAATGAAGTGATACTTATCCAATATATCCTTCAATGTCTGACATTCTTCTATTTTATATCCAAGAATATGATGATATTTGCAAAATGGTATGTTAGATTCTTTCGAAAGAATAACCAACCTATTCATAGGTGGTAAAAGTATTAAAAAAAATTTAAA
Source organism: Sequoia sempervirens (assembly GCA_007258455.2). Taxonomy (NCBI): domain Eukaryota; kingdom Viridiplantae; phylum Streptophyta; class Pinopsida; order Cupressales; family Cupressaceae; genus Sequoia; species Sequoia sempervirens. The sequence continues at coordinate 668,782,241 of VDFB02270651.1, forward strand.
AAGTAGTTGAAGTCTCCTTTCACATTCAGGTGGAGGATGTGTAGGAAAATTGAGCTTCTTCAATTTGTAAGGTCACTTTCGTTTGCTAGATTCTCCTTGTTCATGAATAGAAGGAGGATGGGGAACCATGGGGATCCTAACATCCTTATCATTAGAAGGAGAAAATGTTTGTTCACATGGAAGGAGAATGTTTAAGTCGGGAGGAGCATCCAAGATCACTGTACTAGCATCCCGAAGTCTCCTAGGTTGAAAATGATGTTTATCAAGATGAGAAGGATCTTGGTATCCTAATCCTATTGTGTGTGCATTGATTAACTAATGTTCAAGAATTTGATGAATGTCATGTTCATGTTTTGTGTCACAACCTTGTTTACTTAAGATAGTAAAGCCTTTACCATATGTTTCTTCAAGGTTTATAGGAGTGTTGGTGACTTTGTGATCGTAAAAGGGTCGTGAGTGAGGTTGTTTAGAGGAACTAGGTCCACTTGAAGGAGGAACCTTAGGTCCTTCATTGAATTCAGGATGTAAATATGTAAAGTGATCAAGAGGTGCAACAGTAGGCGAATCTTGTGACTTCATGGATGGATAAAAGGTTGCATTGGCTTCTAGGTTGTCAAGGTAGTCATCATAGAACTTGTTCATGCTAGCATCATCTTCTCCAATAATGTCTACATCACGAGGAGGATAGTCATGAGGAGTTTAAGGAGCATGTGTGAGTTCAAGGTCATTAGGATCATAGCCAAAGGCACAATTGGACATGTCTACCAATGATTTTAATGAATTCCAAAACTTATTGAAAGAAAATTCCATGATGCAGGTAAACAAAGGTGCAATAAATGATTAAAAACAAATATTTTGGAAATTAAAATAGAATGTAAGAATAGGAAACTGTAATGAAATAAAATGTTAGAAAAATGCTAGAAATGTCGTTTTAAAAAGTATAGAGGGACTGATTTGCCTAGGGTCGTGAATGCGTCCCGGTATGATAATTTTTTGTGTTTTTCAAAAAATTTAAGATGAATTTAATGCACTACAGATTGTAATCAAGGATGAAAAATATAGTTTTTCAATTTTTTTAATGAGATGCAATGCAAAATGAGATCTAAATGAATGTTTTACTAATGCAATATGAAAAGTCCTAGAATGCAAGAATAAAACAATGTCCTAATTGAATGTTGATGCAAATGTAATCTAGGATGCAATATGCGTATGAAATAAAAAATGTAAAGTGTTCAAAATGTAGGTTCACCAAAATGAACCATTGATTTTTGGCTCTATAAGACTTCTCTAGCTCTTCTAGGGTTTTTCACCTAAAAGGAGAGAGGTAGGGCCAAAAATTCTAACTAGTTCATTCAAATTATGTTATGTGTGATGTTCTCTAAACTAAAAGAAGTAAACTAAATTGAATTAAGTGATCCATATGAGTGAATTTGAATGCAAAGCTAAGATTTAAACCATGTTTGAAAACACATTGTGATTGAAAACAATGAACTAAATTAAGAAATAATGCAAAACAGAAAGGAATAGAATGAAACAGAGTGCACCTAGACAATGTTTGATGAATCTAGAATGTTTTGAATGCTGACTGAAATCACTGAAATTTCACAGTGGGACTCATTCACCTAGGGTGACGAATTAGTCCTCCTACTGGTGAAAAAGTGTCAAAAACTGGTTTCTGACTGTCGAGATCTAGAATTTGACAAAATTCAGATGTCCATTCCTAAGGTGGGACTCATTCACCACTGGTGGAAAATCAATCCTCTCCCATTTTTTTGAAAAATTAGGAGACAACTCTACAACACTAGATCTGGAAATCTTTGATTGTCAGGTTGTCAAAGTCAATTCTACAGGAAACGGGAAGAAAACTTTCAACAACCTTGAAATATGAATGAGTTGACTTGAAGCACCTAGTTGACTTGTTTAGCAGTATTCAACACCAAAAAGCTTGTTAAATCTATATACATAGATCTACAAACACACATGCAATAGGGGAAAAATGGTTGAGGATTAGCAAATAGGGGTTTGCCTTGGTCAAACCCCACTTTTGGTAATCAAACCATTAATGAAACAATGAAATGAAAGAGAATGATAAACTAATAACATGCAACAGCTATCAACTTACCAAACCCTTCATAATGCAAATATGGTGTAATGTCAATGGATGCTCCAAATTGCTTGAATATTGCTTGAATTGATGTTGTAGAATGCTTGAATGTGATGCAATGCTTGAATGAGTGAGGAGATTGTAGGAGATGTAAAATGAGGTGAAAATCACTTATTTATACAATATTGTGCCTTAGTTTACCATTCATACCTCATCACAGGTGACATCAAGTGTTTTTGAATAAAAACCCAAAAGGAAATTTAAAAAAATTTGAATTTGGAGCCAAGGGGGATGCATTTTCCACCCATGGTGAATGGGTCCCACCTAAGACCTAAAAATATGTGTCAGGAATTAAGTTGTATTTAATGTTGTTTATTGGGTTAACATTCAAAAATATACTTAATTAAGACATATGAGGGCATAAAGGGGCCAAATAAAGCATGAGAAAGGGATAAATGGTGAAGTTATGCCTAAAAAAGCATGAAATCTTGTTACAAGACTTTACAACACTTCAAAATAGAACTTGGTAAGTGATGATAAGGTGAATTTTAGGTAAATTATAATGAATAGAGTCTAGAAGAGTGTAGAAATGTCTTATAACACTTCACAACACCTTCACAAGACATCGTTATTTGAATTTTAATACCTAAATATGCATGTTCAAGCCATGTCACAACATAAAATCAAAGAAAAATATATCGAATACCATAAAGAAAGACCTAAAAGGCCATGAAAATGACAAGGGGCCATTTTTCTATGGCACAACATGAGCCAGAGCCATATTGGGAAGAAAGACAAAATCTAGCCGAGAGTAATGAAGGTGCCTATGTCAACTTGGAAACTATACCATTTGTGTGGTATCCATGGATCACTTTCTACCAAATCATGGTAGAGTTCAACCTAGGAGTTATAATGGATAAGTCCTTCAAATAATAGCTAAGGAAGAAGGGTGGTCCAAAAGGAAAGCAGCCGACTTCTACAGATATCAATAGCAAATCAGCCAAACATGCCCCTTGTGCGGAGCCATTACCATGGATGAAGAATTTGAAGTTATTTATGATAAAGAGGTTGAGTCTTATTCAAATCAAAAATCTGATTAGGAACCCAAACAATAAATGTCCAAGGTTCCAACTCACCAGCCTATGTAGCCCAAACTACTAAAGGGAAGGAAAAAGCAGTATTGTGGTTGAAGGAGCCACAGGTCTCCTCTTCCACCAATATTCCTAAAAAAGAAAAATGGATCCAACGATGTGCAAGGAATTCTTTGATAGTTCAACAAACCCAAGATTCATTGGGGTCAACCGTCAAAGGGTTTGGAGAAACTAATGCACCCTTTATTAAGAGAAGGAGAATCCAAGACTTGGTTAGACAAGGATCCTTGGACAAGGAAGGTGAAGAGGTGAATTTCTCTCTACAAGTATCTTCAGCCCCTTTAGTTCAAGTAAGCTTTACACTTGTTGTTCTTTCTTCCACTACATCATTAGTACCTACAAACCCCCCATCCACAGAGAAAAATCCTCCATCGGTTGATTCCAACCTACTCATCTTTGGCACACCCCCTACCATGTTTGCTAATTAGCCTCATGTGGAAGCCCCATGTGTCAAACATGTGTCTTCCACTGCAAATACAGTCAACATTTTAATTACTTTATCTGAGGCCTAGGTTTTGTTTTTTGAGCCACCCATGTTATAGGTTTCTTCACCATTTCCTACTTCTAGGCCTCTACCTCTATTCTCAACCACTACACCCCTTACCCCAATGAGAACTCTGTATTCCACACAATATTTGTGAGGCATCCTTCCTTCCTCATTGATAGCTTTCCCCTTTTCCTCTCCCCAATCCAAAGTGACCAGAGGCACACCCCATGCCACCCTTTATGGCCTCCCTATAGGTGTCCCCATTACTACACAAAGTATTGAATCCTCGCAAGTTCTTAAGACTCAGATAGAGTTAACCAAACAAGCCAAAAGGGAGAGGAAATCAAGGAAATTGGTGAAGCCCATGGTGGCTCCAACTACCTCAAAGTTAGAGACATGTTTTAATAAAAAGCGAAGGTCCCTAATGATTTTAGTTATGAATACACTAGTCTCCAAGCTATAGGGGGAGATATAGTATGAAGACTATGAGATCCAAACTGTGGGTCTAAACCTAAGTGAGGTGCTCCCCCATGAAAAGATAGGACTTTCCAAAGCTACACAGAATGTGGTATATTCTGATTACACGAGGCTGGAGAAGAAATTGATGAAGCGAGAGGCAGAGTTTGTCAATGTAAATGCCACAATTGATAGGAACCATGTGGAGATAAAAAAAAAGGATGTGGAGATTTCCCACCTTAGGCAGGCATAATATATGCAAGGAGAAGTAGCCATATCACTTAAGGTTGCTCAAACTAAAAAGGATTGACTTTTAGCTGAAGTGGAAAAGATGATGCAAAATAATAAAAGAATTAAAGGCCCAAATGTAAAAGGCTAAAAAGGAATGGAAATAGAAGAAGAAGGGGTTTGTTAATATTTCATGTCAAAAGGACAATAGATTTTTAGAATTATAGAAAGAGCTATAGGAAATGCAGGATAAATTATTTGAAGCAGTGGACCGAATTAAGCAGCTAAGCTAGCAATTCAGAAAGGAAAAGAATGAGATGGAAGGTGAGATAACTAGTGATTGGTCTCAAACAATGAAGGAGCTTCAACAAGCTTGGGTAGAGGTCAATCAATTGAGGGATGAAATAAAGGTTAAGGAGTCTCAGTTCCAATAGAAATTGACTATGGAAAGAAAGTTCAAACTCCTCTTGGTGGTACAAAGGTTGTTCTTTTCCCATTGGTAAAGGATTATGGTTGTAATGATGAACCTAAAACCGTCTCTCAGATTTATAATTGATGCAGAAGAGTTAAACAGAATGGTTGTCCCAACAATCGACCAAATTCTAAATACAATGTTGCCTTGTTCTATTAAGTTGGGTAATTTAATAGCCAAATTGTATAAGGTGACTAAGGAGACTCTGGTGAGCATTGGGATTCTAGACCAAAGAGCAGCTTCCAGGAAGGAAAATGAGTTCATCATGTGTAACTAGGCCACCCAAAGGAGTAAGAACTATCAACTAGTACTAACCAAGAATATTTCTAAAATGAGAGAGGATTTCAAAGCTTTAATTCAATTGGGTTTTCCCTCTCCATTTTCACCTGATGTAGCAATACTCACTGAGGAAAAACTCAAATAGGCCTTAGAGGTCAAGTAGTAGGACTAGTTAGAACTCCAAAAATTGTCACCTACAGCCAAAGAAATCAAATATTTTCTTCTCCCCTTGGCCCAGCTCTATTCCCTCATCATAGTGGCATAAGTGAAATGGGGAGAAGTCTCCTTCAAGGAGATAATTGACCTTGATTAGGATTCTAAGATGATACATGCATTGGTTTCTCCTTCTCACACAAGTTGGGAGTATCTATATTTTGCATTCCTCAAACTTTAAGGCATCGTAGATTTCTTTTATCTTTTATGTTGTTTTATTTCTCTGGGTTCATGCCTCCATAGGTGAAGGCCCCCTTGTGAGTCACCAAAAAATGTGGAGCATTTTTTCTCTTTAAGAATGTTTGTTTCCTTCACTTTATTCTTTCAGCCCTAAGGCCCTCACCTTTTCATCTTTTTTTCACCTCGCCACATGTCATGTTAGCACATCCTTTTGAAGGTCACACGACAATTTTGGTGAAATGGTGTGCAATTATACCACGTAGTGGTTGCACTAACTTTTTGGATTTTTCCTTCCTTTCAAACCCAAAGCTAGACACATGGCCATACCATGAGTTTTTTCCTTAGGCCACTCTCTCAATTTTTGAAGAAACCTTGCTAGCATGCCATGTCAACTAGGTTTCTTCACCATTGGAGTAATACCTTCACAAACACTGGCAAGTGGAAAAGTGTTTTGTTCCTTCATAGCTTTAGGGGTTCACCTCCTTATTTATGACACCATTATCACCTACAATAGATCGGATTGGATTTAGTCAAGAATTTTCATCCCATATCTTCCTTTTGATAGGGAGACTTACATAAAGCTCCTATGGCATCCAATTCATCAAGTTGTTATGTCCATCGCCATTATGGAAGTAGCTCAATTTTAATTATCATATTAGATCTAATTTTTTATCAAATTTTGAGGTTGTTTGGTGATGACACATGTTTTGGTTTTATCTTTGGCAATGGAGAGTGCTCGATGCTTGTATGCTTCCCTTGTCTTATAAAATGGAATTTTCTAGTAGCCTCTTAATATGGATAGATAGATGATATATTAGATCATCAATAGAAGTAATAGCAATAGTAATATAGGGTGTAGAGGATTTCTTAGAGAGATCTGATTGTTCTTTTGTAATCAATGTCAAGACAATTATTCATATTTATTATCTAACCTTAGCATTTTAATTATTTTATAATATCAAGTAATAGAAGAAGAAATTTTGTATTAGATTGTGGACATGCGACCTTTTTTTTACACTTTATTCTCTATCTCATACATATTGAATGCTCTATGTCTCTTTATTTCCACATACAATTCTTGATATTCAATTTTAAACTTCTATCTTTTATGATCTTCTAGCCTAAATTTTTATCAATTGAATCATATTATGATACTCTTTCATTTTCATGTTGAAGTTTTGTCAATTTTCATATTATGTTGTCAAGTGGAATAGCTCTATAAGGATGAAAAATATCTTGTTTGAATTTGGGTTCCATGTTTCTATTTGAACCTTAATGGGTGCTTCCCATGGGAGGATTTTAATGGCTTTTATGTGCATGCATAGGCCGTAGCTACTTGTTCTCCTTCCAACAATGAAGGATCTATGGAATTATGTGTTCACTTTATCAGAAATAGGAGCTTGTTAGGGTTTTTGAAATGTTGTAAAGGCTTTGGCACATCACCACAATTAATTTTTCCTTTTTGTATTTCCTCCTCCCTTTCCCCCAAACACCAAGGAAGATTTAGCTTCTTTAAAAATATTGGATGTTATTTAGTGAAGTGCATGTAGGTCCCCCATTCACTAAATTTCCCATAAGGTTGTCGGGAGAAGTGCAAGCTTTCATGATCAACAGTTAGTTTTCCCAAGGATAATTCTTTGTATTGCATTAATGAGTTGGCCCAATACATATTTATGATGCGACATTGGTGATTTTTCCCGCTACAGTTAATGTTATTCCATTTATGATTATACCATGTACTTAATTGTATTAGATAAATTTTGTGATTGGATGATTGGTTGTTCTATGATGGGCATGTGGATTTTATTATTTTTTTATGTCATGTGTAAAATCAATCCCCCTATTGTTTGGCATGATTTTTTTGTTTGTGGCCCATGTGACTATCTCCTAGCATGGTGGGAGTGGATCATTTTATTCTACGAAGTTGGGTGGTGTGGTAACCACCATTGGAGAAATTGAGGTTCATCGATTGAGTAATGATATGGAATCATTTAACTTCAATTAAAATTCATGTAATTAGATGTTGTTTATTCATATAACTGTAATAATGATGTTTAAGGACCTCTCCTTGGAGATGAATTTAAATTTATAGTAGAAAAGAATAAATTTTTCATTTTCATTGCATCAGTGTTGGTACCAAGCATGGTATCTTTATGCATATCCTTATTGTAGCTTAGGAAAATTCAAAGTTAGAATTTAACATTAATCGATAAAATCAAACCCAAAAATCCCTAAGAAACAATGAAGCAAAATCCTATTATGAAAACTCAAAATAACATAACGAATTTACCCAAGTCTTCACACCATGATTGAATCACCTTCATCATTCTTCTCCATTTTGCTATGAAGTAATGAATGCCCTCATATTTGTAACCTACAATGTAAGCCTAAAGTAAATGACAACAAAATATCAAAGAAATTCATTATCTCAATAGCATGATAGCCTATTCAATATTTTCTCAGATGATGAAAGTGATAAATAGCAAAGCTATTTATAGAAATCCGGATGGAAAATGGACGGTCAAGATCAATTGATTTTTAGTTCAATCAATGGCTATAATTAATCAAGACAAGACAAGATAAGATCAAAAGTGAAAGAGCAAGAGGAAGTTGAATGATTTTTTGAAAAAATCAATTAGTTTGAAGAGGGAAAGTGAATTTTGAAATAATGGAAACATTATCTCATTGCAAGAGGAAAAAAGTGAGTTAACTTTTTGATTAAATATAAATTTAATTCAAAAACTAAGAGGAAAATAAGTTATTTAATTAAATAGAATTTAATTAATTTGTGTTAGAAAAGGATAAAATGAATTAATTAAATAATTTATATTAATTAATTAATAGAAGAATTTACAACATTAGGGCAGGTGCATGAAGATGGGTAGCCAATTTGTGGCCACTTTTTGAAAAAAAAATTTGAAAACTCATAACACGAGTGCATTATAATGTTCTCACATTATGGCTTGGTGTGCTAAGCCTAAGGCTTGGCCACAATAAGCTTGGTCATAACGAGCCCATAATGCGAGCGCATTATAACAAGCTCGTGTTATGACCTATTAAAACTAAAAAAAAAAGAAAATGAATTCATTTTCACTTCTCACTGTGTTTTTTGTTGCCCATGGCCAAAACCTTAATATTCTCGCATTCTAGAAGGAGCTATTTTTCAAAATTCTTCATCAACGGTTGTTGTTTCATTGTCAAGATGCTACCACATCAATGAGGAGATCTGAGAGGTAAGGATTGCTTGTTTTTTTTTGAATTTTTTAGTTTTAAGTTGTATTTGATATTTATTTTTTGAATTTGTAGGAGATGCTAATCAACCTGGAAACCCTCAAAATCCTCAACAAGCATAGAAACAACAAGAGGAACAAAATCCTCAAGTTAATCAACCACAACAACAAGCTCCTCCACCAATCCCTCAACACCCTCCTAGCACTCAACAAAATTTATTGACTGAAATTGAGAATAATAATAAAAAATTGAGCATTTAATCAGGAGGTTGAGCAATCCAAATGGTTTTGTGTCATAGAAAAATGGCCCCTTGTCATTTTTATGGCCTTTTAGGTCTTGTTTCATAATGTTTGGTATATTTTTCTCTGATTTTATATTGTAATGTGGCTTGAACATGCATATTTATGTACTAAAATTCAAATATTGACGTCTTGTGAAGGTGTTGTGAAGTGTTGTAAAACATTTCTACACTCTTCTAGACTCTATTCATTACAATTCACCAAAAAATCACCTTCTCATCGCTAAGCAAGTCCTATTTTGAAGTGTTGTAAATTCTTGTAACAAGATTTCACGCTTTTCTAGGCATAACTTCACTATTTACACCTTTCTTATGCTTTATTTGACCCATTTATGCCCTATAAGCTTTAATTAAGTGTATTTTTGAATGTAAACCTGACAAATAACATTAAATGTGACTTAATTCCTGATACCCATTTTTAGGTCGTAGGTGGGACCCATTCGCCATGGGTGGCGAATAAGTACCCCTTGGCTCCAAATTCAAAATATTTTAAATTTCCTTTTGGTTTTTTATTCAAAATCACTTGATGTCAACATGTGATGAGGTATTAACGGTTTACTAAGGCACAATATTGTACAAAGAGGTGATTTTCACCTCATTTTACATCTCCTACAATCACACAACACATCCAAGCAATCTTTTCATTCACTCAAGCATTCAAGCACTTTACAACATAAAATCAAGCATAAATCAAGCATTCAAGAGCATCCATTGACACAACTTCAGATTTTATTTAGCAAGGGTTTGGTAAGTTGATAGCATTTTCATGTTATTTGTTTATCATCCTCTTTTATTTCATTATTTCATTAAGGTTTTGATTACCAAAGTGGGGTTTGACCAAGGAAAACCCCTATTTGCTAACCTTGAACCATTTTCCCCCTCTTGCATGTTTGTTTGTAGACTTTTGCATGTAGATTTAATAAGAATTTAAATGTTGAAGAGTGGTCGACAATTCAACTAGGTGCTTCAAGTCTAATCAACTTTATTTCAAGCTTGGAGAAGGTATTATGTCTATTTCCTGTAGAATTGACTTCGGCAACCTGGCAAGCAAACATCTTCAAATCTGGTGTTGCAAAGTTGTTTCTTGATTTCTCAAAATTTTGGGAGAGGATTGATTCGCCACCAATGGTGAATGAGTCCCACCTTAAGGCTAGAAATCTAAGTTATGTCAGATTCTGGATCTTGACACTCAGAAACTCATTCCTAACAATTTTCATCATAAGTAGGACTAATTCACCACCTTTGGTGAATGAGTCCCACTGGTGAATTTCTACAATTCTAGATAGCATTTCAAAGATTACAAATTCCTCAAATCTTGCCCAAGTGCACACTGATTTAACCCATTTCTTTCTGTTATGCATTTATTCATTCATAGTTCATTGTTTTGCATATCACACTATGTTTTCAAACATAGCTTAAATCTTTAGTTTTGCATTCAAATTCAGTCATTTAGATCACTTAATTGCACTTAGTTTATTACATTTAGCCTAAACATCATACATTTCCTAATTTGAGTGAAATAGCTAGATTTTTTGGCCCTACTTTCTCCTTTTAGGTGAAAAACCCTAGAAGAGCTAGAAAGGTGCATGGTGCCAAAAATCTACAGTTCAGGTTCAACCATGGAAAGAATGACTCTCGCAAGTTCATTGAAAGAAATGTTAAAAAATATAGATTCAATTAGCAAACGATTAACTAGATGGCAAGATAGGAGGTAGGTGGCTAGGGCTTATTACGCGAATAAATTATCATATAAAGATGTAAAAGAATTAAAAATTACAAAAGGTGATTTTTGCTCATTATTCACTGACCCACACACAAAATAAAATATTACCCTCAATACGAAGAGGTTTCCTATTCATTGGTGCCACCACCAACAGATTAGGAACTTTTTTTATGATAGGTGGTACATGGTTTTTGATTACCCACCATGCAACAATTGTGAAGTCCTGCAATATTTCCTTAGGAAATTATATTTTGAGTTCATCTTGAACAAAATCAAAAATTATTTTGATATCAGGGACTTCCAAGGGAGAGGTGGGGGGTTGGCTCAAGATAGACCTGGTGCATAGCAGGATCCTACGCAACAAGGGAGATGACCTCTCGCTAGGCCACCTCATGAGCACGTCATTATCCCTTCCATCACAAAGGAGAGTGTTGATGTAGAGACTTTACAGGCCATCAACTCTTTGGTCAACCTAGAGTATCATCCAGCATGCCAACCCTATTCTACAGTGCCATCCAGGGGAGTCTTCAAGTGGTTGCCTTCGAACACATTTGTGTCAATCTTGCAAGGTGACTTGTTCATATGACCCCACCAACACTCAGGAGGATGCTACACAAGATCCGTCTATAGCTATGGAGATGGAGAGGGTAGCTAACATTTTGCATAAGGAATATGGCATTGATACTCAGGTAAAAGTTAGCATGTTCATTGAATTTAATTTAATAAATTTTAATTTTGAAATGCAAGATTAACTAATTTAGTTTTATGATTTTAATAAAATTGTAGGGTCACAATGTTTATATTGGATACACTATCCCTACACCTACTTATTTCTCCACTGCACCTACCTTTGAGGTATGTAACTAGTAAAAAATTATAAATTTATTACATGTTAATAGCATTGCTTGATTAATGGTATTTTAATATGTGATTTTTGATGTTGAATAGGCTAATATTGGAGGTTTCATGGGAACACCTCCCAGTGCCAATGGATTTAGTCAAACCTACACACATGTAATAGAATAAAGATTTTAACTAATGAATTGTACTTAATAGATTTATGTATTTTATATTCATATCATTGATTACGTTGCATTGCACATCTTTCAAACTCAAAGCATTACTTCACATTCCATAAATAATAACCAGATGTTGATAGATGACAAAATTTCAACTACAATATATATTTGTTTAGAAAGTCGACATAAGTAGTGATGCAATTACTTCACATAGCATAAGTAATAAGTAGGAGTAGCTTCCAATTGCATTTGCTTGTCATGGCATTCCATGAGACCACTTTTTACTGAGGAATCTTTTCAAACAACTCACTGCCTTGTCTATGTTATGGATGCTTGGAAGGAATATATGAAAGAATAATAGTAAGCAATAGCAAGGCACTTTTTCAAATAGCTCACCGCCTTTTCTATGCTACCACATTTTTCATACATGTCTACCAAAGCATTTTATCAAACAGTTCATTTCCTCACTGCTACAGCTAAAAGCTTAAAAAAATGCTTTCCAACAAACTATGGATGCTTGGAAAAAATCTATCAAAGCATAATAGTAAGCAATAGCATAGACAAGATAGTTAGTAGTTTGAAAAAATGCCTCGAAGAAATGCAGTCTCATGGTGATGGAATTCCATTCCATCACCATGAGACCACATTTCTTTGAGGCATTTCTTTAAAATGTTCACCACCTTTCTATGATACCACATTTTCCATACATGTGTACCAAAGCATTTTATCAAACTACTCACTTCCTTGCTGCTATGGCTAAAAGCCTAAAATAGGTGCTTTCCAACAAACTATGGATGCTTGGAAAAATTTCTATCAAAGCATAATAGTAAGCATTAATACCATAGAGAAGGAAATGAACTGTCTGAAAAAATGCCTAAAAGAAATGTGGTATTATGGTGATGGAATACCATGATGTGCATTTGTTTGTAATGGAATTCCATCACCACAAGACCCCATTTCTTTGGGGCATTTTTTCAAACATTTCATTGCTTTCTCTATGCCACCACAGTTATTTTACATGTCTACAAAAAAAATTTATCAAACAGTTCACTGGCTTGCTACTATGAAAACACATGCTTTTGAACAATATATGGATAGGGAAAATAGTAAGCATGATAGTTAGAAATATATATTTTAATAAGTACTCAAAATTTTGTTCATTATCTCATACATTATAAGTCATGACATGGATCGCTATTGTAGTTTTTGTGATTTAATAATTTATTGTTTTATTTTCAAATGTTGCAATCGAAAACACCTCTAAATGTGACAAGGGAAATGGAGATTGGTGTTTCATCTGCTATAGAATCCTTGATGGCTCTAATAGGGGAGGTATGAGGAAAATTACTAAATCTCAATTTACATTCATTGTTAAATAGATGTTAGTGAAAAATCAAACCATTATTGATTCATAGTTTAATTTCTATTTGGATGGTTTATATAGGGCTTCAACATGCCTCAACATTGGAATTTGAATATTTCCCTCGTGGAGACTCATCATCAAATGGAAATAAGTGATTATTTTGTTAAATATATCATTTTTTATAATGTAATTTATATATATTAATGTCTTTACTTCTTATTGTAACAGATAAGACTTGACCAAGAACTAAACCCTAGGAGGAGCACCAAGATCACTCCCCAACCACAGCATAAATGAGTGACAGACGTATCGCCATCTGATTGACAAGCAAAGGGAAAGAGTTTATTTTGAGAGCATGGAGAGCAATGACTTGTGATTCCAAATCCCTTTTTTGTATGCCTATATGGAATTTTTGTACATATTTTGTATTGGATATATTTGACATTGGATGCCTATATGGAATTCTCATAAGCCTATATGGCTATTTTGTACCTATATCTTATACTTATATCGACATATATTGATGTATGTCAACATGGCTATTTGGTTAATACAAATCTTTTTTATCAATGGTGTCCATATTTGCATTATAAATCCATGGTTCAATAGATATGAGTTATGTGTATATTCAAGTGTATACTTTATAACTTACATGTATACTTTGTGACTTACATGTATTCCAATGTATACTTTGTGACTTATGTGTTTTCATGTGTATACCTTGTATTCATGCATATACTTTGTATGAATTTTTGTATACTATGTATTCGTGTGTATACTTCAAGGCTTATGTTTTTTTGAGTACTTGTGCTTCCCTTATTCACATGTACATGCTTGACTTATTCATTTGTATACTTATTAATTAGTTAGCCCTAGCATTGATCATTGTTTTCCTTCATTGTTTGTCTTGAATATTAATTGGTTGATGCTAAAAAAAATTATCTAAAATAAAAAATCATGTTTTCAACTAGTATTCCATGAAATGATTCATAAAAAGATTCCAATATATTTAATCATTTGATTGGAACAACTAAATTAAGGATACATAATCTTCACAACACTTGCTAAACATAATAATCATAGTAGATAAAGTAGTTAACTTCTTGACACATTATCATACAAACATTTATCTTGAATAGTCTTTAAACATTTTTACAGCATACTCCTCATAGTACATAATGAATTGTTATGTTCTTGATCCATCACCATATAAAAATGTTGACATATTTATATGTCAACTTTTTGCAATATTATTTCTTGTATAGGAAATGGACTCAGGAGAAAGCAAGTTATATTTATAATACAAATAAGAAATGGACTCAACGGTTGAAACTTTATTTATCACACCAAATAATAAATGTACATGAGAGCATCACTTGTTTCTCTTAGACTCCAATTTTCAAGCATTGCAAATCATCTCAAATGAAAATGACAAAATTCTTCACAACCAATGTTGTTAATTGAGGAAAAATAAAATGCTTTGAAGTTCCACCATTATACACATTTACAATTGGTTGTATATTGTTGTAAGGGCAAGGAGGATAATTGGAAAACATCTTGTGTTTGCTAGACTTGAGGATAATTGATGCAATGATAGGGAGGCCTTCAATCCACTTTCACGATCCAATGAACTTCCAACCACTTTTTTTCCCCAAAATCACTATCTTGGCTTGTTTTCATTTTTTCACCTAGTCTCTCTAGTAGGTCAGCAAACCTACCTTTCTTGACATAACTTTCAAATTTTCTAAACAATTTCTCCAACCCTCATTTTCTTTAGACACCCTTTAGCACATACTTTCACATGCCTCAAAATCCCATGAGATTCTTTTGAAACAAAACCCTCAACCTAGTGCATCAACATTGTCCTAGACCCTCAAATAGGTCTATTTAACAAAGCAACACCCTCTCAATCACTCTTCCAATTGCAAAAAAACATTGGGAATCATTTACTAGTCTACAAATCCACAAAATCCACAATTTTTAGGGCATGATTGGCCCTCTAACCCCACTATCCTCTAAACCCTCACTTTTCTAAAATTTCACTTTAAGGTTTATTGAAAACCCCATATCCATACCTCATAAAACCTCAAAACCTCTTCCAACACTCTTCATTCTTCCTGCACAAACTTAATTGACCACCAAATTATGCTACCCCCTAACTTTACCCACTTTTACTCCCTCAAACTTCTCTTTTCATTCAAAACCCCTCTTTTCCCAACTAGGGAATCATGCCATAACATACTTTTGACCTCCCCTATCCTTGCAAACCTTTTGAACACATAAAAGTCCACAACCTCACCATATTTCCAACCTATTCTAACTTATTCTCAAGAAATTTCTTCTTTTCAACAGGGGAAACATTAGTAATCTCTTCCAATGCCTTTACCAATGCTATTTTCTTATGCCTACTCCCTATCCTACTTACAATAGGCCCATTCCATCGAGACACAACCTAAACAATAGGTGGAATCGCCTATTTCAACATATTACACTCAAACCCTTGTATGAGCAAGTTTAGACCAGTTTTAGAAATCTACTTCTAAGTTGCTTGGAACTTAATAGAATTCCACAAGAATGGATTAAAATCAAATTTAAAACCATTCTATAATAGATTTAGATCATCTTAGAGAAAAATCCTACTATAAAGACCCATACACAGGCCATAAATAAAGAAAATGCATAGAAATTAACAAAGAAATAGAGATATTCGATTGATATTCTCCTTCAAACTCTTCAACAACCACTAATTTCAAGTTTCCAACATATATAAACCTCAACCAACTCCTTACAATGCCTAAAACTACCTTTCAACTGCCCATGACCGTTGGACTTCCACATGAGAGCAATTTTTAAATTTTTGCTTGACAACATTTTTGACATTGCAATTTTTACATAATTGACTCAAATGACCCCACACTAACTCAAAACTAAAAGCAACATTAAAAAATAGCCTATCTTCACCTTATTTGGAATTATCATGACTAAAACCACTAAACTAGACCTACTTCATCAAATGGAGGAACAAGATGCTCTTCACCAATGATCATATGCTTTTTGTGTGGAAAACTCGGACTTCTCAATTGTCGTGTGTATATTTCTTTTTTCAATTGTTTTGCATGCCATCATAAGAGAACAAGATGGTTGAATGTAACTCGAAGAAATTCCATGTTTTTGGGTGTGAAAGAGGACCATTCCTAGTGTAAACGTACCTATCAAGATGTATTGGAGCAATTTTTTTGGTCACACAAATTGCAAAATGAAAGTTGCACCACTTTACAACTTTACACTACTTGCATTTGACACTTTTTCCATCAAGTAAAAACTAACCACTACAAAAAAATTACTCTAAGATAACAAAAATTGAGAGAGGTTATTGTAGAGGGGCCTAATGCAATCTCATAGGCTTAGATGGATATTTTGTAAGTGTCACGATTTTTAAGTAATAGCCTATCAAATATTACTTCCCTTTTGCACTTTGGACCCTTAAGGGATTGAGCCGGTTGAACGTAGCTCAAAGCGATTGCGCATGTTTGGGTGTAAAAGAAGACCATTCATAGTGTAAATGTACCCATCCAGATGTGTTGGAATAGTCTGTCTGGTCACACAAGTTGCAAAACAAAAGTTGCACAACTTTGCAACTTTCAACTACTTGCATTTGATAACTTTTTCCCCAAGTAAAAATTTTCCACCATGGGAAAATGCCTCCAAGATAGCAAAAACTGAGAGAGGTTATTATAGAGGGGCCCAACATGATCCTATAGGATAAGATAAGAAGTTTCTAAGCATCATGAATTCTGAGTAACAACATGCTAAAGTTTGCAGCCATTTTTCACTTTGGACTCTTAAGGGATTAATCTGGTTGAACGTAGCTTGGAGTGATTTTGCATTTTTGGGTGAAAAAGAGGACCATGCTTAGCTCAAACATACCTATTCAAATTATTTAAAACATCCTGTTTGGTCAAATGAGTTGTAGAATGAAAGTAGTACCACTTTGTAACTTTCAACTACTTACATTTGACAACTTTTTCCCCAAATAAAAATTTGCCACTAGGGGAAAATGCCTTCGACATAGCAAAAACTAAGATAGGTTATTGTAGATGGGCCCAACATGATCCTATAGGATTAGATGAAAATTTTCTAAGTGTCACAATATTCAAGTAATAGCATGTTGAAGTTTGCAACCATTTTGCACTTTGGACTAAGGAATCAATCTAGTTGAATGTAGCTCAAAGTGATTTCACGTGTTTGGGTACAAAAGAGGACCATTCCTAGCAAAAAAATAACTATTTAGATGTGTTGGAATAGTTCATTTGGTCACATGAGTTGTAGAACAAAAGTTACAACACTTTGCAACTTTCAACTACTTGCATTTGACAACTTTTTCCCCAAGTGAAAATTTTCCACCAGGAGAAAATTCCTCCAAGATAGTGAAAACTGAGAGATATTAATGTAGAGGGGTCTAACGCGATCCCATAGGATCAGATGAGAAGTTTCTAAGTATTAGAGTATCTGAGTAACAACATGTTGAAGTTTGCAGTCATTTTGCACTTTGAACTCTTAAGGGATCGATCCGATTAAACGTAGCTCAAAGTGATTTTGCGTGTTTGGGTGTGAAAGAGGAAAATATCTAGCAAAAAATACCTATTCAGATGCATTAGAATAGTTTTTTTGGTCACATAAGTTGCAGAATAAAAGTTACACCACTTTGCAACTTTCAACTAGCATTTGACAACTTTTTCCCCAAATAAAAATTCACCACCACAAGAAAATGCCTATGAGATAGCGAAAACCAAGAGAGGTTATTATAAAGGGGCCCAACTTCATCCCATAAGATCAAACGGTAATTTTCTAAGTGTCACAATAAATGAGTAACATCATGCTAAAGTTTGCAGCCATTTTGCACTTTGGACTCTTAAGGGATCAATCTGGTTGAACATAGCTCGAAGCGGTTTTGTGTGTTTGGGTGTGAAAGAGGACCATGCTTAGTGTAAACATACCTATTCTGATGCATTGGAACAGTCTATTTGGTCACACGAGTTGCAGAACAAAAGTTACACCACTTTGCAACTTTGCACTGCTTGCATTTGACACTTTTTCTATCAAGTGAAAACTAGACACCACGAGAAAACCACTCTGAGATGAAAAAAACTAAGAGAGGTTATTGTAGAGGGGCCCAACTTGATCTTGTAGGCTTAGATAGATATTTTTTAAGTGTCACAGTTTCTGACTAATACCCTATCAAAGATTGTTGCCCTTTTGCACTTTGGACCCTTAAGGGATCGAGCCGGTTGAACATAGCTCAGAGCGATTCTACATGTTTGGGTGAAAAAGGGGATCATTCTTAGTGTAAATGTACCATTACTAGCATAAACATACCATGTACTTAGAAGAAGATCAATAAAATTCATTGTTTCCTTGCAATTTTTTGTATTTTTACCATAAATTTGATGTTTCCTTGAACTATACGGTTCCATACATGATGATTGTGCTCTCTTTTGGATGGAATTCAGTGGACAGCATATTTAACTCCATTTTAGTTTTGGCTTGGTTGGATTTCAAGTTATTTTGTGCATTTTAGAATCCAATTACTGAGGGTTGATTTGTGTACCCTATTTTAAGGGTTTTGAGTGCATTAAAATGTCATATTAAGCCTTCCACCCATTGTATGCTTCTATAACTCAGTGGAAAGGCTTAATTAGGGTTATAAAACATTTTTTCAAAGTTTTATGTGCAAGGGAGGTGAATGGATGGTTTTTAGGTGATGCCCTAGATGTCAAAAGGTGCATTTTCGAGTGGAAAATGGTGGTTTAGTGCTAGGGTTTGAAGAAATATTTGGTGGCAACAATATCTCTTGAAATTTTAAGCTTGTTTAGACCTTCTTGAAGGTGTTTCATGCTTTGGTTAGCTATGGGAAGGTTGGGAGTATGGGTTTTCAATAAGCCCTTGCCTAACTTATGAAAGAAGAGGGTTTTGGGGTTTGTTATGTTAGAGGGCTTATCACACCCTAAAAGTGGAGAATTAGTGGTTTGGTAGACTAGTTAATGCTTCGCAATGGTGGTTTGCATGTGATAGGAAGAATAAAGGGGGTTGCTTTGTTAATTTGGCCTAATTGGCTTTATGGACAACGTAGTTTGCTTGTTTTGTGAAAGTTGATCCAAAAGAGTCTTATGAGGGTTTGATGTATGTTGAAGAAGGCTTAAATGGGTTCCTAAAATGGTGGTTTGTTCTAGAGCTTGTTAAGGAATTATGAGAGTTAAGGTGGGAAAAATAGGTCTACAGACCTACAAGAGTGACTAGGTGAAAAGCTAAAAATAAGCCAAGATTGAGTTTTGAGGGAAGGATGGAGGTTGGAATCATTTTATATTGTGGAAGTGAGTTGATTGACTCCCTGTATTGCTATCAAAATCACTTCCTATGACACCAAAATATGAAACCCTCACTTTATGCCATTCCAAAGGGGTTTATTGAAAAACATTGTTTTGGGCTTCTACATAGCCAACCAAGGCCTCAAACACCTTTAGTTATGTCTTCACATGCTTGAAGGTTCATCAAAATCTACTGCCCCCAAGAGTTTCTACAACTTCCTTTAACCATCAAATTTCACTCCAAATACATAGTTTGAAAATTAAGGCATCATGCCCAGGCACTCAAATCATCTTCCCTACCCTTCCAAATCTTCAAACACTTCAATATATGCCTACTCATGCCAAATCAATCATCTCCCAATCTTTCCTAAGACAATTTCACCAAAACCCAACATCTAAACTCCATTTTTAAGCCAAAATTAACCCAACTTCCTCTGGGAAAGTAACCAAAAACATTCCTAAACATTTTCCCTAGTCCTAAATCTTATTCCTACATCTAATCCTACCATTTTGGACTCATTCCATCAAGCCACAAAGAGAAACAAGAGGTGGAATGAGTCATTTATTCATTTTTAGTCTTCAAACCCTTATGGCTAGTTGTACAAACCCGCAGTCAGTAATTTGACAGTAAAATTCTTAAAACGCAATGAATTTTCATCACTCAAAATCCAAAATGTAGCTAAAAATCAAAATGAAAAACTAACTTCAGACTTCCATGAACCAAATTTTCTCAATAATCTTGGTGCCCCTACACCAAATTTTAATATTTGAGTAAATCTCATTACAAGTAAATCTCATTACAATGCCTTAGGTACTCCATTCTCACAGATCTTTTACAATGTCACTCATACATTCGAGATTCTCTTATAATGTCTACATCATAGGTGCTCATTATGAGGTTAACTTCAAATGAGTAACTCGAGATTCCCTCACTAAGTTTAACATGCTCTTTTATAGTGGCTTCAAATTAGAATTGAGATTTGTCAAGATCATCAAAATAAGGATGTTGCATTGCTTTTTTGGATAAGATTCTATTATAAATCAGCATTTTCTGCAACAAGAGACCAATATTGATTTTTAGTAGTTTACTTACAAATACACAAAGTAAAAGAAGAAAAAGAAAGAGCATCCAAAATGGAAATGAAATGAAAATAGATGGAAGGCACTTACAAATAGGCATGCCAGTCTCTCAACTAAGTCACTCCTAGTCATACATCTTCACTAGGAGTTCCAAGATACCTATTGCACACAGCACCTCTCATGAATAGAATAACTTGAAATTTGAGATGCTCTTATAATGTCTACATCATAGGTGCTCATGATAAGGTTAAATTCAAATGAATAACTTGAAATTCCCTCACCAAGCTTCGCACGCACTTTTGTAATGGATTAAAATCATAATTGAGATTTGTCAAGATCATCAAAATAAGGATGTTGCATTGCTTTTCTGGCTAAGATTCTCTTGGATGGCTCATAAATCTACATTTTCTGCAAGGGGACACCAATAAATTTTTAGCAGGTTACTTACAAATAGGAAAAGTAAAAGAAGATGATAGAATTGGTATCAAACAAATTAATGTGCATACAAGTATAAATTAATAAAAACCAATGTGCATACTTACAAATTAATCCAACGAACCATCCCGATCTGCTCTACTCTTTATTGTGTCAAGTATTGCCTCATGGTTAGACTCATGGACATTCCACAAGGTCTTGTTCAAAGGTTTACCCCCATATTTGGTCAAATGAACATCGGATGCCACAACAAGGTTCAAGTAATGAAGAATCTTATGATGCATGTCAAAGTCCTGAAACAACCAATGTTTAACACTCTTATGTGGGTACCTTCTTATCCACGTTCCAATAACAACAATTGAGTTTATAGGGTATTTTATGTTTTCTCCATCTATAACTGGGGCCTCCAATTTCTTTTTGGCCTCAACATAATGACACAAGTAATAGTTTATTCCCTCTTCATTGTCTTCATCTGCAATAACTATATAAACATTCCCTACATTGATATGTGCAGCAAATCTCTTGAAATTAGTCAACATTATGAATACACTACAAAGTAAGATCATCAAAATAAAATTTAAAAAAATAAGCAAGTAGATATATTACCTAGTTGAACTAGATCTAATACGTGGTCAAAGTTGACCGATGATTCCATCTATGTTAGTTCCAATTTCATTAGAGGGTGATACATGTGAAGTGGGCTAAGATAACTTTTCAACCATTTTTCAACCCACTCCCTTGACTCGTAATCATTCTAGGCTTGCACTGTACATGAAGAATAAAAGCATGCCATCTTCTGTGGATCGATACTCCATGAACCTGCATTTGAGCTAAGGAAATAGTGTAGCTCACTCAATCATGTTAGTGTACAATAATCCTCATATGGTGCAATGTTAGTATCATCCATCAACCAAAAAAATCTATGAACTGAAGACGTATCTTCATTACCTGGACCCATCAAAGCATTACACCACTTGACGATTGATCTTGCATCTGTCAACTTTGCACTATTTTTATACTTTAACTCTTCTCATGCTAATGTTGTTTTCATGCATGCTTCCCCTTTCCATGTCTGACCTCACAAAAGTTTCACATATTTTTAACACTTGTAATGGCATGCATCCTACTCAACCAATAGAACACACATGAGTTCTTGAACTATGTTGCATAGTTATCCAACCATATTATATGTTGACCGTATGCTATGCCCCTCTAAGACAAATCATTGTAGAACATTTGGAAGCAAACTTGCACGAAATCTGGATAATGTGTGTGATCATCACTAACATAAAAGTGATACTCCCTCAACACCTTCCTTTGGTCATTTGTACTATAAGCTGCATAAATGAATGCTATGTGCACAAATATTGAAACCTGTGTGGAGTTGTAATACTGTGACTACACCTTACATTGTGGCTGTAGAGTGTAGTTCTCTACAAAGTCAACCACTAATACTATGTTGCCAACTAGAAAGATTTCCATGCATAACTTGAATTGTGTGTCCAACCATTAGGCTCTATAGGTATGCCTTGCATACTCATACACTATATTGTCATGAAACATGGACATAGACTAATACACTAGAATCTTTTGAATAACCAAATCACACATTTTTGCTTGAGACCCATCTTTTGTAGCATATGTCATTGTTTTATACTTCCCAAACTCTACTAGTTTCTATCCCACCTCGTTTATGCTTTCCATATGTTGACATATTGGCATACGTTGCAAGCCACCGCAACGCTTGCATAAACCATCCAAGCATGTTGTCCTATAGAATATTCGGCCATCCTCTATTTCACATAAAAAATTTGATAAGAAATCTCTTGAAGATTTTGGTGGGGCTTCTATACCACAATCCTACAAAACATCGTTAGTATGCAAATCTAAATATATTAAACAATAAACATCATAATGGTTAGACAATTCAATATGTAGTCTACAGCAACAAGTAGTGCATGTGTGATTTATCTTGACATAAAAAGGTTTTATAATTTCAAAAAATCTTTGACAAATACTAATTTGAGGATAATCCTTTTAAAATTTACAAAAAAATTGGGTTTGAGTCATATGCAAAAAATGTTTTGGATGTGGCTCACAGTTCGAACTACTGATTCTCCTTCTTACCACATCCCTTTGATTTGGAGATGGCCTTGTGTTATTCTTCAAATACTCTTCAATTAGTGTTCTCAATGCTTCAAAAAAAAAATTATCTTTTTGTATTCATTTGAATCAATGCCCTCAATTCTTTGCCACCTTTGAATAGCTTTTGATAAAAAAATTCTACTAATTCTCATTTGTTCACTCGTCTTTCTAATGAGATGAGATCTCTTTTTTGACTGCTTACCAAAGTTGATGTAATGACATGTCGGATGAAATTACTATCCTTTGAGTGTGAGGTCTTACCCACACTCTCATGAACATCCATTAGATTCTTCACAATAGTGTTTTCGCTTGATGCATTTGATGTTCTCAACCCAAGAGTCTTCATATATATATGTGTATACAAAATGTGGAAGCATACACAAGGTAAGTCAATTGTTAAATAACAAAATGCCTCAAAGAGATGTGGTTTAAAAATATAATCGGAAAGTGTATAGAATTGTGTAATTTCAAATGTGCATTGACAACCTAAGGTTATAATGACAAACAAACAATCATCAACATGGAATATACAAAATAATAAAAATAAAAGCAATCCATAATAGAATGAAAGAAAATGTGTAAAGACTTCACATACCTAAAAATCCAATGTTTCAAATGGAGGAGTTCTACCCAATTATGTAGCCTTAGCTTCTTCTTTCTTCAAACTCCTCAACAATTTGACTTTTTCAAAAGTTTGTTCCCCTCCAAACTTCAATTGTATATCAGGTTTCACTAGAATTCAAACTTGAATTGATATTATAAGCCTTTCAATGTGAAAACTAGACTATTTCATCCAAGGGTGGTGGGAAGATCTTGAAAAAGGTAGTGGAATGTGAAAAACATGCATGCACACTTCACAACATCATCAAAAAGCTATGTTTTCTCAGAGCACAAGCAAAACCAGGAGAATATGCAAAATGTGGGCCTTGAGATCATGGGTATATTGAGTTTTTTACCATTTTAAGAGCAATACAAAACACACTCATGTTATAACATGCTCATGTTATAGCGCGCTCATGTTATTTCTTGCTAAAAATGGTCATATCTCTACTTCAAAATGCTCTCGCGTTATGAGAAAGTTGGTCTTTTAATAGATTCATTTTCTCTCTTTGTCTATACATTGTATACCCTAATTCTATCTCTCTAGCCTCTACCCTTATACCCTAATTCTATCTCTCTCCCATCTACCCTCTACCCTTAACCATTATACCCTCACTCACTCCTTTTATCTCTCTCCCGGGCTCTAACCTCTACCCTTAACCCTTATACTCTCTCTCTCTCTCTCGTCTCTCCCTCCGACCTCTCAACTCCCTCTCTCTCCCTACCACCACTGCCATATACCCCTCTCATCTCTCCCTCCTACCCCCTCTCCCTCTCTCACTCACTCACTCCTATCACTCTCCCCTCTACCCTTAACCATTAACCCTTATACCCTCTATCCTCTACCCCCTATAGGCATCAACACTTTTCATCGGCACTATAGTTGATTATATACTCAACTATATTTTAGTTGACCGGCCACATTCTATATGTAACATGCCTCCCTGGTGCACCAAAATGTGTGTAGGGAAATGAACTCAAATTCTCTCTCTCTCTCATACCCCCTCTATCTCTCTCAACTCCTTGTCCCACTCTCTTGCTCCTTCCATCTCTCTCCTACTCCTAAACCCTAAACCCTAAACCCTTAAACCCTCTACCCTATAGATTAAACCTCAACCCTCAATTCTCAACCCTCAAACCTTAATCCCTCAACCCTCAATGCTTAAACCCTAAACCCTCAACCCCTATACCATCTACCCTTTACATTGGACCCTCAACCCTAATACCCCAACCCTATACCCTCAATCCTCTATGCTCAACCTTAAACCCTCAACCCTTAAACCATTAAACCCACTTATTAAACTCTCTACCCTTATCCCTCAACCCTCTTGACCTTAATCCCTCAACCCCTATACCCTCTACCCTTTACATTGGACCCTCAAACCTAATCCCTCAACCCTATACCCTCAATCCTCTACCCTCAACCCTAA
>VDFB02270651.1:668811056-668879231 GCA_007258455.2 Sequoia sempervirens
TCTCATAAACTTCCACCCCCTCCCTCCCTCTCCCTCTCCCTATCCCCCTCCACCTCCCTCTCCCTATCCCACCCTGCCTAAACAACTCTAGATATCTCTCTCTTTCTTAAAATTCCCCATCCCTCTATTTAGATATACATAAATACATACATACAAGCATAATACATATGTACATACAATCCTACATACATACAAGCATACATGTACATGCGTAGATACAATCTTACATGCATATAGGCATACATACAATATACATGCATTGATACATACAGGCATACACATATGCATACATGGCATACAAGCATACATGTACATACAAGAATACAAATATATAAACATATATTCAATAGAGTAGCATTTAACATAAAGCAAGACATAACACAAGTGCATTATACTGCACTCACATTATGTCTTGCTAGAGATGCTCCCCACATGTTGGTTATCAAATGAATAGATGCAATAGTCCTAAAGAGTAGCCACTCTCTCATATTCAGACCCAATGGGTTGATATGGGCAATGAATGGGAGAGTGAATAAAATACCCCTTTCTCCCCTCCACTTCAGACTCTATTAAACCTGGCAGGGTGATCCCAATAGTGTGCTTTCAAATACTTGTGTGCCAAAGTATCAAACACAGAGTGAATAGATGAACCTCCTTTGTATGCTTAACATACACAATAACCTAAAGGTATGGTTGACCTCCATTGCAGTGTACACATTAAACATGAGAGATATGAATCTTTGAATTTCACGCACACCCACAGCAAGAATAATAAGTAAATTTGATTTAAAAGATGATTAGTTGTTGCATTAACCACCAAATGTAACATGAATAACACACTTAGATCAGTGCCTCATCCTTGGAACGGATTCAACTCAAACACATACATAATTTGACACAATTTTCACACTTGATAGTATATGAAGCTTTGAAATGTTGCCTTACAGCATTTCAACATTGTGTCTTAACCTTTACTTCTTACTAGCATCCTAGCACTCAGCTCAATACAAACTTACCACCATATTCAAGCACCTACATTAATTCTTTGAATTAATAAACAAGAATAGAGACAATAAAGACATCTTTGATTGTATTTTTCATAATCTATAAAACCAGTACATAGGAGAGTAAAATAGTCTCAAACTTGAAACATTTAGCATTATTTTTCTAGTATTGTAATCAAAATTACATAAATATTGATAGACTCAAACCCTAAAACTTGACTCTAAAATGCTCTGTATTCTCATCAAAATGTTTTTTGTAATTAATTAGAAAACAGACTCTCTTTGAAAATGAGGTAGCAAGACAACACTTAAGAAAAAGCAAAAACCCTAAATGTTCATCTGAAGAAGAAACTTGGCACATTTACATTCACTGATCTTCAACTGCCTTTGCTTGTTGAAGAATCTTCAACCTGCTATCTATTTTCTTGCTCCTCACTCCACTGCCCTGCAACAAAAAAATATTCCCTTTCTAAAAGACTCATCATTATTTTCATTCAATCATTTGCCCACATTGAAAATGCTTTGCAACTGAAAAGAATCCTAAGTGAAAGACTTCATTCTTTATTCTGCTGTAAAAAGTTCCTTCGCTGCAAGATCTACATTTTCCCCTGTGTATTCACCCTTTACTTTTACTTGCAGCTCAAGTTTCTTATTTTCATGGTGAAAAGCCTTCACATTTTTATAAGGCAATGAAAATCCCCATTCACTGTGAACTTTACACTTTAAAAGATTCATTAATTTATAATAATATTTAACATTGGCCATAGGCCCCACCATCATTTACTCCACACCTCCCAGCATTCATCACCAAATGCTAATGAAATATGGAAAGGTGAAAACTATTGGCAATTGTTGCACTTTACATAAACATTACCCAACAGCAAAAACATTGTTTTAAATTATGGAGGCCTTAAAATATTATATATTTAAAGCCTTTTCACTTTCACCATAATTTTCCCTAGCAACTTTTCACCGCAACAAATAAAATTTTATTTTATTTGTAAAACTATACTTACCGCAACCACCATCGCACATCTCTGATGCAAATAAAAATGAAAAAAACCAAATAGTGATGTGTGATATGAAAATGCAACCATTGCACATTGCAAATATAATGAGGAGAAGATCCCTCAAAACTGCGATGGGCGATGAGTTTTCCTCTGCAGCCATGAATATGGTCTTCGTGAACTTCAGCCAATGGAAACCAAGAAAATTAAACTTTCCTTTTATACAATGAACATTTCAAAATGCATTTCTTTGGAAAGAAACTATTGCTCATTGCTTTGGAAAGAATAGCCATCAATTAGCGATGGGTGATGGACACAACAACCATCGCTCATCGCTGATTTAAACTCAAACTTTCGCGTGAAAAGAGAGATGAGCGATGATCGCCAATTTGATGAGGAACAAGACACTTCAATCTACAATGGGTGATGAAAATCCACCACCATTGCTGATTGCTGATTTGAAATGGAAGAGATACTTAAAACCAGTGAAGGGCCATGATTTCTGCATGAAGCTGTGTGAAGTCACTTTTTAACCAATCACAAGCAAGAATTAAACTTGTTTTCCCCAGAACATTTGAAATGGATTTTATATTTCCCTAAATGCCTCTTTTCCTTTTCCCAATATTTATAATATTCAAAATATTTTAAATATGAACATTTGAGACAATATTAAAATTTGTGACTTCTAATTACGCCTGTGGCCTAAATGAATAAATTTTACTATGCAAAAACAATGACTCCTGGAGCCAATATTTTTTATGTGCATCCATAATCAATTATTTAGAGAAAACCCATTTCCTCATTTTTTCCCAGCCCTTAAAATTCAAGTGCCTCCTTCGTAAATTGGTCACGAGACATGTCCGCCGCAACAAAAGTACATTAAAATAATGTATCATATAACCTCCATTTTTTATCAAAATGGAGTTACAGAGGTTTTAGATCAAAAAGAGAAATGGGTTTTCCTTATATTTTGAAAATTTGAAACATTTCGAGACACCATTTTTGGCCATGTCACGATCAGAAAGCAATTAAATAACCTATCAGATCTTATCCTAAAGGCACGAAATTGAACAAGAGTGTAGAAATTTGACCCCATAATGTGATGTAAAAGATGGTTTAGAAAAAGAGATCCCGAGGTGAAAATTATTCAATGTCAAAGTTGCTTAGTCGGCCATTTTTGTAATCACACCTATTCAAAACCAATTAGGGCTCTCAAAGTCACCACTTTGAAAATATAAAAACAAATTTTGGGGGGCTACCATTGGAAACATAAGCTCATCTAGGTACACTGAGTATGTGTGCAAAAGGGATTTTCTTTAGTCATTACTCTTCACGAGATATTAGGGGTCAAAGATGCCCAGTTTGAAACATTGTCAAAAATGCAAATGTAAAACTAAACAAACTAAATTTGCTTTTGATCTTGAAAAAATAGTAAATCTAATCCCAAGACTCTAAAATCAAATAGTGGAGTACATGAATGTAAGGAGAATGGAGAGCAACAATCCATTTGGCATGAAAATCAACTAGCTCTGAATTGTGACCCTCCAAAGTAGGTCACTTGAGTAGATTTTGCAAGTGCACTTTTGAGTGTGCAAAGGAAAAAATTTTCAATATGGACACTTCAAATTTGCAAAATTTGAAGGTTCTATTACCAAAAATGAAAAAAAAATGTCAAAACTGAGATATAACATGAGCGCGTTATAACGTGTGCACATTATAATGTGTGCGCATGTTATATCTTGTTTTGGGAATCCCCAAGTCTTGGGATTGGTATTTTCCTTGGAATACCAACCCAAAGGCTTGGAGGGAATTCCCAACAACCTTAGACGTTTTTTTGCAAATTCTACAATATTTCACATAATCAAGTTCGTGCTCACTGTCAGGATTGCACGTGGTTCAATATCAAACAAATTGAACATCTAGGTAATGTTAGGTTCTCTCTTAGCTATCCAACGATATAATTTTTTCACTTTTTGACAATGTTAAGCCTTTCATCCATAATTTATTTTGTTTGTATGTCTCTTTTTTGGCAAACAACAATGTTTTGTATTTTTTTCGTTATAAATTAACCAATCATTGAATTTCAAATAAATTACATTTTTAGAAACTAGACTCCATTCTACAATTTTCTTTTAAAAAAAAATCAATTATTTTCCAAAATTTGTAAGGGTAGCACGACCAAAATTATGTTTTTCAGGAAGTGTCCACTTCAAAAATTAGTAAAAAATTATCAGAAAAATTGTGCATCAACTACATACTATTAGCTAACTTCTGACCGTAGCGATTTTAAAAATACTAAAAAAAATTCACCATGCTAGGGTTGTACAAGAGTTGCTATGTTATGTTTTTCTGACAAAAATAACACCAATTTGTGTATGTCCCTCATTTGAACCCCTTAATCTCAACCATTTTCAAAACAAATTAGTAGTTTAGAAAGTAGACTCAGAGCACTTCGATCCTTCTTTTTGTTCCATTTCAAAATTTTGAGTGTAACTATCATCAATTTCACGTCCAAGGTCAGTATTTCCTAATTTCAAAAAAAAAGTGGCCACTTAAGTCCCCTTTTTGGGAACCATCTTTGTGCACTTACCCATTAGATAATAATTAAATAATTAAGATTATTTAATTATCAAGGATGAAAAAGGGGAGTTTAATAAATTCACAGGCTTAGTGATAATTTCTAGTTTTCTACACTTATCATGATGTTATAATTCTTAATAAAACATAGGAATACTTAACATGGTGTTTAAAATGAACCTAAGTGTCATAATTCATACTTGGGTATCTTGGTATTGTACATAGGCAGCCCTATTTTTAGCTAGGTTAGCCTATCCTCCCATAAAAATATCTAACATTATTGGGGCATCTTGGTGGCATCTAGGGTGGCTAGTGGTCGCATCCACAAAAGGATATGAAAATCATGGAAAATCCTAACTTGGGAATTGGACATTCCAGCAGGCGACTAATATCTTTTCATGGTCATTCATTTACTTATCAAACCAGGGAACATATACTTGAAATGGAGCGGCACTGTATGTGCACTAAGAACTAGTTTCAGTCACGACTTATCAGAAATAAATACTTGGAAGGAATTCTACCTATGCTATAGGAAAGTAATGAAAAGTCTTCTTAACTCAAACATAACTTAACCAAAGCAGAAATCATAACAACTACTAAGAAACAAACCATGAACTAGCCTTATGTTGCAGGAACAAACACAGGGATGGATTCCCGATGCTGCAGGAACAATATAAGACTGATTTTGTACTAAAACTTACAAGAATGAAACCTAACCTATAATCAATAGAAGATAAACAACTACTCAACTACAAATACTTACTAAGTGGGCCCCCTCAGCAAGCATCAACTAATTTATGCAAAGATTAAACTCATAACTTCATCAACTTTTATTCATAACTTGAAGTCATCTACATTGATTGTTCTGCTCCAGAAAACTAACAAAACTTTGATTCTTATTATGACACTAACTCTTACATAATTTTCTTTTCTGTGTTGTTCACTCGCGCAAGAGGAACACTTATTTAAATCAGGAAAGTAACTAACTACCTAACCCTAATAGAGAAATACGTGGATATAAATGTATCCTGAAACCAAGGAACATACTTCATAAATGAGCTTATCCGTTCAACACGATTCAGAAAGAATTTAGCATTCCACTCTTCCCAGATTAATTAACATTTAGATTCCTTCCCAACAACTCCCGGTCAGAGAGTCTTCGCTGGAACAACTTCCTCATGGTCATGCAGGAAATGGACTTTACTGCAAGGCTGAGATTAGTTGCGCTTGACTCGATCATGCTTCCTTCAACAACCTACGAAACACAAGGCAATAGAAGCGAAAGAAAACACACATGGAAACTACACAATATTCATTCATTAATCACATATTAAATCTATTTCATTATTCAAAAACTACATGCGTTATATCAGTCATTTGGGAAGTCAAACAGGGTAATTAATATAGACACATGGATATCAAGCTGCAGGAATATAGGAATATGTGGCTACAGGATTCTACCCAATTTTAAATAAAAAGTCTTTAATCAAAGTGTTAAAACAACCATTAGCAATAAGAGTCAGGGTATTAAAAATACATTATAATACTCAAATCATGAGCATATTTTGGGCTCATCAGCTAGGTGGCATCTAGGGTGGCTTGGTGGCATCAAGGGTGGATTTTTAGCATTTGGGGCAACCTAGTAGCATTTGGGGTGGCTTGGTATTCAGGGGCAACCTAGCTATGTATGCCAAAAAACACAAAATTTTGGTCAAGCATGTTGGGGTGGACTGATCCCCATAAAAAATACAACATTTAAAACCTCTTAACTAGGTCTACTTAACAGTTTTATAAGACTAATTATTTTTTTAGTTAATTTTTATGCTCTTTTGTTTTCTTGTGGTGATCGTTTTTGTCGACTAGGTCTTCAAAAAACTAGTCAAGTTTTCTCTCCTTTTCATCTTGTTAGTTCCTATCTTTTTTGGGACCTTGGATGGATAAACCATGTAAGTGAAATATTTTCACCATATTCCTAAGGTCTTATTAGTTCTTTGACTTAGTTATCAGGTGTCATCATTGTGTACCTATTTTATCTATTGCATCATTTTGTGTGTACACTCTTCTAAAGTTGACTATTTTCCAAACCTAGAGTTAGGGAGATCGTGCACGTTGTCTTGTAAAGTTTTGAGAAAGTTGTATTTCCCTCATTTTTCTAGGTGAAATAGAAAAAGGACTAGCTTTTTTGTCCATTGGCCTATCCTATATATATCGAGTGAACCATGTATATATGTGTCTCTCTTATATATTATGTTTTTTGTGTTCTATTTCACATTCATCTTGATAATTTTATCTCAACAATCATTTTCCTAACAAAAAAAAAATTATATTTTTGTATAATATGGGTGAAGCCACAATAGTGGTTTACAATTTGATGGAGGAAGGAAAACTCACAAAAAATGAGCCCATGGAAAAAAATTTGATTTTGGGGGTTCGAACAAACCAAAAAAGCGTTCGGTCAAACCAGGGTTCAAGCGAACCAAATTACTACATGTAGGAACAAAAAAAAATTTAAAACCCCTTTTGGGAAGGGGTTCGACTGAATCCCCCTTTGCCCTCATTCTCCCCCTTAGGTACTTTGAAAACCTAAATTTTTATGCTTTGAAGCTCGGGTTGAGGATGAAAATGGATGATTCTTCACAAACCCAACTAGAATCAGGTAGTCCTCAAAACGAGCTATCCAACGAATATAATTTTAATAAGTTTTGGTTTTATTATGTATTTTTTTTTAGTTTTATTACACAGGTTTTTCATCGAAAATGAAGGTCTTTGTTCTGCACATGTGGAAAAATAGCAGATTATCAAAAAAAAATTGAAAAATATGAGTGCACCAGATATTGAAGTCCTTCATCCAACAAAAAAAAAGAATTTCGATATATATACAAAAAAATTTACGCATTCTACAGTCGCGCTATGTCTGAGTTGTAATTGGTTTGACTTCAAAAATTGATTAAAGAAAAAATATTCAATAAAAAACTATCTAACCAAGTGGAAGCACTAGATATTAGAGTTACAAATCTAAATTTGAAAGAATTAGAATTTTATCCTTCATGGAAAAAAGTTATCGTTATACGGTGTCGTCACTTTTAAAAATGTTGTTTTATGAAAAAAACCGGTCTTTGTGGAACAATCCCGATTCCAAAATTTTGAAAAAAAATATTTTAGAATCTACAGACAAAATGTGATGAGACTCTAGTTTGCATCATCTTCAAATTCCTCACGATTTAGCCGCTATAGGTGCCCGAATGTGAAGATTTAGTTAAAAATAAGAATTTCATTGTCCAATTTGGCCAAAAATTGTAAACCACTATTGTGGGGTCACCCATATATATTTCAAAAAATTAAATATAAATTGTAAAAATGATTAGCATAAACTAATATAGATTTGATAACATGTTAGAAATTAGGATCTTATATTACTAATCATCAAAAATTAAAAATTAGGATAAATAAAATGATAATTACAATCTATGCAAATATTCAAAGCACTACATACTATATACCCGAGGAAAAACATTTTAGATAAAAAAACCATAAAGTATTATTTGATTATAAAACACTTATAAAATTATCTATATCAAATTATAGATAGAATTTGGGAATATTACTTAGATCCTCACTTCCACATGACAAATAACATGTTTCTTTTGCATAGTGATAGAATTTAGTATAAATCTCCAAATTCTCTTACCTCTCATGAGGGAGAATCTCCTTAAATATAGGAGAAAGAGTGGAAAAAATATTGAAGGAATATTAACCACACCTACTCAAAACTACCATTTATTTTTCTCTCCCTATCTCTATCTATCCCTCTTGATCTCTCCCTTTCTCTCCCCAACTCTATCCCCTTTATCCTTATCTCTCTGTCTATCTCACCCTCTATCTACCTTCCTCTTTCCCCATTTATCTCTATATCCCTCTCTTTACTCTATCTCTTCATTTATTCCTTCATCTCTATCTTTTAGAATATTGTGTTATTAGGGATCATACTTTTATAACATTTACATATTTTTATAACACAGGGAAAGAAAATCTTATGTATATTATATACTATATAAATTATGTACAATTTAAATAATTAATAATCTATGATTTCTAAGTTGGAGAAAATCTATGTGTGATCTTAAGAAATATCCTAGGATAAGGTACAAATTTTTTGATATATTTGTGTTGGGATTGATATTTTTAAGGTTCAAATTATATCATTACGTCTATTATAATATGGATGATGATTGGGTCCTTATTATTGCATTATAGTATGTTAATGGGATGTTATTTTTGGTAATGCAAAGGGTATTATTTATGAATGAAAGTCCCAATTTTTAGCATAGCTTGAGATGAAGGATATAGGGGAAAATAGTTTCATATTGTGGATGCAAATCAAAAGAGATAGAGCTATTATAAATCTTTAGTTAGGTCTGAGTAAGTATGTGAACTTAGTGTTGGAGAGATTCGACATGTTAGCTTGTAAACTATTATGTGTCCCTATTTCGGTTGGGACTAAGGTATTAGTTGAGAAATATTTAATTTCTAATGAGATGGATGTTATGGACAAATAACCTTATGTTGTTGTACTTGAGAGTTTGATGTATGATATGGTTTACACAATACTAGACATTGTTCAAGCATAGTGAGTCCTTAGCCATGGCTAATCTTGGGTAGATACATTAGGATGTAGTGAAGAGAATCTCCAAATATTTGTAGGGTGCTTCTAAGTATTTCATTTGTTATCATGGTAACTTTATAGGGGAGTGAAATTTAGTGATTATTCATGGATTTGTGGATTAATATTGGGTTGGGATGCGGTAGGATGAGATCAACTAGTGGATATGTTTTAAATATGTTTGATGGTACAATCAACTAGATGAGTGAGAAAAAAGCTATGGTTTTTTTTCCACTATAAAATCAAAGAACGTGGAAGCTTCTCATGTGTGTAAGGAAGCCATCAAGATTAAGTGATTGGGTTTAGATGTGGGTTGATTCCAATAATTACTATATTTTTATGGGATAGTTAGAGTGTCATATATCTAGAAAAGAACTTGATATTTCATGCAAGGATGAAGCATATTGATTTCCAATATCATTTTTTCATGACATGATAGAGAATGGGAGGTGATGCCAAAGAAAGTTGGCACTTTAATGTAAATGTTGCAAATACATTGATGAAGCTAGTGAGCAGATAAAATTTTAGGTGGTGCTACAAGTCTATGGGAATGCCTAACAATTAGATCAAAATGTTGGTACTCCCTTTGTTCTTGCAATGTGTTTGATAAGTGGGAGAATTTGAGGAATAGTTTCTCAACCTTTCTCATAATGTTCAAGACTACAAATGATGCATTTTTTAGGTTATAGAATTTAGAAAAACTTAATTTATAGGTTATAAAAATTATATTTTTCCAAAATAATAAAAATCGTATGTTACATTTGATATTGGTTTTTTAATTCCTATGATGTGTACTTTTTCAATCTCTACAATTTAAGAGAAAGATCTAGTTGGTATACTCAATCAGAAGTTATGGTCTCTAGAAGTTGAACCTCTTGCATTGAATGTTTAAACATCTCGAACATAGAAAATAATTGTAAGAGGGAGTTACACTTGCTGACCAACTTATGATGCATGTTATTACACATCATTAGACATATTTAAATGGAGATAATTGAACCAAACTAGAACACCCAAGTTGGTGAATGGATTATGATGACTTATAGTAGGTAGAAGGAATATATTATTTTAGCTTGTGAACTCATCTTGGGATTTGGGTGGTTGATTTCTAACTAAATATTTGGGCACTACATTTTAGGTGGATTTAGCTCATGTTTTTGTAATTACTATTTGATGGTTTGTGTGTCTTTTTTCCTATTTAATGAGTGCTTGAGATGGAGGTTAAGAAATTTGATTTGTAGGTGTTGTTATACTACTAGAATTACTCTAGAGTTATATGTTGTTGATATTGCTATAAGAAAATATCCTTGATATTTTATTATAACCTTGGTTTCAAATAATGTGATTGGTTCATGTTTTTGAGTGTAGAGTTTTTCTTCCAAAAGGGTTGTCCTCATGTACAGTATGTTGTGGTATAATTTTGTTTATGTTTTATATATTCTTTTCCTTTCTATAATTGTAAAGATCTAAAATTTGCACATTACTCTCCTCATGATTAGTTTGGGATATATTTTTGCATACCTTGCTTCCTTTCATGATATGGGATGCTCCTACATTATAAATATCCCTAAGTGTACTTTAATGGTTTAGAATCTATACATGAACTAGATTCCCACTTTATCAATGATGGTTAAAACAAGGAATCTTAATTACACCCCTAATTTTACTACCTCCAATTAATAAAAATATAATGTTACAAACAAAAATGATCAATGCGAAACCATAAATATATATAATGGACATGTGTCCACAAAATAAATTAAATTCTCTACATTTTTATTTTCTTTTGATATTATTTCCATCAATATTAAGATGGAAGTCCAATCCTAAACCCTTAATCTTTATTGTAACATTAAATAGAATTTAAACAATATAAATTTTGAATAATATATCTATAAAGATTAAAAATGCATAAATAAAACTTTTTACTCTTATTTACCTTTCAAAATAAATCTATTTTTAATCTTGAAGTATTTTCCACAATGTGTCAAAGTGTGATATTGCTATCAAGATTCAACCGTGTAGTTTTACGAGTCAAACTACATGGTTGAAACTTGATAGCAATATCACAAATTCATTTTTAACCAATTGATACAATAACTTTCCTTAAACCAACCCTTGATCTTGTAATAACCTTATGGACACCTAATCCAACCCCCATATTTTTGACACCTTGAATCCTTGTCAGTTGTGCTCCTATCAATTGTGGTCACACATGCCCTACTTAACAACCTTGTTTCTTTTAATGAAAAGACAATGCACCCATGTTCTCCCATTATGGAAGAGGTTTTTCCTCCTTTTTTTCCCCTTGTTCTATAGAGTTTGTCTTTTCTTCTTTATTAAAGAAAGATTTCACAAGGACTAATTTTTTTGATGACTTGGGTTGATGTTGCCTTATTTCCATTTGATATTGGGTTCATTTTGACATGTTCCAAAAGTGGGTAGTTAAGCTTTGCTTATGTCATGCCACTTGGCACTTCCCTATGTCATTTGTATTATATTTTAGAGCCAGGAGTTTGTACATCACCCGACTCCCATGATGTCAAATTTTTTTTAGGCATGGTGTATGTCAGGTCAGGCGTTAAATCTTATACTGAATTTCCAGCACACCCCTTCAATTAAACTAAATGACATTTATTTTTTGGTTGTTGGAAAATGTGTGAAATTGCTTTTTATTGTTCTATTTTGTTTGTATTGCAGGCACGCGAGTGTATAACTACTTTTCATATTCAAATTCGGTCTTATATATTTTAAATTATTATATTATTATGAAGGTAAGATCGACAAGAAAAATGATAAATTTTACATTATATCTTCAACCATTTTCTAAATGATTATCTAGATTTCAGAAGAAAAAAATTATAGTACAATGTAGCTACTTTTTAGAAATGGTTAAAGAATCATAAAATATATGAATTCAAATAGGCGTCTTATAATCCTAACATCTAAGTAAACCTTAGCTGGATCAAGTTATTGTTAAGCCATTTAGGCTAATCATAAGAGGTTATGTTTTTATTTTGAAAAATATTTGGGATTGAAAACATTAGTTCTATTTGGGTCCTTTTATTTTTTATGGTTTTAAAGGAATGTAAACTACTCAATTGGGGGAATATTACTTTTTGCAAATAGTTTAGAGAGGCCCAATATGGGAGCAACTTTGATATTGTTTTTGTAGTACTAGGTTGGAAAGTCTAGTTAAGGACTATTTAACCATGCATAATTATCAAACATTCAACACAAAAACAACTACCTAACTTTGCAAGCACAATTCACTAAAAAATGTTAAAAGTTTGAATGATTGATGGTGTTTAAATAAAATATAGTTATAGTGAAGCTTCAATGAGCTTGTAAATGTTAGTCATTAATTGTTTGATTATAATGTGATCGCTTATGATACATTAACTAATGATATGCTCAATATGCTATTCTTATTGGATTTTAAAGGAATTTTCTTCTAATTTTCTTATTCAATCCTACTCTATGCACTATTATCATCTGATCAATCTATCCTCAAATGATATTATCCTCTCTTTATATAGGTAGGTATCAATTGATATGTCCCTCAAGGAAACATGTTACACCATCTTTGGGGAATGTGACAAAGATCAATGGACCCAATATTAAATCGTTGGGCATATAATTCTAAATTAGTTTCTCTACTCCTGCTTTATAGTTATTGTTTTCTTTGTTTCAAACTAAGTCCTCTTCCAATCTTTGAGGTATAGTGGATGATTACTTTATGAGTTTATTTTTAGTCCAAGAAGAATAAAACTCCTCATAGTCCCTATATAGTTGGATCTACTATTGAGGAGAAAATTTAGTTGAAAAAATTATTGTTGCTAATTATTTTTCTATTACTAGTTGCAGCAATAGAATATGTGTTATTGAATAAGAGATCTTCAATAGATTCTTATTGTATTGTATGTAAGAATTTAGTGTTAGAATGCATAAAGGGAATTAGTTTGATATCATGATTTGTTGATTAAGTAGTGAGTGTTTGAAAACTTCTAAGGAAGTAGCAACTCAAGCAAGAGGCACTTGAGGTACTGCTAATCCACTTCATTTCCTATTATTAGATTGAATACATTATTGAATTTCATTAGTAATTTCTAGCTATATGCATGTGTTGTAATTCATAAATTCCATTCTGTAGTTTTGAATTGAATTATGTAGGTTCATGTTGGTTTCATACTCCAGAGGAAGTAGTTAGGATTAGGCCATTGCAATTTTAACAGTCTTAAGCTTTAGGTACTCGTAGCATAAGGTAACAATTTATATTCATTTCCCCTATTTTGTGAATTAGCATTTCATTTCACTTTCTAGTTTTTGCAATCTTAAATTATACATGTGCAATTGCCTATAATTTTTTGATGTAGGATGTGTTTAGGATCTATGAATGAATATATTGTTCCAACACCTTATAAATTTAATGAGTTCATGTTTGATAATTAAATGCAGCCCCTTGTGAAAAATGAACTGTTCAATTAAGGATTCTCAAGTCCTCTAAGTTATGTGTCTACCTCATAGCACCAAGTTAATTAGACATTATAGAGGCTCTACAAAAGGATACTATGATTCTTGATGTTTATAATTATATAATAAATGGCACATAATTTAAGAATAAAAAGATAAATAAATTCCTGAAATGATTCCATATACAAAAAATGGTTTTTACAATACATTATCAACATGTAATTGAAAATTTGAGGCAACCAATAAACAAACTAAATAGAACATAACAAAAATGGTTGATAAACATGGTACTAATTAGTATATCTTCCTACATTGTGGGTAGAATGTACTAGGAAATGTACTCCTAGTGGTTTTACACCTTATTTTATGATATATGGTACAAAGGATATTATTCCTCTTGAGTTGGAGATCCCATCATTAAGTGTTTATTTTCATGATATTTTTTATGATTGTTTATATAGAACATAATTTACATGAGCTTGGTACTCTTGATTATATATAAGTGAACATGCAGCTAGATAATTTAAACTTTTAGATAATTAAGAAAGACACATAGCAAGGAAACAATCTCATGAGACTTTCAAGTTTGAAATATAGTCCTTCGAATAAATATGAACATTATAAATGACAACAAGAAGGAAAATTTAGCATAATTGGATTGGTTTGTTCATCAATAATTTTTAATATGTGATGTTGAGCATCATATCGAAAAAATCAATCATCAGGGTACTTCAAACCCAAACCTTATTTGGAAAAGATCAAATTGAACAAGCAACTTGATTCACTATTCTTTTCATCAAATTCATCAATTCTACTATGCATTCACTTGATTCTTCAACTCAAAAAACCACAAATCAGTAAGACTTGATTACAAACATTTATTAGTCACTAGA
This sequence comes from Sequoia sempervirens, assembly GCA_007258455.2. Classification (NCBI taxonomy): domain Eukaryota; kingdom Viridiplantae; phylum Streptophyta; class Pinopsida; order Cupressales; family Cupressaceae; genus Sequoia; species Sequoia sempervirens. The sequence continues at coordinate 668,825,671 of VDFB02270651.1, forward strand.
ACATCTTAACCATCATCTTTTGTTAGAAATAAACCAAACATTCTGTGTCAAAACTCTATTCAATCATATTTTCAAAATCATGCCCTTAAGACACCAATGTTGCATCATGATTCCCAAACCTCAAACTACCAAGTTTTTCCCAACCCTTATACCTAAAATTGTGACATTTTAGCAACATCATTAAAGCAGATTCAAATCATAAACATCTTTTCATTTCACTATTTTCTTAGTTACATTCTCACTAGCAAACAACACACCAATTTGCATATTGATTTCTTTTTGCTCATATCATCAAAATCAACAAGTCATCCTTCCAAACTTTTTCCAAAGAATTTAGATATATTTATCAACATCCTTTAGATAGTTTCAACCCCAAGCCAATCACACAAATCACCATTTCCACAAGTTTACTCTTCTTATAGTCTAACCATTATTTACTTAGTAGGGTTACCAACCTCTCAGTCGGGTATATTTTGCAAACTACAAAATACCTCTACAAACCCAAAGCATTTTCCAAAACCCATTTGACCTACATTAGCATATATCAATCTCTAATATCATTACTTTGGAAGAAACTACTGAACAATTGACTATCCCGAGTATTTAGGCTACCAAATAGGCCAAAATATCAAATCAATACATCTTAAAACAACTCATTAGTCCTTAAATCCCATAGTCTTAGGAAAGGCTCAAAAAATGACCAAATCAACCAACTCTTGAACATTTACACCCCTCCATAAGTTACAAAACTCAAACCCTCGTTGCATGCCATTGTAGACTTGAATATACAGGGGTTTATAGGAAATAGAATTTCCAAACCTTCTGCCTCATTGTAAATACTTCATACCCATTAAAATATGTCTTCCCAAGCCCAACACACTGTCTTCCATCCATTATCAAATCTATTTCAATATATTCCACTTTGTAGCCATCCAATTCATGTAGAAAACTCGGTATTTCTAAGAGAGAAGCCCCAAACTTTGTATTTCTCCACCTTCCTACATCTGCACACACACACATACCAAATGTATACTAAATATATACTATTCATTCCATCCCACTGACCTACTAAATCTATATCAATGGGATGGAGGATTAATTCCCTAAATGACTTTCAAACCCTTGATTGAAAGGCTTACTAGCAAATCATTGTTTTCCTATTTATAAAACCACTAAGTCTAAATAAACCCCTACAAAACACTTCCAATGGATTGTTAATTCATTTATCTAAGAGAAAAAAGAAAATAAATAACTTTTAGTCTACAATATAATCCATACAAGGGCTAGAAACAAGAAGAAAACACAAAAATTGGCAGAAACAAAGTGTCTTTATTACTAATTTTGATTTCAAGATACAAATTTTGGCTTCCTCTCAAATTTTCCATGCTTTATAAGGATTTTTAATTAGTTATGATAACTTCCTTTTCATACTCCAATGACCAACAACCTTCTAAATCCTGGTGACTCTTCATCGTCTGATTTTGTAATCTCTTTTTTTCCATTTTTGCAAGTTTTACAACTTTTAAATTTTTAGCAATATTTTTGCAAACTAACTTGATTTACCTCCTAATGACCTAATGAATACTCAAACACATTTGAATAGGTCTTCATATGACCTTTTACATACATTTCACAATTGAAAATTCAAATTTTGACAAATTGCTTATTAGAGATATAAAAAGCATAAGGTACTCCTGCACCATACAACCAACCAATAAAAATTTCCAAGTCCCTTGGAAACATGCTTGTACCTACAAAACAAATTCAAATCTTCCTTTTCCTCTATCTTGGTTCCAATCTCTATCTTCAACTTTGCTTTGTCTTCACTACTGCCTTCACTTGTCTCATGTCATCCTTGTCTTCTCTTTTCCTTTTTCCTTTCTCATTCTTTATCATCAGGTTCACATTCTTCTTTTCTTCCTCAAAAGGACATAGGACTTCCCTTTTACCACTCACTTCTTTTCACCAACTATTTTCTCAACCAAGGACACAGGACTATCCTTGCAAACTACTTCTCTTCAGCAATCATCCTTGACAAACTCGCAATAGAGATTCCACAAAAAAGCATTGTGGGACCTCATTTTAATTGCATGGAGGATGGTCAAAAACCATCCACCACCTATCCCAAAAATTATTACTTATTCCTTGGTGGTGGAACCAATGGATAGGGAACCTCCTACAAGTGTCGTGTGTGGGTGCATTAGTTCTTGGATCAGTGAACAACTAAAAAAACTAAATTTTCAATATATTTTTTATTTAATTTTCTCGTAGGATAGTTTTTTTGCATAAAATTGTATTTTTTCTTCTCTCTTGTTCAACCAAGTGTTGATTTTTCCACTCATGGATACTATGTGAGAGACAATTTCAATTCTAATGAATTGGAAAGGGTAGACATATGGGAGTATGTTCTTAATGGATCTCTCAACCTCCCAATTATTTCCTCAAGTTCTCTTTTATTATTTTTAATTTCCTTGATATATAAATTATTGTGTCCTAGGAGGATGTCGAGGCAATATGGGAGGGGTTTGTTGTGGTTGTTATTTAGGAAGATTTTCATCAATCGGTGAATGTGGGTTTTCATCAACTGGTGAGGCATTATCAATTCCTAAAAATTAAAGAAAAACCACTCAAAAATTCTATCTATATATTTAATTGAATTTTTACATTAAAAAATTAAGAATACTTACCTCTTTGACCTTGGTGACATCATGGAAAAAAAAATTGGTGATTCAATAGACAAATTGGTGAGGAATGATGGATTGCACAATGTGAGCACACTTTATGAGTTTGAAGACTAAAAAATATTATCAATTTTTCTTTAAATAAAAATAAATTCCTGTGTGTTATAACACGCTTGCATTATGTTCTATAGTGGACAAAAAAGTAGTGTGAACACTTTTGGATCCCTCAACTCCCTGCACATACCCAATATTTGTAGGGTACTTCTAATTATTGCACTTTTATCATGGTAATTCTATAGGGGAATGGAATTTAGTGATCATTCATGGATTTGTAGATTAATATCAAGGGTTGGGATGTTGTAGGAGAAGATCTAAAAGTGGATATATGTTTTAACTATGTTTGGTGGTACAATCAATTGGACATGAGTAAGAAACAAGTTATGGTTTCTTTGTCCACTATAGAAGCAAAGCACATGGAAGCTACTCATGCATGTAAGGATGTCATCAAGATTAATTGATTGTGTTTAGATGTGGGGTTGAGTTCAATAATTATTATAGTTCTATGTGATAGTTAGAGTGTCATATATGTAGAAAAAAACTTGACAGTTCATGCAAGGATGAATCATCTGGATGTCTAATATCATTATTTTCATGATATGGTGGAGAATGGGAGGTGATGCCAAAAAAATTTGACACTTTGTAAAGTATTGCAAATACATTGATAAAGCTAGTGAGTACATAAAATTTTAGGTGGTGCTACATTTTTGTAGTCCTTCTAGGACATAGTAAAGAATTTTAAGAGGGAGTTACACTTGTTAACCCATTTATGATCCATGTTATCACACATCATTAGACATTTTTAAATGGAGATAATGGAACCAAAATGGAACACCCAAGTTGGTGAATGGGATATGATGAACTTATGGCAAGTGGAATGAATATATTATTTTAGCTTGATTTCTAACTAAAGATTTGGGCACTATATTTTTGGTGGGTTTAGCTCATGGTTTTGAAATTATTATTTGATAGTTTTTTGTGTTATTTTTCCTATTTAATGAGTTCTTGAGATGGAGGTTTAGAGAGTTGATTTGTGGGTATTGTTATGTTATTAGAGTTACTCTAGAGGTGTATGTTGATAATTCTATAAAAAAAAATATCCTTGATATTGTATTATAGCCTTTGTTGCAAATAATATGATTGGTTCATGTTTTGGAGTGCATATTTTTTCTTCCAAAACGGTTTTCCTTATGCACAGTATGTTGTAGTATAATTTTACTTAGTTTTATATATGCTTTTCCTTTCTATAATTGTAAACATCTAAAATTTACACATTACTCTCCTCTAAGTTTAGTTTAGGAAATATGTTTCCTTTCATGGTATGGGATGCTCCTACATCATAAATCTCCCTAAGTGTACTTTAATGGTTTCCAATCTATACATGAACTAGATTCTCACTTTATTAATGATGGCTAAAACAAGGAATCTTGTTTACATCCACAATTTTACTACCAAAACTTATAAAATATAATCTTACAAACAAGAATGATCAATGCTAAACCATAAATATATATAATGTACACGTGACCACAAAATAAATTAAATTCTCTACATTTTTCTTTTCTTTCAATATTATTTCCATCAATATGAAGACGAATCCGAATTCTAAACCCTTAATATTTATTGTGATATTAAATATAAATTTTGAATAATATATCTATAAAGATAAAAAATACATAGATAAAACTTTTCCTTCTTATTTACCACTCAAAATAAATCCATTTTTAAGCAATTGATACAATAACTCTCCTTAAACCAACCCTTGATCTTGTAATAACCTTGTGCATACCTGATCCAACTCACATATTTTTGACACCTTGAATGCTTGTCGGTTGTTCTCCTATCAATTGTGGTCACACATCCCTTTTTAATAGCGTCGTTTCTTTTAATGAAAATAGAAGGACGAAATTCGTCCATGTTCCCCGTTAAGGAAGAGGTTATGTCTTCTTTTTTTTCCCTTGTTCTAAAGTGTTTGTCTTTTCTTCTTTATTAAAGAAAGTTTCATAAGGATTGCACTTGGGTTGACGTGGCCTCATTTCCATTTGCTATTCACTTCATTTTGACATGTTGTACAAGTGGGTAGTGGAGCTCTGCTTATGTCATGTCACTTACTTATGTCATTTGTATTATATTTTAAAGCCAAGAGTTTGGGATCGTTCAAAGATAAAATTCAAATTGCTTACATCACCCGACTCCCATGACGTCATGTTTTTTTTGAGGCACGGTGTATGTCGGGTCAAGCGTTAGGTACCTAGATCTTATACCGAATTTTCAGCACGCCCCTTCAATTAAATTAAATGACATTTATTTTCTGGTTGTTGGAAAATGTGTGAAATTGCTTTTTATTGTTCTATTTTGTTTGTATTGCAGGCACGCGAGTGTATAACTACTTTTCATATTCAAATTCGGTCTTATATATTTTAAATTATTATATTATTATGAAGGTGAGATCAATGAGAAAAATGATAAATTTTACATTACATCTTCAACCGTTTTCTAAATGATTATCTAGATTTCAGAAAAAAAAAGTTCTAGTACAATGTAGCTACCTTTTAGAAGTGGTTAAAGGATCATAAAATATATGAATTCAAATAGGGGTCTTATAATCCTAACATCTAAGTTAGTAGACCTTAGCTGGATCAAGTTATTCCTAAGTCATTTAGGCTAATTATAAGAGGTTACGTTTTTATTTTAAAAAATATTTGAGGTTGAAAATATTAGTTTTATTTGGGTCCTTTTATTCTTTGTGATTTTAAAGGAAGGTAGACTATTCAATTGGGGGAATATAAATTTTAGCATTTTTACAAATAGTTTAGAGAGGTTCAAGATGGGAGCAACTTTTGCATTATTGTTGTAGTTCTAGGTTGAAGAGTCTAGTTAACTTAAGGACTATTTAACCATGCATCAATATCGAACATTCAACACAAAAATAACTATCTAACTTTGCAAGAACAATTCACTAAAAAATGTTAAAAGTGTGAATGATTGATGGTGTTTAAATAAAATATAGCTATAGTGAAGCTTCAATGAGCTTGTAACATGTTAGTCATTAACTGTTTGATTATAAAAAAGATCAATGTGATCTCTTATGATACATTAACTCATGATATGCTCAATATGCTATTCTTATTGACCTTTAAAGGAATTTTCTTCTAATTTTCTTATTCAATCCTACTTTATGCACACTATTATCATCCGATCTATCTATCCTCAAATGATATTAGCCTCTCTTTATATAGGTGGGTATCAATTGATATGTCCCTCAAGGAAACATGTTACACCATCTTTGGGGAATGTGATAAGGATCAATGGACCCAACATTAAATGTATTGATAATTAGTCAACTTTAGAATTGGGATTATCACACTATGTAGCATGAATTTTCAATAATAACATGCAAGTTCAACTTGATCAATGCATATCAAGTTAGGAGTCTCCAAATGTGATGCACTTACATGCACAAAACCTCTTAGAAATCAAATTCAAAATCGTAACCTTAAAGATTGGTGCAAATTTTAAAATCCTACCACAAACCAAAACAAGGTTATGTATGTTCAATACATAATTTAGTTTAATTCTTCAAAGTAGACAACATAGAATTTTTTATCATATTTTCATGAAAATAGAAATAATGTGAAGTATGTTCTAAACAATTTATGTTTCAAACCACATCTCAAGATTCATAGAATGTTCCACTATAAAGTTATAGGATTTTGACTATCTATAATGACATGTATGAAGTTATCTACATGGCATATATGAAGATAGGTTTGAAGACATAATAAATGTGAAATCAAAGTAACATAGTATTATAAAGATACCATACTTTGTTGGAAAGTAGCTAGAAAGTACCTAAAATAATTTAGAAAAATAGGGAAGTGGGCCTAGCTCGATTTGCTAAAGAATCTTGTTGCAGGAAAGAGGTCACGAATCTAGTCTCTCCACCATCCCCATGGTACCAGTGGGCATGTTGTGCCAACATCACTAGACATGTGAAAAAAATTTACCAAGCACACTATAGTTTATAGGGGGTGCCTACCCATTTTTGATTCTTGTAGTCTAAAAGAAAAAAATTGGAAAATTAAAAATATATATATTCTTTTGGTAACATAAGATTGCTCTTTGGTTAGGGATTTTCTTGCGTCACACACCTTGAGTAATTGAAAATTTGGCCTCACTTTGAATTTACAAGAGGGAAACCAAATTCGCTTACCTTAGTTGGAGATAACCATGTTGAATCTCCAATTAGTCTTCCTTTCCATTTTTTCAAATTACTATTATCCCATATCATGAATAATTCCAATCGACCATGGATAAATTCATGACATGATGGGATCTCTATATTTCATTTATTTTGGATGAATTCTTTCAACAACTTTAGAAGTGAAACATAAACCAAGACATGCAAGAATTGATATTATATAGACTAAAATAATAATGTTGAATAGTATTTACAATAGGGCCAAGCCTTGAGGAGAAAAACTACCCATAACAATATTTACATCTTTTCTTTATTATATAGAACTATAATTCAATATTCTTGACACAACCACTAATAATAATGTCATTAATGGATAGATATGTCTATGAGAGTTGAATATTTTTTATAAATATTCCCATATACTCACATGTAGGGACTTAAGAGTCATCATTATTCATAGATGTAACAATGCATACAACAAATAATTTGGATAATAGCTATTTTAGATAGTATAAACGAAAATGGTTACTAGATATTTAAATTTGAAGATGAGATTGATTTTGTGTGATCATCAACCTTTTGATCAACAACTAGGTCTATAACAATCAACAAAAGTTTCTCACCATAATCTAACCACACTAGAATTTTTTTCTTCTACACCTCGCGGGATTGAATTGACTACACTAGAATTTTGGAGTGGGTTAGTGAATGCCAATGAAAAATATAGTCCATTCCTCAGTTCTCTCAATCCTTTCAAGCTACATTGCATTGAGATATTCTCTTAAGAGCATTAAGAGTAAAAATCCAAAAAAAATATTGCATGTTGTCTCAATTTTTGGCACCTAGGAATGTCTTGTTTGTACCTACAAGTGGACATTAGGTCCCTCCATAGTATATTGTCTCAATTTTTTAACTCCATACCATTTGATCATTTCCAATAATGAATACATTCTTGCACAATGTCTCATTTGATATTATTCTAATGGTGCCAATAGACACATTTTTTCTTTTGCACCTTGTGGCATAAAAGCCAAGTATGTTGGAACATTATGGTCTGCCAGTAAATTCTAGTGGGTGTCTCAATTCATTCCCCATGTCACTCAATCCTTATAAGCTACACTAAACTTAGATAGTATCTTAAGAGCCTTAAGAGAAAAAAGTTACCAAAATTTCACCTACATATTCTTTCAATTTATGGCACCTTAGAATGTCGCATTGCACCTATAGGTGGATTTTAGGTCCCTCTATATTATATTGTCTCAATTATTGTCAACTAGAATATTTGACCATATAAAAAATCAATGAATTCTTGCAAACTTCCTTATTTGAGATTAGTGTAAAGGTGCCAATAGGAATATTTTTTCTTCCACGCCTCACTAGATGAAACTAACTATGAAAAAATGTTGGGGTGGGGTAATGAATGCTAGTGGAGACCTAAATTTGTTCTAAAAGTCTCTTGATTATTCCAAGATAATCAAGATATATTGCATAGTTATAAAAAATTATAGAAGATTATTTTTAGTTAAAAATATACATTAAAATTTAAAAGGTAGACCTCCAATCTTCCAACAAAATTACATACCATGTGTTGATGTTGACTAATTTTGTTCATTCTACACTAGACAAGAATTATCACATTTGATATTACCTATTATAAAACTAAGTAACATTTATCTATGCAAGATATAACACATTAGCAGGAAGTATCTTTTAAATAAACTACAATAATGAAAAAATGAAATATAATTCAAAGGAATTGAAAGACATAAATTTGAAATTATAATTGATGATTTTATCATAGATATTAGACTATAAAAACTATACAAGGTTGTAGAAAAAATAAATAAAGAACATGATGTATATATAGGTATGACATCCACTAAACTTATATTATTGTTGATCTTTACACTTACATTTGATTGGATGATGCTAAATTGTGTTGCATCACATAATTGGCCAATATGATGAAGTTACGATTTTAAAAAAGTATATTATTGATGAATGAAAGGGTGAATTTGAATATGTTTAAAAAAAATTAAAATATATTTGAAATTTATTGGAAATAAATATATTTATTTGGTTTTGTTAGTTTAAATATTTATGATATGATTTTGACTAATTAATTGGTGAGAATTACATAATTTTTTAATGGTTGTATTCATTCATGATGGAAATTGCTGATTGATGAACATAATTTACTTAGAAAATAATTTTTTATGTTGATATGATAACACACTTCGTTAAATTGATAAGACGATTGATATTACATATTAGTATACAAGGATTATAAATTTTCTAAAAAATATTTTATTAAATTAACAATTGCAAGTGTGTAGCCATTGATATGGAAGTTTGGAACTATAATATATTCAATTTATATTTATAATTAGTATATATTATGCTAAATTTATATAGATTATAGTATGAGTACAAATGGATTCATATCACAATATGGAGAGATGGTTATGTGAAATTAAGTAGTGTATCATAGATTTTGAGAAAGCATATTTAGTCTTTATACATTTGGAAACCAATGATTGATTTCTTTCCTTGTGATTCATATTTACACATTAAGTTTCAATTTATAGTTGAATAATGTATAAACATGTATTATATTTTAAATATTTTAACTTTTAATGTCATTAGTGAAGGGACCAATAAATTTTCTCAATTTCTATGACAACTATAAAACCTTATACCACTATCAAGCCCTCTCCTTTATGCATAATAAAGAAAAAACAAGCTCCTATTTATTTGTAAAGGAAAATAAGCTTGATTTTTTATGGTCTCTATCATGGTAGGATTCTATAGTGATCAATCCAAACAAGAGATATAAAACCAAACCAATCATGGTAGGATTATATTTTTCTTCTTCCAAAATTTTTGACAATATTTTTTGATATTAATATTCTATTTAAATAGTAATAGAAGTTATTTCTCTCACATCTTATCATCTTATTTTTTAATGAAAATAAAATTTGATGTCTTCTCTTTGATCTATTTTTTTATTTTAGTTAAGTATTTAAAAAGACCAACCATATGATTTTTTTTCAATTACAAAATTTATATAGTTATACTTTTTAACTACATCATATATGTTTGAGCTAACATTAAAAATTATTAAATTGATGTCATAAAAGTGATTTTCTCTTGTGAGGTGACTAGTTAAGTTAATATGATAATTACTTTTGTGCAAAACTACTTATAGTTATGATTTTTCATTATATCTCATGTAGATGACAAATATTGATTTTATGTTACTATATGCATATATCTTATTCAAATACTTATTCAAGACTAAAATTTTAACTCTATTTGTTATCCATAGTTGGCTGAAATGACATTGATAATTTTAATTAATTTAAGATAGATTGTATATATTGGTGCTACTCATAATCAATACATTTTATTTCAAGCTACCTAATGTGTCTAACATAATCAACAATATTAATGATGAATTACAATGTGATATGGTCTTATACTTTCTCGGTGTTGCTAAGAACAAGCCCTTCAACCTCTCCACATCTAGGAGCACATCCTTATCCTTGATCTCTAGCCTTGGCACAAGCTCTGTCAACTTAAGTATCAACTTGGGCTCCTCATCTTGTTTAAGAGAATTTTTGGATAAATTTATATTATAAATTTACAACTCAATTAAACTTGCTCAATTCAATGAATCATTATTTCGACCTTAAAATAATGTATCTATTTGACTTTATTAATTATTAAAAACTCTCAAAATGATATAAAAAATTTAATTGATAAAGAAGTTAAAAAAATTAACAAATAAAAAAACAAAAATTAGCTATTAAGAACAACCACTATTATTTCTAGTTTCTAAAATTTTAGTCTGACATTAAAAAAAAAGAAATAATTTCCTTTAAGACTTACGTTTGAGAACAATAAATATTTCGTTCGGCTCGAATTTTCCAAGACATTAGATTTGGAAATGTCGAAGTCATGGCATAATTCATTTAAGGGGTTAGTTGATAAACATGTAAGGTAATGCCATTGCCATGCCATTGACAACTTAATGGCCGATTGACGTAACATCACACAGCGATGCACAGGCATGATAAACATGGGCGAGTTTTGCTAAATTAATTATTAATTAAAATGTAAAAACATTATATATTGGATTAACAATAAAGACTGGATTAAAACCGTGATTATTCCCGCGCATTTGCTTGTTGCTTTTCAACAAATTTAAGTCTGATAATGCCGTATTTATTTCCAGAAGAATTTTGTTTAGTCAAGCACATCTCTTTACCTTTGAAGAATTCACATTAGCTGATCTTGAGCAGGTGTCTGGTCCGTATCACCGGTGCAGATCTTTAGCGCATTTCTTTAGGGCTCCAGGTTGAAGATATTTCAGGTGCTCTTCTGTTTCCACCAAACCCTCATACCTGCACTACTGTTCATTAGGGTTATACTTTTTTCACTTCCACTTAAGATCGAGTAAATTAAGGAATTCATGCAGTGAACCCCGTAAACCAAACCCTAGGAATTTAGAGTATCCGACATTTCATTAAATGCCAGATATTTTAAAAAATTAGCTCCTACCAGGGAAATATTTATTAAAGTTTTCAGCTTTAGCCAGGGAAATAGTCATAAAGTTTTCCGTTTTATATTTTATTGTTTTCCGTTTTATATTTTATTGTTTTGTTCACCGAAATAAATTTAATCCTCCGATTTCGGCACCTGCCACAGCCATACCAACTCCCAACTAATTCACCAAACATTGTAAATGATAATGAAATGTGAATGCTATCTTTTATTTAAACCATTTATGCTTACAGAGAGTACACAGACCCACGGCGACTCAAGAATTATCACAGATTTCAGATAGTGGCGAATCTCAGAGGTAGGCTCTGGGTTACCTCTCTATCTCTGTGTATTGTATTTATGTTTGCTGTGTTTGTTGCACCCTGTTTAACACAAATATAAATCCATTTGCCAAAATGTTCGGTATCTTAGAAATATTCTTTTAAAAGGGCTTTTGTTTTATTAATATTCTGTTTAATCATTCATTTCCTATTAAGACATTACCTTTCTAAATCTTTTTCCTGCAATGGAAATTACAATTGACAGAAGATAACTGCATAAAAGCATTTACCTGCTTTGATTACAGCTAAATAATTTAGAGAAGATAACTTCACAGAAACATTTGGCTGTTCTGATTACAATTATATATTTTACAGAAGTTATAAGATAACTTCTAATATGAGCTGTTAGGTTTTCATACATTAAAATATTTCTGATTGTTGAGTATTAAATGGGCTTTAACAATGATTTAGTCTATTGTATATTAATAGTAGCAAATAAAGATTATATTTTGTAGTTAAGTTATTTGAATGATTTGATGATGTTAAGAAATGGATAGTTATGTTTTTAAAAGGTTTTATAAAAATTAAATTGTAATGCATAAATAATTATAAAATAATTCATTATTATTGACTGTTACTGGACTATTATAATCTAATATCTTTCAGTATTTTACGCTACCACTTCTTAATACAGTATCAGAGCATTTGTTGATCCTATCCTTACAGAATTGAAAGGCAAAGAACAGAAAAATGAATATAATACATGAGAAATTTATGGACATGATAAAGTGTAGGAGAAGTACTTGTATTCAAAACGAGAGCATTGGTTAGAAAGCTATCTGGTAAATTCTATTTTGTGTTTTATATGCAACCAATTCCAAATTGGAGTGTGTTAAGCTTCCAAAGAGCATATTTTGTTAAAGTTGTTTTAAGACAATGCACACAGCAGTGTAATGCAATAGCGTTCATAGTGTGGGATACGTAAAATACAGATTTATTGAGGGAGTTTGACTTTAGTTCTGTCAAATATTTCAAAATGTTTAGGTGCCCAGCAAGCAACAACCAGCGCATAGTCCCGGCCATTTCGCTATTTTTATGTGGGTTGAACAAATGCTTTAATGAAAATTGTTATACTATTCAAATAAAGCTCTGTGTGTAGTTGCTGCCATTTTTGGAAGGTTTATTTATTGAGGTCGCAGGTACCTGTTAATGCAAGGGGGCACATGACAGCTTTACAATCATGTTTGCTAAGTTTTACAAAGATTAAAAGATGTATTCAACGTGTCCAGCCATTTATTTGGATGAATATTTCTATTAATTATTGTATTAATAGCATTAAAATAGTACAGTATTCATAAAAAGGCGTAAGGTTTGTAGAAAAGCATACCAACAAAGTCAAATAGGATTAAGTCCTAAACAAAGGGTAAAATCCACATAATATTAGGTAGCTAATGTAATGCCAATAAAAGGTGGATTCTAATTATCAGGTTTTTCCCACACATCTTCAAGGGAGTGTCATCAATTGGCTTCCAACTAGTGAGAGTGTCATGTTTTTCTTTAGAATTATCCTCAATGGATGGCTGAGCGTGAACCAAAGAAATGGCAAGTTGTAGACTAGGGAACTTGCTTGTGTTAAGCAAGCTAGCCCTCCATGCCCAAGAGGAGAAGCAAAGGGTTGTCAAGAGGGTTGGGACCATCCTCCATGGGCAGCAGAGTCCCTAGAATTCTAAGACAGGGTAGCATAGAATTGAGAGCCTCGATCACCACAGTCACGTCTAATTGAATGGCTATGCTCATGTTGACAACCGCTTGAAGAGGTAGAGTCAAGCAGCTCCCTAGCCACACTGTAGGGGGCATGTGTCTAGCCATCTTGGGGTTTCCTTTAGGTGAGTAAACAATCAAGAAAGATTACGTATGAGAAGGTTAATAATTATTTGAAAAGTTTTTAAAGTGGCATGTGAATTGTTTAAATCCTTTTGTAAGGGATATAAAAGAGTGGGGAGTCATAAGATTTAATAAAGCATTAAAATTATGGTATATAAAAATATATATTTAAATGAGATTCAAATATAAAATTAAAGTTTATTTTATTCAGTGTTTATTGTGGTAGAAGTGTTTACATTATTTTCTTAGTTTATCTATTTATGAGGGATGACAAATGTGAAGAGTGCATATTAAGGGTAGATTTATTTTTTATGATTTTACAATTAGTTATAAGGATATTTAACACATAAAAGCCACATTATAAAAGGTGTATCATTGGTTTATGTCTAACATGCTTTGAAATAAAATAAAAAATCACCATTTCTCCTTGTGTTTGTACTTTTGGAGCCATCCATCTTACACTTGATAGGGGTTTTAGAGGGTTGCATGGTATATTCATAAGATAAAATTTAAAAGAGTCAAAATAGAGGCTAGAGGCACCAAAGGTTGAAGGAATTACAATGATGAAGAATACATATATTAAGTTCACACTTTGAATATAGGCACATATGTAGTGTAGATAAAGCTTAGTATGGAAGGTTGTCTAGATAGTTTAGTAGTTTTTGGATCTTGGATATTATACCTTTATGAGGATTATGAAATAAAGTTGATCGACCACTATGAAGTAATTTGGAAGATCTATGATTTGGGGTGGCTACCTTAATAGTTTAGAAGTTTGTGGACATTGAAAATTATACCCTTACAAGTGTCATGAGATAAAGTTGATGGGGTACTATGGATGTAGTTTAGCATGGACGATTTTCCAATAATTTGGGAGACCTATTATTTGAGAGTTGGAGAGAAAATTTTGAGAACTCGGGAGTTACACTTTTATGAGGGTTATGAGGAGTTCTACCTGATCCAAATACTATAAATTCTAAGAGAAAATTTTAAAGTAAATGAGGTTATGGTTTGTCAACATATTTATTTATTTATTTTTGTTTCTTGAAATGTAAACATTAAGAGGTATGTTCAAAAATAAGGTTTACATTTTGCAATAAAGTTACCTTAGTGACTTAACAATGTTAGCAATTAAAATTAGTTTGTGTCACATTTAGTTGTTAGGTGGCTTGGATAGTTATGTTTGGAAAAGGATTTGTAAAATATATAGTGTAATGTATGGGTAACTAGATCCCAAATAACATAATATTATGATTATTCAATGTTATTTGTTATGATATTATAGTTTGATATCTTTCAACATTTTGTTCTACCATTTTTCAATAATTTATAAATCATTGTCTATACTGTATAAGGCCTAAAATTTAAACTATAATATTCTATTAGACCTCTTGAGTCTATACAAAGTTTGTAGATTTTATCTGCCCAATTTAACTTCAAAATTTAAGAAGCTAATAATCAAATTTAATGTTTTATTATTAATCTTATCTATATAATATATGTTGAGGAAATACTATAGTATAGAACACTATTCAAACTAGATTTCCTCTACCAAAATACATAATTATTTAGATTACCCTTCCTTTCTATACTAATTTGAATGAATTGTACCTCCTTGTAGATTGGATGTATCATTTTCAACCACTTACATGAATCCTCTAAAGTTCCCCACTTTTTGAGAGGTACAAGATTGTTGTGGGCATGTCAATTGGGAAATGAAATTCCTTTGAAAAAACTTGTGGGTATGTGCAGGATCATCATGGAAAAAACAAGCCCTTAAGTGGCAAAAAATTTAGAAAAATCAGTGTTAGGCAACTTGACATAAAAATTTGAATAAGTTATCTATATTATTTCAAAAATATGTAAGAATAGAATCTGTAGAAAATTAAATGTAGTTTCTAAACTACTAGGTTTATTTAAAATAAATAAAATCTATTTGGTGAAAATTTAAAATTTCAAAAGTACTTGGAAAAAAGAGTAGTCTGTTGACCCTAACCAATAAAATTATAATATTTTTTAATAAGATTTATATATAATTATAGGGCTCATGTCTATGTGATGCATATATTTTTTGTAATTTTTTCCATGTAAATAATTAATTATGATATTTTTATTACAACTTTTAAAAATATAAAACTCGTATGTCTAACCACCTTAACTTGGTCAAAACTTCATGAAATTTAATTTTCTTTTTTTAATCCTATAGTATGCAAGCATAGAATGTGATGCATGTTTTGGATTCAAAAATGTGATACTTTGAAATTTATAGATGTTTTTCAATCAGCTTATCGATTAGGACATTATTCGTAATTCTAATAGAAAATAAATAATAATTATTTATTAAATTCAAATTAAAGCATAATTTATATTGGTGGAAAGCTGAGAATCTCCTCTAAAACCCCTTTTCGTTTCATCAATTTTGGATAAAAATAAAGTCGTCAGCCACATACCCTACAAATACCCATAATATTGCCACTTTTTGGCCCCTCATGATCCTGCACATACCCTTGTTCAATATTGAAACATGGATCATTATAAGCTAAATTTCTATATTCTAAAAAATAAGCTAAACATAGATCATAGCAAAGATAATTTGAAAATCCCCATCAAATCTTTACAAATTTATGGCCCACAAATGTATGTATATAATATGTAGATATAAATATTTTTATTTTTTTTAGACTGTAGGAATCAAGTAGCCCCCCCTATAAACTACAGTGCACAGGTCTGGTAAACTTTTTTCACATGACCGGTGATGCTAGTGCGACATGCCCTCTGGTAGCAAGGGTATTGGGGGGACACTAGACCTCATGACCTCTTTCCTGCAACAAGATGCTTTAGCCAATCGAGCTAGGCCCCTTGCCCCTAGATAAAAATAATTGAATATAAGGAAGCTAATCTATAATTTCTACAACACCTCCTTTCTTGACCCTAGATACAATGCTTTAGAATAACATCCAGATTTCTTAAGGTATTAATCTATATTCCATAATATTAAACTCTCCTAATAGATAATTTGTAACAAATAATATTATTTGATATCCTATTAGTAAATTTGGCAATGCCATGATATTAATTCATTGAATCATTGGTGAAATTTTTTGCATGGTGAGGACAATTGTTAAGCTAGCTGCAATATTTTTTATAACAGACCAACTAATTAATAATAAAAATGAAAAGTAAGAATTGAGGAAAGAGGATTCTTGTTATGGACCAAAAAAGATTCACTAGTTGTTTGGTCATGGTGTTAGCATGGACCATAATAAGTTAATTTTTATTCTAAAAATAAAATAAATATTAAATCCCCATCTAATTAAATTATAAATTATTCATGACTCCACAATTGTCTATCTATACTATGTAGATATAAAAAAATGGATATAAGACATTTTATGCATAATTGCTATCACACCGCTTTTTCTAACCCCGGAGACAATGCTTTAGCATAAAATCTCAATTGCTTAAGGCATTAATCTATATTTCACAATATTAAACTCTCTTAGTAGATAATTTGTAATAAAGAATATTATTTTATATACTATTAGTAAATTTCTCAATGTTGTACAATTAATTCTTTGAATTATTGGTGAGAGTTACTACATTGTGAGGATGATTATTAAGTTACCTTTGCAATATTTTTTATAACTAACCAACTAATTAACAAGAAAAATAAAAAGTAGGAAATGGGGAAAGAGAATGCTTGTTATGGACCAAAAATGAGGCACCAAGTTGTTTAGTCATGGTGTCATTATTGTAAAGTAAAATTTAGGCTAAATATAAAAATGAGACCTTTGATTACTACGATACGCATGGTTGTCATTGTCTTCATAAAAGCTAATGTTTCACATGGGGATGAATAATTATTTGTTTGTCCTTTTGTCAATAATATATTTAAAATTTTATTTGTCTTTAATAAATAATGTGCACCCTCTAAATTACAAGCTCAACATTTTAAATTTCTTCAACACTCAATCTTTTCAATGTTAAATTTGTTTAGAAAATGTTGTGTACCCTCTAATGCAAGCATTATCTTGTCTTGGTGAATAGTCTTGAGGGACATGTGGTAAGTTTGGCTATCTAATGGTATCAATTATACATGCATTATTATAACAAGTGTGGCTTCAAGTGCCATGCACCATCTTTCTTTCTACTCCCTGAATTTTTAGCACACTTATTAGGGATTATAACTTTAAAATCTATTAAAATTTAATAAATATGTTTATTTTTGACATATTTTATTGTAAATTACATATATTCGTCAATTTTATATCTTAAAGTATTTTTATGTTGATATTTTATTTTAATTATGTACTTAAAAATATTCATTAGCTTAGTTATTGATATACAATGACAACATTAATTAATTTACTATTATGTGAACTAGTTGCCAATATGAATACTAACTGCTTCTTGGGGCTCTAACCTAAGAGATATAAAATAAGCACAATATTTTTGGGGACCATTCATCTCCTTTGAGATGGAAAATCCTAAAAATCCATTTTCACATGTTACAATCTTGAATCCTCAAGACTCACAAGGGCCTTACAATCGTACAAATCATGAAAAAAATAATTGATGGCCAATTCCAATGGTATTAGCTTGGTACACATGAAATATAGCTTAGGGGTCCTAGCATAAATGATGCAAGCTAATGAGAGAAAAATTAACATGATTTTACACACAAATAAATACAAGGAGAGGATTCCTAACATGTTGACTTGTAAGGATTAGACCAATCATTGATTCCTACTCTATTGCATTTCATTTAATCCCAAGGCATACCCAATGATTCTGATGGCCCTCTCCCAAAATTTGAATCATCTAAGACTTTTTGTTTTCCTTGGTCTTTATGTTTCCATAAATAATATTTTTATGAGATTTAATGTCATGGGCCCTATTTAATCCCTTCTATGTTTTGTTCCTTCCTCTTGACACTTGTAATCATTATTTGATCCTCATATATGGCCATGTATTTATCATACTCTCATATTACAACTATAGAAAATATTACAATATGATCTAAGGACCTTATAATCTCTAAAGAGGTGACTATATTATGATCTATAATGTCAAATACTAAGCTATTATTGTGTAATCTCATGGTCCTTTGAATGGAATTATCGAGCTATATGTGTGCTATGTGCTTGCAACCTATAGGTAGAGCTCTTTGAAGGGAAAAAAAATTATACATGGAAACCCTCACTATACAAGATGTCTTTAGATCCATCAAATATATTTTGATTGAAATTATTGCACATTCCCAAAATATTATCATAGTGTCGCATCTTCTCATTTTTCCATTGGTCCCTCCATAACTATGCCATCTTATGTGGGGCCCATCTCTTGTTTTCTTTCTCATTAGATGATCTCATCAAGTGTGATATGGCATCTCCATATATTCCTAAGACTTTATCTATCTAACATTATAATTTTATTATACTAATGGTTTACAAATTATGCATGCCGATATTCATGTTAGGTCCCTTTTCCTTTCATTTGCATTACCATAAATATTTAGTTGAGTAATAGTGATATTATCATGTACACATGGTGCATCTATGTATCTCCAAAGAATGGTATAGGTGGTTTTCAAAATCCATTACACTATTAGGCAGTGGTATTCCATGTCACTGGTCATGGGGCCCTTATCTTTTGTCTATTTGTGTGCTTATAGATCACTTGTCAGCTATTGATCTCAATGGTGAGCTGGTTGACCATGAGCTTACCACAACCTTGAATCATGCCAAAGATAATTTTTAATACTAGATTACCTAATCAAATGAAATACATGATCAATTTGGTATATGCACCTCTAACATACTTGATTGAGCATGCTCACGTTGCACTATTAGTTAGTTGTGATCAACATCACCTATGACAAAACCAAGGGATTGATGTTTAATTGTGATATCAATGGATGGATATGTAATTTCTTCCCATGCCATCATAAATTGTGAGTAATTAGATGATATTTGGATTACACCTTCCCTTAAATTGGTTTTTGTCATGGGGAATTTGCACATCTCATGAGCTCTATTTGAATGTGTTAGGTTACAATTGTTCCATTGGTCATAGTCATACCAAGTTAGATTGGTGGGAACCTTTATTGTCTTTTGTGAATACATTCTCATGACCACTTAATACTTTTATTGGTGTAAATTTTCTTTGGTGGGTCCCATGATTTCTTATGTGTAATAATGTTATCATTCACATTGTGGAACTATTTGATTTTGTGGTGATTTATATTATCCAATGTCACATAAAACTTGATGTAGTAGGTTCCTATTGTGTCAATGTAGAATTTTGGGGACCCTCAAGTCCCATTTGTGATTGTATCACATAGTAGGGATGCTTTTAGTGATCTCATTGGTATTTGTTGCTACAAGGGTTGTGCTAGAAATTTTATGGGACTAAGGGTATTTTTTCCTAACTTCTCAAAGGTGTGAGTGTTTTTTAGCCCATGATAGTTTAGTGGAGTGAGCCCAGTTATTTTGTATTGGTATTCGAGACCAATCAATAATTTATTAGTGTCTAGATTATTAAGAGATCAAAGTGGTAGTTCCATATATATCTAGGTGGCATTCATAATAATTTATGGGTGATTTTATCTTATTAATCCCATTATGATTCTAAATGATGGTATCATGATCAATGGATAATGAATTCTCCGTGAGAATGTTAGGTGTAGGTAGATGAATGGATCTAATGGAGTCTATTTTTTCACTATGATTTAATTAATTCAAAATATTTTGATGTTGCATGTCCAACTAGTACAAAGCTTAGGGTAGATAGAGCTATAATTACAACATAGTATAGCCATCCGCAAGGAACTTATGTTTAGTGTTCTTGACTAACATGTAGCCCACCATGGATTCTTCTTGAATATGTGGTCTATGACCTACTTTTCCCCTCAAAAATCCAAGATTCCATGTGATCTTGAGATCCTAAAATGTGCTAACTATATGGGCCTCCTATGGGTCAAGATTGTATGGATTATATATTTTTATTACTTTATAATTCAATCCATTATTGTATTTATTTCCTAGATAAGAAGTAGGTGAGGTAGCTCATTAAACTTCTATGGTTATTACTAAATAAAATATATTTATTTGAGCCTCACAATATGGCTAGTTTTAGGTTATCTCTTATTTGCTATGTATATGTCAAATATTTTAATTGTAAAGTATTCATGGTGGGTTAGTTTTGGGAATTGTCTTATTGTGGGTTATTGTGTCTCCAATTACTAAGGAAATCCTTGGGAATTAAATCTTATAGTTTAAGATTATTTTTTTGCTTTGATGTGTTACAAATTAGAAGGTGTTGAACATAAGATCCTCTTCATGGTTCAAGTGTATTTATAGTCATCTAAGAATTTTTAGGACATATATATGTTGTATATATTTCCAAGGTTATATTTACGAGCTTGGTAATGTATTGACTAGTCATTTTTCATAGGAACTGGTAAGAGCATTTTAAAGTGAATGTAAAATAAATATTTGTAATATATTATATGGGATCTCCTTGTTTATAAGATAAGGTCAAATAAGATAAGGTCAAATATGTATTTGTGGAGCATGGACTATAAGATAAGGTCAAATAATTAATCCAAGTACTATTAAATAGAACCCATTTATGAATTGATTAATCAATTGGTCCTTTAGACCAGTCACCAAAATTATTATTTTCCATTGGGGGTAGTGAGGTTTATTTCATTTTAGGTTGTTTGAATTAGTTATTATAATCTACATCATATGACTACATAGTTTGAGTGGCTCACTAATAACTAGTATAATTCTATTAAAGGTATTCTCTCATATAGGTGAACATGCTACTCACCTCACATAAATATTTCTCTACTACCTATTTGGTATCCATATCCCTAATAGCCTTATCTTTGGTTCATTTCATTCTCAAAGATACAGTTTTGATTAAACTTTTTATTTTATTTTTATGGGAATTACAATTTTTTTGTAATTTGGATTGCGAATATAAGAGAAGTGAAATCATGTTTAAATATATTTCACTAGATGACATATTTATAACAATTGCATTAAAAAACTAAAATTTGTAATATGCAAATATTATTCAAGACTAGTATGGTTTTAGATTTAACTTGAAATATTCCTAATTTTCTTCATTCGTGAATGACTTCATCGCACTAGTCATGGACAACCAATTAACAAATTTTGATATTAGAAACTTATTGAATAAATAATCATAAAAAAAACTATTTAAATCATGAGGAAGGTCAACTTAGAAAATAGTTTTGAATGCATATATATTTCCTCTTTACCAGACTACCTACTTATAAATAAGAAAATCCCTTTCCCGTCAAGATATTTATTTGACTATGTACAACAATGCTAATGTAGAATGAAGAAAAACTTAGATACCTCCTGTAATAGAGAGTATCCTCTATTCCTGAGTCTCTAGGATAGGGAAGAGTCTGTAGGGAGCAGATGGCTCTAGGTTACCTCAAAGAAAAATTCTCAAGTGAGAAGGTGGTAGATAAAGGAAAGACTAAACTATGTTTTGGATTTTTTGAATGTTTATGGAAAATAGACTTCAAAATTTGAGTGAATAGACCTCACAGGTCTTAGAAGATAGACTAACAAGCTCTCGACTAGAGGATGAGAGCACAGACCAAGGTCGACAACATGGTGCACTGGTGTCTCTATGGTGTGCAAGCATCTTGTACGAACCAAAGATAGAGTCTACTACCAGAGACACTTAGGACCTAGTAATGGCCTGAATGCTAAAGCCTGATAGTTTACCAATCTAAAAAAATGCTAAAAATACAAGAAAGTACAAGTAAATAAACCATTAAGAAAAATGACGAGTATTGGAAGAAAAGGGATGAACTCATGATAGGTCCAGCTATGAAGCCTCCTGTAAGCTCCTCGCAAATAAAACTACACACACAAAAACAAGAAAAATGGTGTGGTTGCTTTTCAAGGCTTGCCTTAGTCAAACCCCTGCTTTGGTGTTTCCACCTCCACAGATGGCCAAATAGACAACAATATAGAAATGTAGATAAAGAGGTGACAAGATAAGACACAAAATATGAAAGATAACAAGTATACTGTTCAATAACAACAATAATGCAATGAAAGTAAATTTTACCCTCACTCCAATGAGCTTGGTGAAGCGAAGAGGAAGGGTAGTGCCTTTGAAGCTTGAGATGGCCATGCAAGAACATGGTGTAGAGAGCTGGAACCTGCAAGAATGGAAGGTGTATAGCTATAAGAAGAGACCTAGATCGAAGAGAATGTGAGAATGAAGTGTTAGAATGGAATAGAATAGAATGAAAGGGAAGAAAAATAGTCAAATTGCATGCTAGAGAGTCATTTTTGGGTGTGTCTACAACTACAAAGGCATTACACTTCGTGGGTAGGTGACAGTGTAGCATCCCAATGACCTTCTACAATGACCACAGTAGAAGGAATCTTGTTAGGATTTTTATGTGATGTGTGGAAGCATCCTAGACAAAAATTCCCCCACCGACAAAAAACAATAAGGTAGGGACAAAAAAGAAGGCTATGAAGGTGGTTTTTGCATTATCATTTTATTAAGCCAAAGTGAAAGTTAATGTTATGTGAAATTGCATAAGGGTCCAATTTTACACCACAACATGTTGCCCCCACTTTAGCGAGCATATGTATCTAAACATGTGCAAGCTAAAGTAGAAAGAGGTTGAAGAGAATACACCCAAGACAAATAGGAAGAAGACCTTCAACTCAGTATACCCAACATGAAGAAGCTCCATCAAAATGCAAAGAGGACATGAGTCTTTGATATTGTAAAGTTGACTACAATCTCACCACAAACATGTTAGGTGAAAAAGTAAAAAATAGACATGATAAAAAAATTCATAGACAAGACCATTACATAATCTGATTAGATAAAATATGGTGCTAATAGGTATGGCTAGCATGGCTAGAGACCATACAACAAGTAGATAAGCATGTGGCTGCTACGGAGTGTGTTGCAGGACAGTCACAGAAAAGATAAGATAAGTCTAGTCAAGTTTCCCCCAAGCTAAACGATGAGACATAAGACATCAGGGAATCCCTTTGAAACTTTTTGAAATATTTTTAAAAACTGAGCATATATGATAAGCCCCCCTTAGAATGATGTGTGCTACACAAAGGAGCACATGTCATTCTAGGGAGAAGAGAAAGACAAAGAGATGATGTGGCATGAAATACATAGTTAGATGTATCTGTGACATGTTATCACACAAGGGACAACACATAGAAATCACAACATCAGGAAGCAAAAAAATAGAGATGAAAAAATCAAGAGCATAAGGGGATTTTATTATTCGGGGTTAGAATTTCTCATAGATATAGATAAATAAGTATAATATAATATATGTAGAACTATCATCACCCCCCAAATGGATCAGAATGGGAAGAAGAGCACATGAAGAAAAATAAAAAATAAAAATTGGGTCAACATGGAAGAGGCTTAAATGTCCCAACACTTTGCATTGTTCCCAACATGAAAATAAAACTTACAACACATAGAAGAATGATGATGCAGACAGAAGAAGTGTACATGAAACATTTTCTCTCTTCTATCCAAGAACCTAAAAGGGTAGCAAGGGTCCTCCAAGCGAGAGCACAAACATAAATATACAAGTACATGAGAACACAAACAAACACACAAAGCTAATCTAAAGATGAAGAAGAAGGAACTGCTCTAATCCAACTCCACCAATAGGTCATCTTCCTCCCAATTTAGATCATTATATGAGGAGGGAAGACAAGCTTGTAGAGGAGGGATAGGTAGTGCAGTACTAGTTGACTTGCCTACGATAAAACCTAAGCAATAAGGCCACTTGAGGTCTTTGTCACCAAGCTCTTACAAGATGAGAGTCGTTGATCTAGTAAAGATTAAGGACAAAGTCAAAATTTCCTCCAAGCTGAACATGAACTTTTCAAGAGTGGCATGTGGCAATTGGATAGGAGTACAAGACACCTGAAAGTCACTGTCAACCTTAGGGAGAGGGGCAGTGACAAACTCTAGGGAGGCAGGCGTTGCCTCCATCACAAGGACAATGGAAGCCAAATCAAAACATGACTCAAGAGGCAAACACATTTTTTTTCAACCATCACTCAAAGTGAGGTTGCTCTCTGACTTACGCTTCAATAGAGGAGATGGGATCCTCGTAGTTGAAGTGGAAGAGGGAGAAGGAGACGAAGCCACACAAGACACCGCCTTTTTGAAATGCATGTATACAAGCTATGAAAAAGGAGGAATATCAGGAAGAGTAGTGAGAAGGGGTGGCTCCGTAGAGGGAACGATGAACACTTGCACCTACAGTGTAGAAAATGTATCCCTTACATTTTCACACTTGTTTGAGACCTTGTGAACTAATTGAACTTAATTGTGCCTTATTTAGGGTGTTGTAAAGTTTTTTCTTACACTTTCACACTAATCTATGGCTTTATTAATTAATTGGGATTCTTTATGCTTTAATTATCCTTATTTTGCATCCACAAGCCTTATCTAATGCATCTTTCTAAGGATAATCCCAACATTTATCAAATGACTAATCAGAAATTAATGATTTTGGATTGTATAGCCCAAATTTAGTGATTTGGGACTCATACACCACCTTGGGCGTATGGGTCCCACCTAAGTTTTGGGGCCTTAATCTGGATTTCACACTAAACTAAGTATTTCTTGAAAAATGCATCCCAAGCTTAGCCTGATGGGCCTCATACACACCAACTCCCATATAAGTCTCGCTTAGCTTAGACCAAAATTAAATTCAAATTCTTGGCAGGATTTTATTCTCCTAGATCTAATGTTAGCTTGTAGTGTTGTAATTTCGAGAAATTTGGCATAAACAAGTATAAATACAAGGTTATTTCACATATTTTCTCCTAGCAACTTTAATGAGCACATGTGCTCTAAGAATTTGAGCATTCTATCAATTCAAGAGTTTACAAGAGCATTCAAGAGTGATTATCAAACATTGTGAAGTATTATTCAAGTATCAAGCATCATGTCAAAGTCATCATGCATCATGTTTGTTTTCAAGCTAACATTTGTGATGTAGGGTTTTATGATTCAAACAAGCATTCAAGTCAAGATCCATATCATACAAGCAAGATTCAAGATCCAAATTCATGCTAGCCATTACTTACATGTTTGCAACATCTTATTTAAGGATTTGGTGAGTTGTACAATTGCATATTTGTTCATTCATCATTCCTCCTTTCCATTTCATTTCATTTCAATGTTTGATTACCAAAATGGGGTTTGACCAAGGCAAACCCCTATCCACTAAAAAAAAAAATCCCTCTCTTTGATGTGTGATTTGTAGATCTAGGTTGAAGATTCATCAAAGAGAAAGATTAGAGAAAATTTTTCAAGTTGTCAAAGTTGTCACCTTATTTGTAAGGTCACAAAAAGTCAATTATAAAGCAGAATTCAGTGTTTCAGAACTAGAGATTTGGCAAGGAGAAAGCTACAAGAATTCATCAAACAATATTAGAGTTTAATAGCAACCCTAATATTGGGACTAAATCACCACTTGTGGCATATGATTCCTAATATACATATTTTTAGACTTTTCTATAGATCTTGATTCAACAGTTCCAGATTTTGATTTCGGCCTAAAACCCTAAACTAGGACTAAATCACCCATATTGGCATATGAGTCCCAGTGTGCATCAAAACTAGTATTTATAGCATTTCATACCTTCATTAAAGCCTCTATAGGTTTCCAGGTGCACCTTTCTGATTTCTCAGTTTACTATTCTGATTTGCATTCATTTTTAGGTCATTCATTTAAGCTTTGCATATCACAAGGTTTTATCATTAGGTTTTGCATGTTACTAGTCTTTCCAAGCCCTGGCTTGGTGGTGAACCCCTCTTTTGTCTTTCATCACACCCTAGGAAAACCTTTAGCATATCTCTTTCCCTTATTCCATCCTTGGATTGAGATCTCTAGTGTTTCCTTGAGTGAAACTAAGTGAAATAGGCCCTAAATCCCCTTGTTCCATCTCCCAAAAGGTGGAACCCTATTTCATAGGTTTCAACACCCTTTTGGGGTGACGTTCATTGAGATTTTTTGATGAAGCTGGAAGAAGAATGAAGGTGATAGGAACTGAGGTAGAACAAGAAACAAAGATAGAAGCAACTTAGACAAAAGTAACAAAAGTAGAAACAAAAGTCTCCTCATCAGTCTTCTGCAAGGAAACATGCTCCTTATCTAAGGCCTTTCACTGACACTTACACTCTTGCACAAGCTAGTTACAATGATTATGGGAACTAGAGGATGCATCCTAAGAATAGGTTGGGGTCTTTTGCTCTACCGGCTCGAAGAAACAAGTCCACAATTGTGGTCAGTAGAAGGGTGGACTCTTGAGGAGGAGCAAGAGGAGACACAAGAATCTCAACAGCGGACTTCTTTCCTTCCACTGCCTTGGTGGCAAGTGGGGGAATAGGCAGAGGCCTCGAAGGTCAAAATGTAGGAACAACCCCATGGGAATGCTTCCCCTTTCCATAAAGGGTGGGTCAAGGGACCATGGGTAGAACTAGAAGCTGAAAAACTTGCGACTTCGACTTCCACAACATGGGCGCTTTGTCTTTTCTTGTGCTAGGCACGATAGAAGGAACAAAAGATGCCACAAAAGGTTGGGAAGAAGAAGCAGAAGGAATAGAAGAGGGTGAGGAAATCCCAAGGGAAAGAGCAAGCTTGTCCTTCCCCTTTGGAGTTGCAGAGGATAAAACATGTTGTGCATGCAAGGAGGCCTTCAAAGAGATAGCCTAGCTAGACGGACTAAAACCACCTCCCAACATTGAGCCCCCAATCTTATACTTGAAATAATCTCTATATAAAAGATCCCCTCTATGAGGTAGAGGTCCAACTAAGGTGGTCCAAAAGTGGTCGAGGGAGAAGCACCCACATGCTACCAGTGGTTTATACCCCGTATCTTGGATAATATGCACAATACCATCATGGGGAAACTTTAGACATTTATGGAGACCAACCATAGAATGCATAGCCTCACCCTGAACAAATCAGACTCAAGAATCACTACAAATGGGACTTCCAAGACGTTAGGTCCTACCAAGACCAACAAAGAAATAGATCCAATAGATACAGCAGACAGCCCATCGTGCATGTGAAGTGTAGCCTACGACTCATCATACTTCTCCTTACATAAATTTTTAATAAAGAGAGTTTATTTTGTAATATCATTCACTCGACTCATCAGGTCAACCATAACACCTATTACAACATTATTGTTGATTCGAGTGGGAATGTATAACGAAGAGAGCTCCTTGTTCAAAGGTAGATCATGCGAGGTAAATGTAATATCAGGAATAACATTCACATGATCTAAAGGAGGAATATGAGTAAATGAGACTAAATTTAGATACTCGGATGAGGTCAAATCAATAGCAGTGATAAGGTTAGTAGAATGAGATGAAAAATGGATTTATGTAGATCTATAGTTTTTGAAATTGGGGAAAACAGATTTTGATGGGATCCGGAACCCATTACAACCAAAAGCCAAATAGCTTAAACAAGCCAAAAAAACCAGACTGCAGAAAAGACAGCCTGCAGTCAACAAAAAACCAGCTCACAAACAAACACCATTAAGTTTTACAATTAGAGTTTCGTTTGTTGGAGCGAAGAGTCATATTGAAAGAAGGCCCAAAGGGTTTAGATTTTTTTCCAGTAACAGTAGTCCAGCCTTCTTCAACTTGTGTTGCCTTAGCCTGCCAAGCCAGCCCATTAATTCCCTGAGGATGAAAATCCACAACCCGGGAGGTAACATCAAAGTTCGCCTGAATAGGTGTGGAAATAACCGGAGAGCAATCAGAGGTGGGAAACAAAGCACCATTAGTAGAGACAGAAACCGGTCTAGTAGTATTCTCAATATGATTTATCATGGTAGCTTCCCCAGCGGAGGAAGGAGAAACCCCAGCACATGAAACCCT
Source organism: Sequoia sempervirens (assembly GCA_007258455.2). Taxonomy (NCBI): domain Eukaryota; kingdom Viridiplantae; phylum Streptophyta; class Pinopsida; order Cupressales; family Cupressaceae; genus Sequoia; species Sequoia sempervirens. The sequence continues at coordinate 668,854,287 of VDFB02270651.1, forward strand.
AGCAACCTGTGAATCAGAAGCCCCAGCAACAAGTGAATCAGAAACCCCAGCAGCCTGTGAGTCAGAAGCCCCAGCAACATGTGAATCAGAAGCCACCACCTCAGAGAAGCTCTGAAGCGGATCAGATTTCTTCTCCACCATGTAATGTTGTTGTGAAGCGCCATTCCACCAAGTAGCTATCTTAGACTTCTTCTCAAATCCACATTGAGCAGCAGCATGTCCTGTTTTGAAGCATCTTCTACAGCGGAAAGGGACCCCCTCATAATCCAATGATTGGATCCAAGACCCCCTAGAAGATTTTAAGAGAACCTCAACAGGCAATCCTTTTGAGACATCAATTTCAACAAGGTAGAGTGATAAAGATTATAAAATTCATTGTCCACAGTTAAAAAATCACCTAGGGCTTCCCCAACCTCCTCCAAGAGAGAGTCACTCCAAAGGTGAAGAGGGAGATTAGGCAACTAGACCCAAATCGGGAATTTATTGAAGGTTTCAGAAGCTGGGTTAAAGTTGGTGTGCCAAGGTTTAACCATCAGATGGTATTTGTCCTCCCAGCAAAAGAAATTTTCATACAAGATTTTTTCTCTATCTAAAGTGTTTTCGAACTTAGCAACAAAAAAACCTTTGGCCATAGAGAAGATTTGAACTTTACCAGTGATGAGGGGCTCCCATTTATTGGTGATCCAAGAGTGCAGTTGAGGAAGGCTTGGCCAAAAGCCCCTAAACCGACAGATCACCCCTTGAGCAGAAAGCTCTGCTACACTATCATTTATTTCTTCTGCTAACTCATCCTTAATCTTCACTGTGATGGGGTTTTTCACAGGGATGAAACCATCAAAACTCTACTTAATATTCATATATGATCTAGGTGCACGCACAGATGAGCCAGCACCCTTGATACCCTTACCAGATCCAACCCCGACACCAGCACCCGCTCCAGCACCCCTAAGAGCCTCACCAAAAATAGAAAACTCCCCTGTCAGCCCAGCATTCTAGCCCAGAACAGAGGACTCCCCAACCGGCACAGTTTTCCCGCTCGTAGTCATTTTGAAATTAATTGTTATCTGCACTACCACATTTTTTATGTAGATCTATAGTTGGCTCTTGTGCTTCGCTATAGATTTATTTGAATTCTGCTTCCTACCATCGAGCCAAATTATCCTATTATCAATGTGGTCCTGAATCACATGACGTAGATGAACACATCTTTTAGTGTCATGACCCAAGACCCAATGATATTGATAAAAATTTTGTGCATCGTACCACTGAAGATACAGCTCAAACAGTGATCTAATCTCTGTCAGACTTATTATTCCATTTTTTAAAAAAAATTGTAGGACATTATTATAGGATTTTGATAATTAAGTGAATATTCTATTTCGACCTACAACATTTTTATCAGTGGGAATGGATACCACATTCACCATAGCTTTGTTCTTTCTAGACTCACTAGAGATTGACACAGCTGATTGGCCATCCTGATGGGAGTGCGAGGACAAATCCACGTACTGAGCAACCATTTATTGGTACTTGCACAGAGTAGCACACAAATGTGCAAAAGATAGGTACTTTATCAACAGAAATTTATCTCGCAACCCTTGCTACAAATTTCTGATGAACACTCTTTGTACATCAAAACTAGGTAGGCTAGAGGAGATCTGTGAGAATAAGGCCTAATAACAAGCTATGAAATCAATCACCTTCTCATGAGGCCCTTGCTTACATTGGACAAGATCAACAAATGTGACCTTCGACCCAATGTTAGCTTGAAACTGACAAAGAAAATGATTTACAAGCTGAATAAAGAGAAAACACAAGCTGAATAAAGGAGAAGACAAATTATCAAGAAAAAACCAATACCACTCCAATACAATATCCTTAAGAGAATGTGACAATAGTTTTTTCAGAAGTTTATCGTGGTGAAATAAATATGCACACATGGCATTAAAGGATGAGATGTGAGTCTGTGGGTCCCCACGGCCATTTTACTTCTCAAACTTTATAATTTTCATCCCTAACAGGATGGGAGTGTTTAGAATAGCAATAAACAAAGGACTGTGACAAAAGAAAGGTTGGAACATTGGCTGAGAAGACAAGCTACCCAAGATTGCCACTTGAGTTTGCATACGTCCCATGATGTTTTGTAGAAGAGAATTAAGAACATGATTAATAGAAAAGGTATGACCAACAAAACCACCAACACCCACATCAGTAGATCCCTTGACACCAATACCAATAGAAGCAACAATGCCAATGCCAAAAATAAGGACATTCTGAGTTTCAAATGTGGGGACACTGAAACCTAGAGGAATCCTATTTAATTTAATCATACAAATCTACTCAAGATCAAAGGCGGTGTTGGTAGAGGGACCCATGTCATTTATGCACACAAACACTCCAGGCATCGAGATATTCAGCTATTGGCCAGCGATCTCTGATCTGATATCTTGGGTAGCACCCAAGACAGTGGTGTAGGATGGGACATGAGTCTCTAGAATGGTCACTATGCCACGAAGAATCTCTTAGCCTCTTTAACCTTTAGTCAATAAATTACTTAGATTTTTGATGACAAGAGCCACTTGGCAAAGGCATCATATCATGCCAAGAACCCCATGAGCTCTTTGAGCCTCAGTTCCAAGGAGTAAATTTTCTCTACAAGGACTTTGAGAGTAGCTTCATCCTCCAACGAAGAGGTGGAGTTTGAGGGTGAGGAAGGAGGGGTAGGAACATGGGTTGCAACTTCATTGAGAGGTGGAGAATATCTGGATGGAAGCCCTATAGAATACTCTTCAAAAGTCAAGCTAGTTCAAGGAGGACTAACTTCCTAGGTCCATATCTATGTTTCGATAGCTTCTTCTTATTATGTATCTAGAGGTAGTTGATTGGGTCGTGAAGCTCATAAAGAGCGTCACAACACGCTATCAGCCACATGTTCTAACACGAGAGAAGAAAAAAATTTGAAACAAAGAAAAAGAGAACAAAAATTTCACATCAGGTTCACCAAAATATAATGGAGAGGATTTTCTACTCTTGAGTCTCTAGGATAGGGAAGTGTTTGTAGGGAGCGGATGGCTCTAGGTTACCTCAAAGAAAAAATCTTAAGTGATGGGTTGGCAGATAAAGGAAAGACTAAACTATGTTTTGGGTTTTCTAAATGTTTATGGAAAGAGACTTCAAAATCTGAGTGAACAGACCTCAAAGGTCTCAAAAGATATACTAACAAGCTCTTGGACAGAGGATGAGAGCATAGACCAAGAATGACAGTGTGGTGCACTAGCGTCTTTGTGGTGAGCTAGCGTCGAGCGTACAAACCAAAGACATAGTCTACTACCAAAGACACTTAGGACCTACTAACGACCTGAATGCTAAAGCCTGATAGTTTTACTAATTTAAACATAATGCTAAAAATATAGGAAATTACAACAAGAAGAATACTTAAACAATAGGTAATTAAATTATTAAGCAAAATGATGAGTAGTGGAAGAAAAGAGATGAACTCATGGTAGGTCCAACTATGGAGCCTCTCGCAAGATCATCTTCAACAAACCTACACACATAGAAACAAGAAAAATGTTGAGGCTTCTTTTCGAGGCTTACCTTAGTCAAACCCCTTCTTTGGTGTTTCCACCTCCATGGACAACCAAATAGAAAATGATATAGAAATGTAGATAAAGAAGTGGCAAGACAAGACGTAGAATATGCAAGATAACAAGTATGCTATTCAATAACAATGATCAAATTTGCAATGAAAGTAAATGTTACCCTCCCTACAAGGAGCTTAGTGAACTCGAGAGGAAGAGTAATGCCTCTAAAGCTTGTGATGGTCGAACAAGAACGTGGTGTAGAGAGCTTGAACTTGCAAGAATGGAAGGTGTAAAGCTGCAAGAAGAGAGCTAGATCAAAGAGAATGTGAGAATGAAGTGTTAGAATGAGAGAGTGTGAGATTGGAATGCTAGAATGGAATATAATAAAATGAAAGGGAATAAAAATGGTCAAATTGTATGCTAGAGAGTCATTTTCGGGTGTGTCCACGATTGTAGAGGCGTTACACTTCATGGGCAGGCAACAATGTAATTTCCCAACAACCACAGTATCAAGAATCTTGTTAGGATGTTGGTGCAATGTGCAAACGTTTGCACGACGTGAAAGTGTCCCAGACAAAAATTCCCTCATTGACAAAACGATAAGGTAGGGATGAAAATGAAGGCTAGGAAGGTGGGTTTTTACATTATCGTTTCATTAAGCTAAAGTGAAGGTTGATGTTATGTGAAATTGCATAAGGGTGCAATTTTATGCCATAAAAGCTCCATTTATTAGCTAAAAGTGAACCAAAATAGAAAATAAATATAAAACAAGAGCAGGGAGGGTGTGAAATATATAATATGAACATCTCCAAAATAGAACTAAAATTTTATTCAAGCTAAATAAAAATAAAGAATATAGCAAAAACAAGATAAAAGCTAAAAATTAAAAACACACAAGACACCAAAGTTTCCTACCCTAATATTTATATATTTATAAGATGGTTTATTAGAGAAAACAATATCTTCCCTTATATATTCCTGTGCTTTTATTTAGTGTCGAATTCAAAAATTAAAATATTATTCAATTTCAATTCATAACTTATCAAAATCTATGGTAATCCATTTTTTATATTATATTTACATATATGTTTTCATATTTAATCCACCATAATTTAAATAATTTAAATTATAATGAATAGGTGGAAAATTATCATGTTTAGTCACAATATTGGCCACATATGCTTGCTCCTCCATCGCCATATTCTCATCAATGACTTGAACCTCCTCATGTGTGCTCTACCATGCTCCTTACACAAATGCACATTGCACAAATGATCATTAGTTAGAGAATCATCATTATCATTGATGACCATCTATGTATCCAAAATAATAATTGAATAAACCATAATCATATATACTAGATTTAGAATAGCGCGAAGATACATTTTTCTAATTACACATTTTTAAAATACTACTCTTATGATTTATTATTTTTATTTGATTCCACGTGCTAACAATAATCTTTCCCTATTTGAGTTACATCTATGATCTATAGAAATTCAAGATGAGTAACTTCCCTATGCTTAGTAGTATAAAGTTTTCAAATTTAACTGGGTTGAGAAAGGTCCTCTAAATTAGCTAAGAATATCTAAATTATCATGTCATTTCTCAATTTTAGCACCACATATTGCATATTTATATTGGTTTCTTATATGTAATAGGGTTGTCACAACATGTATTGATCTAATGTATTTCAATAACTTCTTGTGTGTACTTATTGGATGGAATGTTGGGATAATATGGACCACCATTTTCCTCATCATTACATATTTTGATCTAATTTATTTCAATAACTTCTTGTGTGTTCAGATTATTAGATGGAATGTTGTGGGTTTCCTTGTCTCTAGAATCTTCATCCAAGAATTTTGTATGTATGGGAATATTTTTAGAATAATTTCTCATATCTTATTCTATGTTCCATTATCCCCTCTTGGTATTGTCCAATTATCTTCCCTTGATTCACCTTATGTTCCATTATTCCCTCTTAATACCATCCCATTAACCTCTACTAGTTCACCCTATGTAAATGTGCTCCCCTCCTGGCTCATCCCACTAATCTCTACTAGTCTATATCCTATGTTCCATTATCCACCTCTATTCCCATCCCATTGTACCCTCTATTATTTCACCCTATGTTCCGTTATCCTCTCTTGGTCTAAGATGGGTAATTTGAGATGTGTACATTCAAAATTTCAAGATATGATACAATAAAAATTACTGTACTCTTACTCTAATTTTCAAGCTACTAAATATTTTTTAAAGTAATTAAGATTAAGGGGTGAAATTTTTTTGATTAGATAAGTAGGGTAGGGCCTTGATCCCTTAAAAAATGAAGAACAGAGTCAAACGGCTCAGTAAAATAGACTAGCCCAACATAGCCAATCAGAGAGAAACAACAAGACAAAAACAACAACTAGTAAAGACCAGTCAGAAACAACAACAACAAGAAACAAAGCTTGAACCAAGCACAAATTTTGAAGGTGAGTTAAATGAAACCGTAACCTTCTTAGAATTTTTCTTATTTCTGTGAACCGTTGTCCAAGGAGATTCAAAGACTAAAATTGAGAAATTTTGATTCTAAGGGGAAGACTCCCCTCCAGAGTAGTAGACAAGAGGAACAACATTATCTTCGAGTGAAGCATTCAAAGCCAAGCTAGGAACAGCCAAATCCAAAGACTGCACAAAAGTATCCATAGAAGGAGAAACAACCATTACATCTTAATCATGTGGAGCAGAATGAACCTGCACAAAAGGTTTTGAAACTATTTCCAAAACAAGAGCAATAGGGGAGTCTACATGAGGAGCAGCAACTGCCTCATCAATAATATTTTTCTTCACAAAAGGAGGAGGCCTTGAGTCTTCATCAGAAGAAGAAAAATCAGCAGTAGGACGCACTGTTAAGTGTTCACGAAGTGAGTTCTTCCACCAAGTGGTAGAGGAAGCAGGGCAGGAGCCACGAGAACAGTCACAAGCCAAGTGACCAACAACAAAACAGTGTCTGCAATGAAAAGGAAGACCCTCATAGTCCATGATCTAAGACCATGACCAACCATTAACCTACAAAACTACCTCACCAAGTAGAGTCTTCGAAAGATCAACCCCCACTAGGATCCTAGCAAAGGAGGTGTGAGTAAAATTCTTGGAAGTTGTATTCACTTTCAAGAATCTACCAAGAGCATTATCAATGCCCTCATAGGTAGAGGAGCACCAGAACTGTAAGGAAAGATAAGGAAATCCTACCCAAACATGCACTACATCTAAGGGTTCATTCAAAGGATTAAAAAAATGAACCCAAGGTATAATGGAGAGGGGATGAGAATCCCAAACCCACAAACCATAGTCTAAAATAGCATGTATATCCTCAGGAGAGTTGAAACTCACAACCAAAAAACCCCTAGCAAAAGGTTAAATCTCCTTTTGACCATCAACCAGATGAGCCCAATGGTTGGTGATCCAATGGTGCAAATCAAGGAGGGAAGGCCACAAGCAGAAAAATCTACAAATAAGTGCATTCTTGGAGTAAAAAGCAATATTTTCAGTAACCTCCTTACCTAAAGAGACAACGGGAGCAACATCTACACACAACAAGGGACGCACAGAGCCTTCCCTTGGCCTCTTTAGCTTCACAGCATCAACAAATGATGACTGGGGACCAGGATGATCACAAAGGCTCCCGAGAGAAGTCCCAACCTCACCCTTAGCATTAGTTGGGGACAAACCCATAGCCACAACAACAACATTAGTTGGGGAAGAACCCATAGCCATAGCAACAACATCAATTGGGGAACCCACAGCCACAACAGCACTCATAGTCACCCCAAAACCAATTGTATGATTTGCAACACCACACGATGGTAGACAATAGCCATTCCTTATCATCAAAGGGCCCACACCACTCAGCAGAGGGAGAGAAACGTCCACAAGAAGGGGATCAAGAACACCCTCAAAAGCTCCTACAACCCTTTCGGCCACAGGAGGAGAGAACGAAGCCACACCAACACCCAGATCCACCACGAGTTCAACCCCAAGTGGAGACATGCTAGGTGAAATGTTGAGCACACACAAAATTCTTCATATTATTATAACATAGTGTCTAGTGTACACCCCTTATTTTTTTCATACTAAATATTTTTAAATTATTTGGTATAAATATAGCTAAGAATGAGCACTATAAGTTATGTATATTTATTGAGTTTTTTTTATGATTTTTCAAAGTGGATGCATCTTGAAAATTACATCACCAAGCATACAAATTAAATAACTTGCACAGAACTAGTAAAAAATATAAATTTATTTTTGAATATGTATAGAATAAAGCATAGAACAATCTTATATATATAGATAAATAGATAGATAGATAAGTGGATCAAAAGTTCAAATAAAAATTAATACACATGTATTTAAGAATATAAAGACATTAGAAAAAGGAAATAAGATATACATATTAATGCATTCAAAATAATATATATATGGTTAAAAATATAAGAAGAAAATTAACATATTGGTAGTAATTTTATCAAATATTAGTTTCAAATAAGTAAATCTAGTGACTTTGATGTTCAAAAATACTATCGAATAAGAAAAACATGTCTCTTACAAACAAAATTGATGTCCAAACATTATGCTCACCATCCAAGCTTGAAACCATACCTAAAATAAAGGGAATATATTTTTTAATTAGTAACATGAGAATGTTATGTGGTTCACTCATGTTACATAATATGAGTAAATTATGTAGAAGGGAAAAAGGCTCGCAAATAGGAAAAATCATATTTTTGATTATGGAACAAACAAGTTTTAAAGGGATCTCGAAACCCTTAACAGTAAGATAGCAACAGATAGAACATTAATAGGCCCAAACAAAAACAAAAAGGCTGCCAACAAAGAGAAACAATGGAAACCAAGGAAGCAAAGCAAAAAACTGACAAAAAACCACAAAACAACCAGCCACTAGGACAAATTCCTGAGGATCTCCGTCACCTCCTGCTCCAATCTATTCATATTAAGTGCAGACTTCTTGATCTCCTAGATATTCACTAAAGACTGGTATGCCTTCCTTTTCAAATTCGCTCTAGTCCTGTTGCTCGGTCCCCCACTATCCAACTACCCTTCCTCTTTGTCCAAATCAAGAAACACAACAGTTTTAACATGATGGTCATTTTCCAGATTCTCCACCATGGTATTCATGGTCTCAGTAGTGGATTTTAAGATCTTATGGCTCATAACCAACACTTTGTGGAGTGAGTTTTTAATGTTCCTCAGCTACTCCACCATCTCAGCCTGCTTGCCTCCATGGTTGCTTTTGAAATCCTATAACTCATCAATAGTTTTCTTGAGGCATTCGACCATATACTTCTTCTCTTCCTCCATCCATAAATCAGTGGCCCTAACACTACCACTACCTTTATTTTTATTGTCATCATCTTTCTCCATTTTACTACTCATGGCCCTCTGGTTCAGCTTAACCTCCTTAATTTCAAAGAACACCCATCTAATCAATCTAAAAAATTCCACAGACCCATTGCAGGATATAGCAAGAATATCAGTAGGAAATTCATGTTCCTCCTTGAAATAGTGGTCCTCTGCCTTGAGATCCATAGGAAATCGGGGCCTCTCTTCTCTATCAGTAGCAGGGTAACTGGAGTACTCAGACAGTGAGTCCGACTGCGAGTCCTCTTCATTCTCATCATAGGAGGGGTCCTTTGAATCCTTTCTCTTACCCTTCTTCTAGGGAGAATTGCTAGATTTCTCTTTCCCCTTACCAACAACCCTTTCCTTAGACGAAGGAGTCTGGTGTGGTAGAGTTGGCATGGCTCTAAAATGATCATAAATAAGGACAAGCAATCCTTTGTGGAGAATGGAATGCCTGGTAGGGTTTTGTCTATGGTTTTTCAAACTAGAATTCAAAGAAGAAGCAAGGTAAAAAGGAAATGAGACCCTGACCTAATGCCTGAAGTGGTTAAGGAGGATGAAATGATACCCAAATACTCTGGTGTAATGGCCATACAGAGTGACATACTCCATCAGCACATTCAAGAGCCTCCTCCAGTGCGAGACAATCTTGTCTGAATCATAATAGCTTCTAGAATTCCTTTGCAAATCCTCCCTCTCAGTGTCTGACTTAGGAAATTTATTGACCGCCTCATCAAAAATATTCTTGTCACTGTAGAACTTGATACCCTTGATAGAGAGGCCCGTAATCTCAGCAACTAATTGTTCATTGATGACCACTTTTCTGCCAAATAAGTTTATCTCACCATCCCTCCAGTCTTTGGAAAAAACCCTAGTAACCTCTAGATCCCAGCCATGGAGTTTCTTAATGAAAACAGTAATGCCACCCTTTTCCAACTTCTTCCAGAGCTTCAGATTATTCCTTAACTGTTCAATACTCATCGGCTCCACCCTGTGACTCTCGCCACCCATGTTGGTCATCTTGCAGGCAGGAACAAAAGACTCCAGAATCTCAATAAAACAAACACCTAAAATTCCTAGAAAGCATGTGAGACTGACATCCATCAAACAGGAAATAAGATAATTACTTATCGGCCAACAATGAGTAATGATTAACTCGCAGTCCGAAGACTACAAAGAAGGAAAATTAACCATCATCCGGGGGAATGGGGAATTGTACCTTACCGTGAACACGGTCATACGTAATCAGGGCCTTGACATCAGCCGTCAGGTCATCATACCCCTACCACCTCATCTTTTCCTAAGCTTTAACACCCTTGTTGGCAAAAAAGTCTGCCACTGTATTTATTTCCCAAAAAGAATGCAAAATATAACTTTTCTCAAAGTTATTAATAATTTCCTTAGAAAGGTCTATCCAATTATCTATAGACCATGAGGTTTTATGAAGGCCCTTTAAGCATTGTATTATATTGTTCGAATCACCTTCAATCTAGACATTTTTGAAATTCAATTGGCTAGCCAACTTCAAGGTCTGGAAGACTCCAATTGCTTTGGAAACATGGTTGGTCTGAGTGCCTAATGGGATGGCCATTGCCGTAATAAAGCAACCATTCTCATCCCTTATCACCCCTCCACTCCCGACAGGCCCCGCATTTCCCTTGGTCGCACCATCAAAATTGATTTTAACCCAACTAGGAGGAGGGAGACTCCAGAAGATACCATCTCTAGGTCCCCTCGTAACCATGGATATATTGGACATGTCCACATTAATTTTCCAAGCTTCCACCATTCTGATCTCATACTCTTGAAAGCTAACCTTACCTTTTCCTTTGTTTGTTATTGAGTAGATTAAAGTTTTCAACCATAACTCTTATAATCTTACCATAGACCACTTCCTTTGAAAGAGCCACATCCCTGAAGATTTTGTTGTTACATTCTTTCCAAACACACCATTCAAGGTGAGGAAAGATATAGTTCCACAGCAGATTCAACACCCAATTTTTTGAGGGAGCCTTCCATTGATTATAAAAATCCAAGATAGTTCCAAGAAAAACCTAACTGAGATCCCACATTTGCAAAATCCTGCACCAAATGCTAGCATTAGCAAAAGGACAAAGGAGAAAAAGATGAGAGGAAGTCTTTGCCTCAACACAACACAAATAACACCTATTAGGAAAGGAGAACCCCCTCTTATGAAGATTATCATTAGTCAACAGTTTGTTCTAAAGTAAAATCCAAGCAAACATGTTGACTTTCAGAGAAAGGTTGTGTACCCACACCTTTTCTCAAGCAGGGTAATGGAGGAAAAAGTAACAAGAGGCCACCGCAGAAGAGACATAATAGATACCTAAGGGAGACAGCTTCCAGACCAAAGAATCCTCCCTACCCTGTGAACTAGGCTTGACCGAATTAAGAAGGGCCTGCAAAGGCAAGAGATCCAAACTAATTTCAGAGATCTCAACCCACTAATTATTCCTCCAGTAATCCCCGACTAGGTAGCCAAACCTAGATTTACAGTCCTCCATATAATTCTCAAAGGTCAGGAGATTACACAGACAATCATTACCAATCCACTTATCTTCCCATAACTGGATTTTCTTGCCATCTCCCAGCTTCCAACAAGCTTCTTTACCAACAAGGTCCCTGGCCTTAATGGTGTTGTTCCATAGGGAAGAACCAATAGGGAGATTCTGAGAATTAAGAAAATCATGAAAGGAATCAGCCTCTGCAAGTATTTGTTGCGCCAAATAGTATTCCATTCATGAGTATCCACAAAAGTTCTCCAAACCTGCTTCACAAGAAGGGCTTTATTAAACACTTTGATGTTCCTCAAGCCAAGACCCCCAAACTTCTTAGGTCTGCACACATTCTCCCAAGCAACCAACGAAATCCTCTTCTTCTCCTCAACCCTTGACCAAAGAAAACGTTTTTGGATCTTTTTAATGATCTCAACAAACTTAGCATGGATCTTAAACAAACTAAGAACATAAACAAGAAAGTTTTGAAGAGAAGCCTTAAGTAACAGAACTTTACCAGCTTGACTCAAGAGAGCCCCTTTCCATCCAACCAACTTCCTATTAAACATGTCCACAAGAGAGATCAAGAAATAATCTGAAGGTTTAGACCCTAAAGGAAGACCCAAGTAAGTAGAAGGAAGAGAATTAATACCACAGCCTAAAATATTTGTGATCTTCCTCTGTATGTGCTTAGGGGTATTGAAAAAATAGAGGGAACTTTTAGCCCTATTAATTTTTTGCCCAGAACCATCCTCATAATGTACAAGACAACTCTTTATAGCTCTGGCTTCTCTAATAGTAGCACTTCCCATAAGCATCATATCATCCACAAACTGTTGGTGCGAACAAGCCATGTTTGCTGAAGAAGGTTTTAACCCTTTCAAACTGCCTTCCATCACTTTTTTATGCAGAAGCCTTCCCAGACTTTTCGCCATCAGGGTAAAGAGAATAGGAGACACAGGATCCCCTTGTTTAACTCCTCTCGACACCTTAAAAAAATGGGTGGGAGAGCCATTTATGTTAACCGAGGTACTGGTGGTAGAAATCAATTCCTATATCATTTGTAAAAATACTTTAGAGAACTCAAAAGCTTTTAACACTTTAATCAAAAAATTCCAATCCACCCTATCATAGGCCTTAGCCATATCCAACTTGAGCAAAAAACCTTGGTTTTTTGAAGCTTCAAGGGAGTGGATATTCTCATGAATCGTTATAATGGAATCTAGAATCTGTCTGCCTGAAACAAAACCACTCTATTGGGGAGAAATCAACAACGAAAGAACCCTGAGAAGCCTAGAGGTAATCACTTTAGAAATTATCTTATAGAAAGAATTGCATAGGCTGATAGGGTGGAAAGAATCAAAAGTATCAACACTAGGGAATTTAGGAATGAGAGCAATAAAAGTAGCATTACGCTCTTTCAACAATTTCCTAGCTCCAAAAAACTCCTTAACGGCACTAGTCACATCATCAGCAACGATTTCCCAAAAGACTTGGAAAAAGAACATGGGCAACCCGTCTGGGCCAAGGGCCTTATTACCTTCGAAAGAGAAAAATGCCTTCCTAACCTCATTCTATAAAGGGATAGTCGTCAAGAGTCTATTTTGATGCTCATTCAAAATATTAGGAATAGCCTCAATAAGAGTTTGTTGATCATTCACATCCAACTCCTCTCCAGGAGAGAGAAGGTTAGCAAAGAAATAAATAGCCTCACTCTTGATCTCTTCCTCCTCAATTTTGACCCCATCCTTCATAATGTAGGCTATGTGATTGGAGGCCCTATGTTTCATGGTGGTCAGATGGAAAAACCTAATGTTCTTATCCCCAAAAGAAAGCCAAACAAATCTAGATCTCTGTTTCCAGTAGTCCTCTTCTTTTGAGATAATATTATGGTATCTTGAAAGAATTTCATTTTCCTTATGAAGGGAATCTCCCACATAACCTTCTTTCTGGATACGGTCCTGGATGTCCCTTAAATCCTACTAGATAGCAGCCTTAGACTCAAAAATATCCCCAAAAACTTCCTTATTCCAAGTCCTAACCTTGGTTTTAACCTCACTAAGCTTCTTGGCAACTCTAAACATTGCAGTCCCACTAACATTTATATTCCACCATTCTTGAATGCAATTAAAGATATTAGGATGAGACAGCCACATTTTCTCAAATCTAAAAGGATAATTTCTCTTACCTGACAATGATTCAGTAACAAAACTTATAGGGAAATGGTCTGAGCCAATTCTGGAAAGGGCATTTAATGAGCAAAAGTAATCCTTCAACCAGTTGTCCGAAATTAAGGCCCTGTCAAACCGAACTTGAATAAGATCATTCCCAACCCTCCTATTAGACCAGGTGTAGGTAGCCCCCTTAAGATCCACATCATGCAAGCATTGAGAATCAATAAAGTCCATCAAATCCATCTTACTATCCAACTGTATCTAAGACCCACCACATTTTTCAGACCCCATCAAAGGCGTGCTAAAATCCCCCATGATAATCCAGTTCTCATGCGGAAAACATAATCTAAAAGACTCAAGTCTTTTCCAAAAACTCCTTCTACCAGACGTACTATTGGGCGCATATATGTTAGACAAGATCCAGCTGAAATCATCTCTAATATGCTTAAATCTAGTCACCACATGATTGGCATCTTCCAAAATCAGAGTACCTTGAATATGATCCTGGTTCCAAAAGGTCACTAAGCCCCCAAAAGCACCATCTGAACTCTTGCCCTGCACACCACCATTTTTTAATATCTTAATCTTCTCCACCCAATCTTTAGGCATTTTGGACTCCTAAATAATTAGAATATCAGGCTTATGGTCCCTAGTAAAATTGCACAAAATTTCCTAATGGGAATTGTTTAGTCCTTAAATATTCCATGACATGAACTTCATTTTTTGGATGGGGTTCTGCATAAATCCAGGATTCTTTTTTGAGTTCCATCTGCTATATTTTGGAAGCATTCCTGTTCTTTGTGCCATTTACTTATTTTTCTTCCTGAACCCCTTGGAACTCCCACATCCTCTTTTGATTTGTTTCTTGTAGAAACCCCCACTGTATTATTTCCCTTTTTGCTCTTCTTCTTCTCTACTATAGTGTATAGGCTCTCTTCTTCAAGATCTAGATCATCTAGACCCATAAACTCTTGCCCATCCATAATGTCATCTGCTGCAATAGCTCTATTTAGTAGAGAATGGCTAATATCATTCCCCCCTGGGAGATCCGACAGAATTCCCAAATGTAGATTTCAAAATATCCAGAGAGCTTTGAGACCCATCCTGACTAGAAGAGTGGGAAGTATTCTCCCCAAAATTCTCAGAATCCTCCATCCCTCTTGCCTTACTCTGATCAGAACGGGAAGTTTCCTCCAAACTATCAGTCACTGAATCTGAAACTACATTCAAACTCTCATCCTTCTTTACAACACTCCCTCCATCTACTTTTTCCTCCTCCTGGGAATCCCTTGTTCTCGAGTCTACATCTGCTCTATTAGGTTCATTAACCTCTCTTTCATATTTCGCAGGATTATCAAAACCTTTACATGGTTCCTCAACTTTTTTATCTTTTGAACTGGGAATACACTCCCCATTTATTTTTTGGCCTCCCACAATGGTGTCTCCTCTATTCTCCTCCTCCTGAGACCTCCATCATTTAGCCTTCCACATCTCCTCCTTAGGAACCACCTTCTCATTATAGGTTTTAGGCTTATTATTGGGACATTTTCTTGATTTATTTTACAAATGCAAAATACTGAAGAATCTGAACTCAATGGAACTTAATCCATTTCCAAGTTGAGACTCTTCCAATTATTAATTAGATCAGGGACAGGTAATCTACATGGGTGCAGCGAAAACCATTATAGATGAAGTCTGTGTGATAGATAAGCTCTGAGAGACTAGCAATACCTGAAACATCCTCATTTCAAGAGCTCGGTGTGTAGCAGGTGCCCTTTAAACTGAGCCACCTCATGAGACATTTGACAGTCCATTTTGGGACCATATGATAGCCAAAGTGACTTTATTGATGGGACCCTTGCATGATGCTGGTTATCTCTGAGAGAAATAGTGGAAAAACCTTTGGGTAAATTGTAGCCTCTACTTGTCATGCAATCCATCTGCCAACAGTCCTAACAACCTCAATGATATTTGGTCATGGTGCATAATTTCCAACCGGTGATGATTCCATTCAGAGGAAATGTATGATCAATTAGATTTGAGGACAAGAATAAACTTCCCACTCAGAGAGATAAAATGTCCTTGGAGGAAAAATGGACTTTCCCACCGGCTTGGTTCCAAATAGTGAAATCCACTTCTTCTTTGGATCCTCCCATGAGTGATCCCACAAATATTGTCCTCAACCTCGTTTTCAAGGCACGTGGACCCACAAACCCCGTCCTTCGAAGAAGAGTTAATGGAAAACTTACCTTCAAGTGCCACCTTTGCACCTGGATCCTTGCCTTTCTCTGGGCCCCAATCCTCGAACACTACTCCCTCCTATTCGTTGTCTGCATTCTCGCTAGCTACTTCCCCTTACATCCCCCGGCCTAGATCCAACAGCCTTCGAACCAGACCCTCGTTCCCGCCCAGGAAATTCAAATCCTCTCTCTTGCTCTCCCATTTTCCTTGTTAGTTGTACATAGGAAAAATCATGTTACCCATGATTTGGTTCCACAATATAGTATGGACATGGTTTCTATACACATTTTATGATAGTCTAGGATTTTTCATTTTATATCATTACAAATGATTTATTTGCATTAGATGTCAATAATCATTCAATCATTACATAGTTTTATTTACTTAGAAATTTTAGTTATCAATTTTATTTACTATTAGCATAAATTTGATAATTTATAAATTTTTGTAACTAAAAATAATTAGCTTTAATATTGAAAATATGTTTCTAATCATTATGTTCATTTAAAGTGGTCATTATATTATTTTTATTTACTTAAAAAAAATTAATAAAATATTAATAATTTTGTGTAGAAAGAAAGAATTTAGAATAATTATGGGAAGGAAGAAGTGTGAAACACTTGAGCAAATCAAAATAGAGAAATAAAAACAAAGGAGCCTATTAAAAGAATTTATCAAATGAGAAAAGTCAAAGGTGAAAACATCATTATTACCAATTGAATTAAGTATAGAAACAAGTTGTCAAATAACTATAGAAATAAGAAAAAAGGATATTATGGTTGACGATAAAACACTAATTCTTGACAATATTTTAATTCCTAATTTAGAAATCAAACTAAATGAATGATTTATAATAAATAAATAAAATGTAGTTTATTATAAAAGTCAAGAATATACATCAATTGAAGAAAAAAAAAAATAATTAAAATTTACCTAATATAGCTAGTCAAAAACGCCTACCAACTAAAACACCGCCTAAAATTACTCATAAGAAACCAAAGTATATAATTAAAATTGATAATAAAATGCACCTATCAAAGAATTTCTAATGAAGTATAGATAATATTTTTTGAAAGAGTAAATGAAATAAGATGTCAATTAGTTATTGAAATGATAAGAAATTAAATCTTTAGAGACAAGTGCTATGAGGATTATTGGTCTAAGATCATCCAACCAATGATGAAAAACTATTGTAAGATATATGATTAATGCATACCAATCAATAGGCTCAACCTCATGCTCTAAAGATAGTAATGTTACCTATTATATATTCTTACATCACCTATTGTAAAAAATGAAATGATTTTTTTATTCAGTTAGAAAGAAAAGTAGAACACTAAAAATAAATTGAAAAACACTATTGCAAGTTATCATGAAATACGAAAGAGGTGAAGATCCCTATAAAATTAAATTATAGGCATTCTCAAGAAGAATCCTACACAAAAATAAAGTTATATTTGATGATTTGAGAGAATTATATAGATAATTTTATCAAAATATCACAATATTTTCAACTAATCAAAGAGATATTGTAAGAAAAAGAATTGATTCTTAAAGTCATGAACCACATCTTAAGTTTTTTTTTTTGGATACAACACACAAATATATGGAGATTTATCCTTAAATAAGAATTAGTCATAACTCTTTTAGAATGTTTAATTTTTTATGTTGAAGTAAATTACTCACTCTACTTGTTTTTGTACAATGCAAATTAATTTTTTTGTCATATGCATTATTTTGCATATTAATGATGTTTTATAAGAATGTATGATAGAAGCTCTGTCAAAATCATCAAGAGATTTTATTTCAACCTTGGTATTTGAAAGAGTGGATAGAAAAAAGTTCTATAAGAAATTATCATTGAGTGGATCATGTGTTAGTTGTGGTAGTCTACAATGTTTACAAAATTTTATACATATAAAGAGCACACATATGATTGAAAACAGATTAGTTAGTTTTTTAAAGAATCAGTAATGTATGCAATAAAAGATGACAAAAAAATTAAAGAAATGTGAGTTAATGAGTATTGATAAAATTGATTTCAAGATAAGTGACTTCCTTATACTTAGTAGTATAATATTTTTAAATTTGATTGGGTTAAAAAAGGTCTTCTAAATTAGTTGAAAATCTCATAATTGTTATGTCATTGCTCAATTGTAGCACCATGTCTTCAATATTTTCATTTATATTGTCTAGAGTGGATGATGTATTGGTTTCTTATATGTGATAGGGTTGTCACAACATTTTTTTTATGCACTCTCATATTGGGATAATATCACTATTTTCCCATCACTGCATGTATTGATCTAATTTATTTCAGTAACTTCCTGTGTGTTCTTATTGGATGGAATGTTGTGGATTTCCTTATCTATAGAATCTTCATCCAATAAGTGTGTATGTATGGGAATGTTTTTAGAATTATTTGTTTGTGCATTTTCATGTTGGGATAATATGTCACAGTTTTCTTCGTTATTGCATGTATTGATCTAATTTATTTCAATTTTTCTTGTCTACAGAGGAGAGATCCGCACAAAGAGACCGTTGAACAGGGGGAGTGTGAATTCGTAGAACTAATGGGCTTACTACGACTTTTGACTCCAAATTCTGATGATGCTGAGTGGTTAAGACATGTCAAAGAAAACCTGCAGAAAGATGAATGGGGAGCGTCTGGAACAAATTCTGATACTTGTATAGTCGGCATTGGTAACCCTTTTTTGAGATTTTTGAAGCCCGAAGCATATACTCCCCAAGTGATTTACATCGGACCTTACCACCACAAAGCAGCAAAGCAGTACGAGGAGACGGATGGTTACAAACTGAAAATGGCGCGGGCACTGGAAAGTGAGTTCCCTGGATTCAAGATCAAGACGCTTGTCGATTACATCAAGTCATCGGATGAACAAATCAGGGCCTTCTACGACAGGGATATTTCACACAACAAGGAGATGCTGTCTTGGATGCTTGCTCTCGACACCTCTTTTGTTCTTCAGTTTTTTAACTCCATTTACAGGCCTCACGCACTCAGCCTTGGGAGGACTAAGGAATTGGAACCAGTTTTACTCTCCAAAAGAAAGACCCCCTTCTGGTATGCCATTACGAATGACATTCTCATGCTTGAAAATCAGGTGCCAATGTTTCTGCTCTTCGAGGCTCTCTGCTTGACGACGAAGAGAGACACACATGTGGTGAGCCCAAATCAAAGAGAGACGTCCCGGGTTATTGTTACAATGTACCTAGAAGGGGGCCATCTGGCTGACATATTACAGGCACGCGCTTTCCCTTTCTACATGCATTACATGCTTGAAAAACTTTGTCAAAAATAAAATGGAAAGCCCTGGATATTTTCATACATAGATACAAAATCAAAACTGTATATTTTAAGTTTTGATTTGTTTAGATAGGTCGCTTTGTTTAGATAGGTCGCTTGAAATCAAAAGGGTATAATTTGAATTTTGATTTGTTTAAGTAGATCATTTGAAATCAAAATCATATATTT
This sequence comes from Sequoia sempervirens, assembly GCA_007258455.2. NCBI lineage: Eukaryota > Viridiplantae > Streptophyta > Pinopsida > Cupressales > Cupressaceae > Sequoia > Sequoia sempervirens. The sequence continues at coordinate 668,873,710 of VDFB02270651.1, forward strand.
TAAATTTTAATTTATTTAGGTAGATCATTTGAAATCAAACTAATTGAAAAAATAGAATAACTGAATAAAGTCCGTAAATATTTTCACTTCGAATCTCCCTTTCTTTCCAGGCCTCCCTTTAGAAAATTTAAGCAAATATTTATGAATATCTCAAATTCACTGTTTCATTTTAATTCTTTGAAGGATTAATTTTTCAGGGCAAAATTGTCTTTTTACTCTGAAAGTGAACCCTTGATTACAGGCTGCCTGTGCGCATTTCAATCCTTTTGTCCGTCAGATGGAATATCTTCAACCGCCAATGGGCCTGAACGGTGCAAAACATGTTCTGGAATATCTCTACCATTATGTTACTGCATCTTACCCTGGAGTTTCGCGAGTTTCTTCTAAGCCTTCAGAAAAAATGGCGTCTGCTAAAGTAACGGGAAACCTTCCATCTGCAACAGAATTGATTGAAGCAGGGATAAAATTTGCGTCGTATCCATCAGGAGACCTGAACGGCATAAAATTTAAGAACAAAAGCTACACATTCCGCTTACCCAAAATCACAATGAATTCTTGTACAGAGGTGGTATTGAGAAACTTAGTCGCATTAGAAAGCATTCTGGAGATCAAGCAAAAGCCCCTCACACGCTATATTTATTTAATGGACCGTCTGATTGATACGGAGAAGGATGTCGCTGTGCTCATGAGATTTGGCATTCTTACTAGTCAAATGAGTAGCAAAAAGGAGGTGGCCCAGATGTGGAACTCTATGGGTACATTACTGGAGGTAAGTACATTTGATCCTATAGACAGAGCAATTGAAAAAGCAAAAGAGAATTACAGAAGGAATCACTGGAGAGCTCTTTTGGCCGAGTTTCAGAGAATCCACTGTTCAAAACCGTGGGTAGTTGTATCAGTTATATCTGCCGGGATATTATTGTTGTTAACAGTCATCCAGGTTTTTTGCTTGTTCTATACCTGCAACAAGCAGTCGGTGTCAAACTAGTCCTTCCTAACGCTAGCATGATATGCTGCTCTGCAACTGCTGGCCATTTAAACCACTTAAATGTTGTTTGTTTGTTTTAAACAAACACTATCAATTTTATGGAAGGGAGTTCCTGATCTCCGCCCCCTCTTCCAAAAAGCAAAATTCAGTAGCACTGCAAAGTTTTATAACTAGCAATAAACACTCAAGGTGCATTGGGCACGCAGATTGGATTTGATAAGTTATGCAATTATCAATTAATTTGAAATGCATAATAAACTTAATTTTGAAAGGAGTGGTTATCAATATAATATATGAATTTATTTGAGTTTTTTGGTACTTTAATATATAGGTTGTATACGGGAAGGGTTTACGTATTTTAAATTGATATGGTAGGTAGGTAGATTTTTTTTTAATTTTTTTTTGTTCTTCTAAAGAATCATTTGTATTATATTATATGCTTATATTTTTTTAAGTTAAACATTTGGTAGATTCAAAAGATTAGTTAGATGTCATATTTACAAGGCAATAATAAATGTAAAGTCGTGAAGATTTATGTTTCTAATGAACTATTTGGATCAGTCTTTTAAGTATTGGTCCTTCAAATTTATAGATTGTCAAGGTTTGTGTTATTTTAAAGGGGAGTTGGTGATATCTCCTAGTAGTAACCAAAATGATTGGCATAAATGTGGGTCATCTAGATCCCAAGGTGAACCTACATAATGTGCAAGCTTGACCATGATAAAGAGTGAAAGATTAGGTGGGTTTTGCTCTTACTTTTGTAGACAGTAGCAAGAAATTTGTCTAGTGTACCATTGATAAGAATTGTTATGACCCATAAATTGGAAGGGAGTATAACTTGTTTGTCAATTCACAAGAGCGCCCTAGTATCTTATTGTACATCATCAATATTTCAACACAATCAAACTTTGAATTGCTTTGACATTTCAAAACCAATAATTAACTTCAACAATGTCATTATAGGCATAAAGTTAACCAAAACCATGACAACCTTAAGCTCATGCAAACCCATTCATTAAACTCACAAATGCTCAAGATGGATGTCACAATGTCAAGTATGTATGTCCTTGCCACTAGATACCCATCACATGTCCAACAGTTTCATGTGTGGAGAAGCACAAAGTGATCTTCAACATCATCATGGGCACTTCTATATCAAATACCCACACCAATAACCTCACTTCCCCACTAAAATTAGCCCATCCTTACTTGATTCTTACAACTATATAGTCCAAACACTACCTATACAACTAAAAATGCTAACCACGTCATCCTCAACATACACATGGATAATCGTCCATGGCATTTGACTAGGGCACTAACCATGTGGACTTGTATAAAGTCCTCTACCATATCATTTCCTACAACCTCACCAATAAATAGTGCTTATGTGTCCTTTGAAACATTAACTACTATATATGTAAGATTTAGAAAAAAATAAAAAGAATATTAAAGCAATTCTGAAATCCTATGTTCTAAATCAAATATAACCTCAAAATGAGATAAAGAGAGTTCAAATAAAATAAATTGTCAAAAAATATTACCAACATAAACCCTCTTCATTGAAGTGGATTAATCAATATGCAATGCATGTGATTGGTCAAGGATGCGTGCAATATTTTTACAATAAGTGCCTATCAAGATTTGAAGAGCATGGATTTATTTGATGAAGAATTCAGTTGAATTTATAAATATTTGAATAGGGATGTGAATGGTGGGGATTTGATCTTGGATTAATGATGGATATTGATTGAGATGAGTAGAGAATCTTCATTGACTAAGAATAGTTAAGAGGGAGTTATAATTTGGCTCCTTAGTGTGATCTAAAATAAGTGAGAATAATTAGTTACTTTTATTCATTTATTTTGACTAATTAGTTGTGCATGGATTAAAAATAGGATGGAATCATGGATGGGTTATGATGGAATATGAGTAGACAATTAGATTTTTTATTATTCATACAAAATAAGTGAAAATGGATTTATTTATTTATTTTAGAATAAGTCAATGAGAAATTAACCTAATTAACTAAATAATATGAGTTATTTAATTAATTAGTGGTGGTAAATGAAAAGGTGAATTAGCATGGTAATGAGGAAGTGTCAACATGGTATTAGGATTTAATATTAAGTGCAATGTTTGGAGGTGGTGAAAATTAATTGTCTACATTTTTTCCCTCTTTGAAATAGTGTTTTGAAGTAATGATATTTCAAAGAAAGTAGATGGAAACACTTAGTAAGAAAATATTAGTGATAATGTGGCCCAAGCATTGAGGTTTTAATTTTAGTATTTAATTGATTGAAGTTGATTTGATTGGGTCAATTGATTTATGATTGATGAATGAAGTGGATGATTAAGATTGGATTTGATACTTCAATTCTTGGATGGAGTGTTGATTTTGATTTTGGATGATAGTCTATGGATGCCCCCTCAAGAGGATAGACAAGTTTGAAGAACATGAGTGTGCTCTCAAAATAGATTAAATAGAGATACGATGGTTAGGGATGAATGGAAGAGATAGATGATATTTGGTGTTAACAGTGGGTGAAAGGATTAGTGATGATGGATAGGGCTAGTTAAATGGTGTATGTTAAGATGAAAATACCAATGATGAATCAAAGGGAGGATGAAATCATAATACTATGTCTCACTTTTAGGAAAATGAAACTTTCAGGGGCACATGGAAGTTTTTAAAACACACCTGTGAGGAAAGTAAAATCTTCACTCAAAGGACCTTTGAGTGAAGGTATAACACTTTATACCTTCAATCAAAGCCATACCTTCAATTGAAGGAATAAGCCTTAAAATATATGATTTCACTCATAGCCTTCAATCAAAGGTCTGTGTTAGGCTTCGATTGAAGGTACCCTCAAGTGAAGGTCCTTCACTTAAAGGTGTCAAGCATGACAACTTTGGCCTCTGCATCAAAATTTCCTCAAAAAATTTAGTTTCAAACCCTGAGTTGGACCTTCAAATGAACTTAACTTGACAAGATATTTTGCAATATCATAGCCCTCGAAACAAACTTTCCAACAAGTATTATTTTGATATGCTTTCATTTTATCATATTTAATTTTCATTTTTTACTAAACATAGGTTTTCTCTGAACATCAAGCTCCTCATTTTGTAGAGGTAGAAAAATAGTAAACCATTGTAAAAAAAATCAAAACATGCCCTTTCCCTAGGTATTGATGTCCTTGTTTCACCAAAAAAATATTGGATTTTGATATATACACAGCAAGTTGTGTTAGAAAACACACGCATATGTCCAAATTATAGTTACAGTGACTTCAAAAATTAATTAAAAAATATATATGTAACAAAAAATTATGAAAAAATATCCTTGCCCTAGATATTGATGTTAAGAATTTGTATTTCAAAAAATTATAATTTTGTCCATACATAGTGAAAAATTTATATTTAAGAGCATTTCAAACATTGCTTTAAATGTTATTTTCTATTTAAGAATGGTTATTAAAGGAGATGTTGAAGATTGAGTTTATATAGGTACAATTTTATAGTAATCTAAATGGAGTAATACCACAAATCACTGGTTAGCATCATCTTCAATTGTGGCTTTCTGTCATATATGGGTCTCGGAGAGGGTAAGAGATTAGGTTCAAAATTCTAATATAGAAGAGTATACATCATGTGTTAAAAGAATTTGAGACACAATGTTGATTTTCACCCTAGGATACACAAAGATGAAGTGATTAAAATTATGTCTTGAATAAGGTGATAGGTGAAATGATTCTTTTATTTTTATTTTTTGGTTTTTTATAGATGATGAAGAAATAGATATGATAAAGGGCTAGGTGGAATGGATATGATGGAGGATGAATGTATTTTATTATTAAGATGCATACTATGAATATTGCATGGGTTTTTAATTATTTTAAGCAACCTCTATATTTGTTATAGCATATGACAAGATGCATCATGATATGAAAAACCATGATAACATTGTTTTCATGTGTTGTATGACTAACCTAAAAGAAAAAACACACAAGAAATAAAATGACACATAAAACCATGATATGAAACATCATGATGTCGGTTCCCTAAAATACCCTAAGAACTAAGACAAATTCAAAGAAAAAAGAAGATACAAAGTAGCAAGCATACAATAAGCTAAAAATAAATAAGATTTTGCTCTTGGTCAAGATAAAACAAAATATTGATTAATGATTATGATAGAATTTTTTATTTGGGAATGATATATCCCAAGAACAACATAAAGATTTGGAATGATATGTGTTTATAATATAATGAGTTATTTAGAGTTTATCAAGACTTGTAGCAAGATGAGGAACAAATCTTATGAATGTTTTTAGGAGGTTTAGAGGCTTATTGGTTAGATTTGTGTGGATTATTTTTTTTATTAGGATTTTCTTGCATTTGGATGAATTTCTTTAGGGTAGCTTTAAGAATGTAACCAATAACAAAGGAAAACCAATTCTAGGGACAAGGATGAAGGGAGGATTGGATAAAGTGATGGAGGGATTTTAGATAGTGGATGGAATAGATGTGGGAT
>VDFB02270651.1:668879331-668925971 GCA_007258455.2 Sequoia sempervirens
GTCCCCCTCACTCCAACCCCTTCTATCCCACTCCCTCTCTTAAACTCTCACTTCCACCCCCTCTCCCTCTCTCTAGACTCTCTCTCTCCCCCTCTCCCTATCCCACCCTACCTAGACAACTCTCTCTCTCTCTTAAAATTCTCGCTCCCTCTAAAGACATACATAAATACATACAATCATAATACATATGTACATACAATGCTACATCCATACAATATACATGCACTAACACATATAGGCATGCATATATACATACATACAAACATGCGTACATGTACATACAAACATACAAATATGTAACCAAACATTCAATAGAGTTGAATTTAACATAAAGGAAGACATAATGTGAGTGCGTTATAATGCGCTCGCGTTATGTCTTGCTTGACATGTACCCCAGATAAGCAAAAAATGTCAAAACTAGAAAATAACACAAGCACGTTATAATGTGCTCTTGTTATATCTTTCTTTGGGAATCCCCGAGCCTTAGCATCGGTATTTGCCTTGGAATACCAACCCAAAGGCTTGGAGGGCATTCCCAACGACCAGAGACATATTTTTGCAAATTCAATAATTTTTCATATAATCGGGTTCGTGCTCACCATCACGATTGTATTTGGTTCAATATCAACAAAATCGAACACATGGGTAATGTTAGGTTCTCTCTTAGATATCCAATGATGCAATTTTTCTCACTTTTTGACAATGTTAAGCCTTTCATCCATAATTTCTTTTGTTTGTATGTCTCCTTTTTTTCCAAAAAAGTAGTGTTTGGTATTTTTTTCGTTATAAATTAACTATTTATCAAAATTTGAAATAGATTACATTTTTAGAAACTAGACTCCATTCTACAATTTTATTTTATTTAAAAAGAAAATCAATTACTTAACAAAATTTGTAGGGGGAGTACAACCAAAATTCTAGTTTTTAGGAATTGCCCAATTAGAAAACTACTAAAAAATCAAATATTCATTAAAAAATTATTAGAAAAATCGGGTATCAACTAGATACTATTAGCTAACTTTTGATTGTAGCAATTTTAAAAATACTACAAAATGTTCACCGTGCTAGGGTTGTACAAGAGTTGCTATGTTATGTTTTTCTGACCAAAACATCACCAATTTGTGTATAGCCCTCTTTTGAACCCCTCAATCTCAACCATTTTCAAAATAAATTAGTAGTTTAGAAAGTAGACTAGGAGTACTTCGATCCCTATTTTTGTTCCATCTCAAAATTTTGAGTGTAACTATCCTCAATTTCACATCCAAGGTCAGTATTTCTTGATTTCAGAAAAAAAAGTGGCCACTTAAGCCCCCTGTTTGGGAATGATCTTGGTGCACTTACCCAATTATTAATTTTTAATACAAATACATCATTCACAATGATATAAATTAAAAAAATTCATAAATTATTAAAAAATAATCTAGAAACTATTTCTAGATTATATAGTAGGACTAAATCATTGGGAACATGTTTTTTTTTGTGTATTCTTGAGCCTTTGCCCCCTCTACATCATAATTGGAAAAAATTGTGAGTACCTATAAATAGTAACAATTAACTCACCAAGAAACTCATTATTAAGTCTTAAAAAAACTCACAACGATTATTTCATAAAAAAATTCAAAAAATCATAATTTTTGCATGAAAACTAGTCAAAAATTCACCATAATCGATATCAAATTATTTTTCCATCAAACATTAGTACGTTAATATGATTTAAATAATTTTTTGGATGCAATTGGGGACAATTGTTAGGATTTTCATCCAAGGTAATAACAAAAAAAACCTTGCGTTTTCACAAAAACATACAAATTTACATTAGAGTTAATTTGAATGTACAATGTGACCTAGTATATATAGGAAAGGAAGAGGCAATCCATGATGTGGAAAAAATGAGTAGACAAGTGTCCTATAGGTGTTAACCTTAGGATCACTTGGAATGTGAAAACCAACAACCTATTTTCATCCAAGTCATCAACCTTGATTGTAAGTCTTGAGTGACGTTTGAGGTGAGATGAAAAGTCTTCCAACCTCAAAAATGTAGCATATGAGGTTTACCAAATAACTTAGTAACCTCTAGATATCTAAAAGGTTGCACATTCAATTAGACAAGATGTTGTCTAACCTCATCAGCCTAAGTACAATTAAGTATAGTGAATAGATACATTATTTACTCTAACATGCCCCCTTAAGTGATACTTAGCATGATCATAAAAATATAAATAGATATAAATGGGTCATGAAAAAAAGGGAATGTTAGGTGCCCATGTACAATACATTCTCATAAAGTGGAGTAAAGGAGAAAACCTAGTGGGAACAAAACTCCTCTCCAAAAATGGAAAGAAAATGATTGAAGACCTTTTGAAAAAGATATACCAAGATGATAGGAACATGATAATGAAGAACTCTTAAAGCATGCAAAAGTTGTAAACTCTATTGGTGATGAATTGGTTTCTGATAGAATCAAAAAAATTTCAAGAAATGTAGATCAAGATAAGTGATACAAAACATTGCATGAGTGAACATTGGAACACTACTCAACCATGTACACAAAGTCAATCAAACTTTGTGAAGTTGAAAATATAGATAATACTAAGATTAAGAGTACTAGAATCTCAAAATGTGATCCATTGAAATAATCCCCCATACAAGAGATCAAGATAGAAGATTCGTGAGAACTCCCAAAAAGAAGATTCCTCCACTACTTCATTGAAGGAAACATTAGTATAACACATCATAGTCTCCCATTAATGCTAAGAGAATATAAGCATAACAACTAAAATTGAGAGTGTGCAAGGAATGCAAAGATGTACAAGAAATTGAGAAAGGGTGTGCTCCAAGGCACACTCACATGAGGTGAGAATCACAAGGATCCATGTTGTGATGGCAAAACCCCCATTATACTTTATAATTCAACGTATGGAAAAATTTCGCAGATTCCCTCCATGTGGAACACATTCAATTTTGTGGCACTTTATATGAGTGTATTTACAAAAAAAATTGTAGTAACAAATTCTTCAAAGTTGATTTCATGAGACAGATTAAGAAGATGTGCATGCCTTACAATCCTCAACAAATAACTAAAACTTAAAAAGAAAACCCCTATTCAATTTAGAAGTCGTAGCAAAACAAAACAAAAAGCTTCTTTTCCAATTATGACAAAACAAAAAAATGACCCCTCCTTTGCAAATTTGATGAAAAAAAATGACCCCTTTCACCACTCAATAGTTTGAGTAAACTATTAAACATTTAGTTAAATTAACATTACAATAGAGAAGTACAATAAAATACTCTATTACAAGAGTATGGAGGGGGAGTAAAAGATTTTGAGGGAAAATGGAGGTTCACTTATCACACGTGGAGATGTGAAGACCCGTTATTCTTGGATGATGATTGGAGTCATTAGAAATATCCAAATAAAACACTTCTACTAAGAATCAAGGTAAGACTCTATGTGGAGTGATTTCCTTCGTCGTTGTAGACTTCTCTCACGCCAAGTGTAAAGTAGAGAGGATCTATGGAGGTGAACTCGAGTTACCGACTATCCAACGTAGAAGATACCTGTGAGAGGTGTGTAGATTTGGACCGCTAAGGATAATGAGAGACCACAATGAATTTGAAGAGTCAAAATGCTCTAGAGAAGATTATGACCACGCCTAGTAGATGAAAGAGTGGAGGTCGAGCCGCTCGAGCAAGTTAGGCACCTAAATCAGAGGTTGACCGCTCATCCTCCAAGTCGACTACAAAAAATGCCAGCACCTCGTCAAGAGAGAAAAGCAGGTCGCACGGGCTTTAAAACCACAGATATGAGAGCAGTTTGTCAAAAAAATCTAAGCCGATCCCTTGCTAATGAAGGTTGTGGCTGTAAAAGGCTACTCGATGGTCAATGCACAGTCCCAAACAAAAGGAAAAAGCTTTATTCCGAGCTAATAAAACAATTATACGAGGGTTTGATTGTAGTCCTCGAGTAGTAGACCACTGGGTCTTCTCATACTCCTCTCACCACCAACTTCACTAACAAGGCGCCCACAGTATGATCCCCTTCCAATGCAGCTCAACTAATGTTTGCTAGCAAGGACAGCCTCAACGAGATACCACATCCTTCAACTGCAACATGCAACATAAGTAATGTTGTTGAATGCATGCAAATTTATGGGGCGTGGTGAATGCTAAAAGATGAGGCCGCCGATTCTCTTATCTACCCTCTTCGGGTATCTGCCCTCTACGTGGGTTGAATCCAAATGAATCCCACCAATGAATGGCCATGGGTATGGAAGATGGGTCTGATGTGTCCCAACTGTGATACAAGGGCGTGATGTTGGGTGTGGGCTTGAGGTCTGATTTTCCCTGAAATTCACGGCTCCTTTCCTTCACACAATCACCAACTCCTGCCCACCGCCTCCCCTCGCCTGTGTTTGTAAATTCCAGCACAATACACCAAATGTGGAGACCCCGTCCTTCGAATGAAGTCATTTGAAGACCTGTGATGAGGCCGCACAAAGCAAGCTATCAAAGAAACAGAGAACTTGAAATGTATGGAGGGTGCTTCATGCAAAAGAGGAGCGCTAGTGACTGCGCCTTGCAAGAACAAGCATATGCGCTACAAGAAATCTTCCAAAAGTTCTATAAATTACAATTTTTTTACCAAAATGGCAGCTGATTGGCAGAGCGCTTTTTTTTTTTTTTTAATTTTTTTATTTAAAAAAATTAGTAAACTATAGATTGCATGCACCCAACAAAGATAAATTTACATGCAAACCAAATTGCATGGAACTCTAAACTAGACTTGCTGAAAGATTTTGGAAACGATTTTTGCTGCACTTCTCTGTTACTATGTAAGGATTTTCATCCATCCAAGATCATAATAACAAAAACTGTGTGCTTCAACAAATATAACACTTGCACACAATGATAATATGATAACATATGTTTTTTTTCCCCTTAATTATCTACTTGGCCTTCTTATGAATATGATAAGTTGATATGAAAGCACATACAATTGTTTTGTTAGTTCTTGTAGATCAAATTACTATTATATTTTGATAAATAGTGATAATTATTAAATTGTGTTTACTAGATTCATGGCTATACTTTTCTTGTGGTAGATTGATGGTTGATATTTGTTGGAAGTATGAAATACAATATTTTGCATATGACATTTATTCTAATACTTTGCATTTGATGGTTGATATTCATTGGAAGGATGAACACAAATATTTCGATATTTTTATTTGATGGTTGATATTAGTTGAAAACTTGGAAGGATGAATAAAAAAAATCTCATATGATATTTATTATAATACTCAACATTTAATGCTTAGTATTTGTTGTAAATATGAATGATAAAACTTCTCATATGATATTTGTTAGGAGTGTAGGACGATAACAAATATTCCTCACATTGAATGAAAATTCTAAAAATTAGATAGGAGTCTTTCATGAAGAATGTTATATCATTGAGAAATTATCAAACTCCTTTGGTTGTTGTGTTCTATATTTTATGTCTATTGTCTTCAAAAAATATTGGTGTTCATCCTTCTAGAAAAAAAATGTATTTTCTTGAACTTGGATTCCTATTCCATTCAATTAGAGTATTATATTTTTCTTCGAAATTTACTTAAGACTATTCTACTATGGTAGATTCCTATTTTGTGCAACTTTCCAATTTAAAAAGATAAATTTAGTATATATGATGGAAATAAATAATATGTTCTACAAATTAAATATATATGTTTGTTTTTGAAGAATATATATATATATATATATATTTTATGTATTTTCAAAATTTCAATAAACATTTGTGTATTACTAAATTTATGTTAATCATTAATAAAATAAAATTTAAATCTTATGAAAACAAAACATATGCAATGATTAAATAATTATTAATTTTAATGCAAATAAAACATTTACAATATATAAATAAAAATCTCATAGAATATCATAAAAAATGTGGACAAACTATGTCTAGATTGTATTGTGGGACCACAACATGGGGAACAAGTTTTTATTATCTTTTTGTCATGTACATAATGTTCCATAGCACAAGTGTGTTACATATCATGGTCATGTTACTTTTAGTAGGATACAAGGCAAGGAGTAAAAGCTATCACAATCCACCTTATAGGGCTTGTGGAACCTCAAGCCAACAAGGAAGATAGAGTAAGGCGTGCCCTATAAGGGTCATGTCTCTATAAGAGAAAAATAATTAATATATGAATGTAATAGATACGAGATTACGATATAACCATAGGATAGAGAGATATGGAATGACATAGACTATAATGCAGAGTAGAGACTAAGACCTACTATTGTAGCTACTATTTGAATATATATATATATATGGAGTTATAAGGGTTTAATACATGTAGTTTTAATTGACGACTCTTGTCTTTGTTTAGGTTATATATGAAAATTTGTAAGCTATATATTCTTATCGTACTCTCTTTTCTCTCAATGTATCCACTAGGGTATAAATAGACTACATAAGGGGTACTAGGGTACAAATCTCTAGAATATACCTTCCCGTTTCCTCTTGCCAACAATTATTAAAAAAATATTCTCTTGAGTTTAGATATGATTTTAGGATTGCATGATGAGCATAATGTTAGTGTATATATTGCATTATTTGTATGCACTTAGGATTTAAGCCTAATAAGGCATCCTATTGACTCTTTCTCGTGTGAGGTGTCAATGTAGATAGGTGTCTTTAGAGGTGTCGACTCACTTTCAAAACAAAGTTTCCTCTATTTTTGGTAGGCAACTCGGCACCACTCCATTAATGAGGAGACCTATCCTCATTTTATGGAGGTCAGGTGCCTCCTTCAATCTTATTTATGCATGGCTTGTTGATTTAGGGGCACTTTTGGCTTCACAAAGGGTACATTTCATTTTGGAGGTTCGTTTGATTTCTTGAAAGCCTTGATTTAAACTTGCTTCATTTTATTTGTGGAGGTGTGTTTGAAGACAAAGGCCCGCATATCATTTTTGATAGGCCGTGAATTATTTTTGATGTGTTTTACTTGTAGGGGGCATGTGATTTACTCATAGGAGGTGTTCAAATTATGAGGCATAAAATTAATTAGAGGTTTGGCATGAAAAACCCCGCGATTAGAAGTTTAGAGGGAATGACTTGCAATTGAGCAACATGCCCATGGGTTTTTGTAGGGTTGTTACATTGGAGATGGGCATGGTACATGCATCACTTTTGGTATGAAGACTAGTGCCACTGTTCACTCTTGCATATATGTCAACAAGGGAGGGGGTAGTAATATCAAATTTAAGCCCTTGGTTCTTTATAGCCCAAGGGGGGATTAAAATACCTCTTATTTCTTCCTCTCTTTTCAAATTTTTGGGTGCAATAATATTTTTTAGAAATCTATTTTTTTTTTTTTCAAGAAGCCAAATATTTTGTAACAGGTTGAAAAATTCAAATTTCCATAAATTTTACTAGGTAACTCTGATTTGAGTGCCACTTTTTATAAAAGTTCTTATTTTTTGCCATGAATCTAAAGAGCATAATATTACACTCATTCTATAAAGTTCCTTTTTATGCCTCTTTTTTGTTAGTTACAAATCACTCATATAAAGTACAAAATTAGGGGGGAAACAAATAATCAAGGGGGGTGTTGTGTGTTGTCAATTTTCACACTTCCTTGAGAACTCCTTTTGTGTGTTGTGTTTTCCCTTCACTTCTGTATGCATTTCTAAGTTCTTCATTTTTGTATTTCTACAAAAAAGCAGCTATCTAAAGTTTAGTAGCATGGAGTCTAATGTTAATATACTATCCCTAACACCTTTCAATTATCATGATTGGAAGATGAAAGCAATTCTTGTTCTTAAGAACAAAGGTTTATATAGGGTAACTATGAGAAAAGAGAAAGAACCTACATAAGCTAAAAATAAATAATTTTTTTTCAATAAGTGTGATCAAGCATTTGGCTTTCTATGTTTAAGTTTGTATCTTAAATTGTTGTTCCATGTTCAAAACTTGACTTGACACCGAAAAAAGTTTGGGAAGCTCTAAATAAACTTTTTGGGAAAGTTGATGAACTTAGAATCCACAAGTTGGAAAATTAATTCTTAATTCTTAGTCCTAAGAGTTTTACAGATTTACAAGACTTCTTCACTAAATTTAAATCTTTAAATTTGTAATTAAAAGACTATGGAATTGACAATAAAGCAAATCAATTAATCCTTTTTATAATTTCCAAGCTAGGTCTAGAATTTTTGTGTTTGTATCAACTTTTTACTCTACAAAACAGGCTCTTGGATCCTCATGGTCAATGCCCATACTTGATAACTTTATTTCTTATCTCAAAAGGGAACAAGAAAATTTAATTAAATAGGCACTTTGAAGTCTACTAAGCCTTAAGCCCTACTTTTAGGGAATGAAACACAACAAGCTTCAAAAGGAGAGAAGAAAAACACTAAAAAGGACAAGGAAGTTAAGAAAGAAGGAAAAACTGACAACTCCAAAAAATATTTTGAAAGTAAGTCATTTAATAAGATAGTTAAATGTGACTTTTGTAACAATCTTGGACATGATGAACATCAATCATGATAAAAAAAATTAGTATCTACAACATATTCTCAAAACTAATAATATAGGGCTACCTAATTCTATCAAGGCATCTTCATCAACTCAAGTAAATACTAAAGACACAGAGAAATCAAATGTTAAAGCCTTAGTTGCTACAACATTTTTATCTCCATCATGGAATATAGAATCTAGTGTTTTACACTATATGGTTCTTCATAGGTTTTTTTTCATCCTTAGAGCCATCTAGTATGTCCATAATCACCTTAGGTGATGATACTCCAACATTGGTAAAAGGAAGAGGGTTTATTTAAGTTGAAGGAGGAAATTTTTCAAGTGTTCTAAGTGTAACTTCTCTATTGACTAATCTCCTTTTAGTGTATCAAATCACTCAGTTAGGGAAGAGCATGAGAGTAGAATTCTCTCCAAATTTAGTTGAGGTAAGAGAATTGGAAAGAAACAATTTGGTAGCAATAGGGGAGGTAAATCACCAATTTATATTATATACCTTCTCCAATTTTTCCATAGATATTTATCCAAAAGTACTACTAACTCATTTAGATGAAGTTAGTAAATTATGGCATCAATGGTTTGGCCATTAACCATCACTATCTTGAGCTAACTACCAGTATCTTGAGCACCTATATCAACTGTAGTGTAGAAAATTGTACTCCTTTCAATGTTTTAGTATAATTTCACACTTAATTTGGACCTATTTTAGTGACCTTACACTTATGAATTTTTACCCTTCATAAATAGGCCCCTAGTTCCCTTTATTATGCACCCCAAGGCCTATTTTTATCATTTTTTGACATTACATTATGTATTGAATAAAGGAATTTAATTAATTAAAGACCTAGAAACACATTAATCCTAGATTTTTTGGTAACGATCCATTCGCCCTTGGGTGAATGGGTCCCCTATAAGATCCAAAATAAAAATTTAAAGATGTTTTCCATGGTATTTCAAAGTCCTAAATTCATGTTTTACATTTTAGCTATTGGGATCTAATATTCAAGAAATTAGAGAAGAATCCTATAAAGCCCAGTCTTTTCATAATTTTAAACTAGATTTGGACAAAATAAAGAAAATATAACTTTTAAAGAGCAAAGAGAAAAGCATTCCACTGTAGTCATGGTATGAGGGTTCCATAAGGAATTGTCTAAATTGTGCAACAATGAGTCAACACAATGGAAACACCACAATAAACTAATATGTGAACATGAAAATTTATTGAATTATCAATCTTACATGCAATACATGCCTCATGGGAAAATATATAGGGCTCCTAGGCCTACCACAAGGGCATTCACCAATACAACTGGCCAAAGGCCTTATTACATGCCCCCAAAGGGTTAATGTGAAAATGTAACCTCTAGTATATCTCTATCTGAATGGCTGATTTCTAAATGATTAAAAATGCTTATAAATATGCTTCTCAAGCTCCAATAAAGGTTTGCATTAGGCACAAGGGTTGATAACCTGATGAATGATCATACATGAAGGTTAACCTCAAAATATGGAAAGATAACTTCATGCAAAAATAAATAACTTGTGAATCTATAGAATGGGTCCCAATGAACCCAAGATGCTTTTACGATGTACCAATAAGCTTTGGATGATCTGGAATAGGTCCACAGTAAGAAATATGGACTAGGTTGGCCCCAAATACTTTTATGATAAACATAGTGAAATTCTAAGAGATAAATTTTGGTAGACAACTGCAAATGATGTGAAATCTAGATATGTGATATATGTTGATGTGTAGATGATATATTCTACTTAAGGAGTTGAGAAACAACAATGCAATAAAATGTGGAATGAAATACTAAAATTTCTGCTGAATGCAATGCAAAAAAAGAACTATTTTTGGTTGACACGAGATTGATTTACAACTAGGGATGCTCCTACATCAGACACTTGGGGTTGGAAGAAAAGTGAGTCCCTCACTATCCAGGGTTAAGAGGAAAACCAACATGGACCACCTCAACATGCACTATCCATGATGAATCCTCCATTGGTTTTCCTTTCCACTTCATAAGATATTCTTTGTATTGCTTGTTCCTAGTGCTTCTTCTAGTTCTAGTATCCAAAATCTACTCTATCTCTTTTAGTACTTGATGTGGTAATTGCTCCTTCAAACCCACTTCATCACTACTACCACTTGATTTTCCTTCATGAAACTCATATATGAACGCAACATTGAAAATAACTGATATACCCAATGTCTCTAGTAACTCCAATTCATGTCCATAATTCTAGAATCAAACTTCCTTAGGATCTTACATGGTCCAAACTTCATATTCAACTTATTATATGTGCAAACTAGAAATCTCTCCTTTCTCAAATATACCATTACTTCATCTCTAACAACAAACTCCTTGTGTCTTCGATGCTCATCTGCCTTGTCCTTATAATTATTGTTCATTCCTTCCAAATGCTTCTAGACTTGATTATGCAATGTCTCCATGAAATTTGCAAACTCTTCTACCTCTACACTCCTCTCATCCTCCATATTGATATCTCTTAGTTTTACAACTCCTCTAAGTTTACGCCAGTGACAATCTCAAATGGTGTCTTTCCTATACTCTGATTCACTAAATTATTATATGAAAATTCTACCTATGGTAAAAATATTTCCCAATTTCTTTCCATATCTCCAACCAAACATCTTAACAAGTTACCCAAACTTTTGTTTACTACTTTTTTTTGTCCATCTATCTGTGGATGATATGTTGAACTGAACTTCAAATTTATCTTCATATTCTTCCACAATGTCCTCCAAAAGTATCGAATGAATTTTGTTTCCCTGTTTGAAACAATACTCTTAGGTAATCCATGCAATCTCACAATCTCCTTAAAAAATAAATCAAAAACATAAACAACATTATTAGTCTTGTTTTAGGGAATAAAATGAGCCATTTTAAAAATTTATCCACTACTACCATTATAAAATCATAAACTCTTTGTGTTCTTGGTAATCCCAATAGGAAATCCATGCTTATATCTTCCCAAAGTCTCTCTTGCACTATCAAAGGTTTGTACAATCCATTATTCTGACTATTCACTTTTGCATCTTGACGAATTCTACAACTTTGAACATACTTCCTTACATCCTTTTATATATGTGACCAAAATTAATGTTCACTTACCAAAGTGACTATGTTATCCACTCCAAAATTTCCTACTAAACCTCCACTATGTTTCTCCTTGACCAATTTTTCCCTCATTGAACTCCTTGAAATTCACAACTAATTTCCTTTGAATAACATACATTCCTTAATTAAATACTCCAACCATTGGCTCTAGTCTATCACTACTACTTCTTTACATGCTCTCCAAGCTTAACCAAAATCTACATCATCTTCATGCATATGTTTCAATCACTCAAATCCCAATACTTTCACTCTCATTTCTGTCTTCAAATTCCTTCTCCTACTTAATGCATCTACAAATTTGTTTGACTTGCCACTCTTATGCTTCAACGCAAATGTATAACTCTGCAATAACTCAACCCATCTTATATGTCTCTAATTTAGCTTCCCTCAACTATTCAAATACTACAAAGCTCAAGATGATCTATATACAACAAAAATTCCTTAGGAAACAAATAATGTAGATCCACTTCTTCAAGGCTTGAATAATGGCATCAAATTCCTAATTAGAAATTGAATATCTTATTTTGGCATTATCCAACTTCTCATTAAAATAAGTGATAGGTCTTCCTTATTGACTTGATACCACTCCAATTGCATTGCCACTTCCATCACAATCTACTTGAAATAATTTATCAAAATATAGTAATGCTAACACTAGTTGCTTTGTCACCTACTGCTTCAACATTTCAAAACTTCTTTGTGCTCTGGATGTCCACTTAAAATCCTTCTTATCTCTTCTGATTTTCTCTATCATGGGGTTACAAATGCTACTGAAACTTCAATTAAAATTCTGGTAGAAACTAGCTAGTCCATGGAATGATCTCACCTCTCCAATGTTTACTGGTGTAGGCCAATCTACAATTTCCCTCACTTTCTAAGGGTCCATCTTCAATCCGTTAGCAGAAATAAAAAACCACAAATATACCAACTTTCTCTTCATGAAACTATGATTTTGGACATAAGTCAACAACTTCTCTTCTCTCAACCTCTACAATACTTGTCAAATGTACCACAAATTTTCTTCTCTAGTCTTACTAAAAAATAAAATATCATCCAAGTAAACAATGACAAACTTACCCAAGAATTTCTTAAATACCTCATTCATCAATCTAATGAAGTTCTCAGTGCATTGGTCAATCCAAAAGGCACTTCTAACCACTCATAAAATCCCTTATTTGTCTTAAATATAGTCTTCCATTCATCTCCTTCTCTAATTTTGTTTTGATGGTATCCAATCTTTAGGTCAATCGTTGTGAAATACTTCACTCCACTCAAATAGTCCATAATGTCATCCATCCTTAGCAATGGGAATCTATACTTAAAAGTGATGCTATTGACTGCTTTTGAATTTTTACCCATTATCCACTCTCCATATTTCTTTGGTGCAAGTACAATAGGCATCACACATGGGCTCAAACTTTCTTTGATCAATCCTTTCCCCAACAGCTCTTGTATTTTCTGATTCAACTCTATATTCTCTAGCAGTGTTATTCTATATGATTCCTAGTTTGGAAAACTTTCTCCCAGTATAAGATCTATATGACGACTGATACTCCAGACTAGTTCCAATCCATTTTGTACATTCTCTGACATGATGTCTTCATATTCTATAAACAATTATGCAACTTCCTTTTATGGTGGATCTTCACCCCTTGTTGTCTCTGAAATACCTCCACCCTTTGGAATCAATACAAAACACATGTTCCCATGCATCAATCCATCCATATGTTTCCTTCCATCTACCAAGAAAAGTTTGGTAGTACCAAAAAATTAAGTATTATGGAATTTTCCTCTAAAGGTATCAATTTGATTCTCCTTCCATTTGATGTCACAGTATAAGTGTTCCTCTTCAATCATGAATTGCTTTCTTATCATATTTCCATGGTCTTCCTAGCAATAAATGACAAGCATCCATAGGAATAATATCATATAATACTTTGTGCGTATATGACCCAATATGAAATTTCATTGAACATTGCTCATTCACTAATATCTTATGATCATCTTGAACCCATGCTATCCTATAAGGTTTTGGGTGTTTCAATTTTTCCAATTTCAAATTGGTTACCATCTCCTCTAAAACTAGATTATCAGTGCTACCAGTATCATTGATAACTTTATATACCTTTCCTCTAGACTTACATTTGGTTTTGAATAGACTCTTTCTTTTTGGTAGTTCCTCAATCACTTATTCATGCATAAAAGCTCTCCCCATGACCAATGATTCACCTTTCTTAGTTAAATCCCAAGTGAATTAGGGGATCCAATAGGTTCTTCATCAATATAGGTTGCTATTTCAATATGCTCAAGTTTTTTTCCAGTTCTTCCTTGATGACACTCAAATGCTCTATGTACTTCACCTCCACACTTGAAATAGGTTCCTTTGAATGGTATTCTCTTAGACCTTCCTTCATCTCTCTAGTATCTATCATTGCAGTAAGAATTATGACCTCCTCTATCACTGCGATAAAAATTTCTATTTGAACTATTTTTTTTTGGTATGGATTAACATCCTTTTCTTTTCTCTTATAGGTCGTTACATGTTTTCTTGACTCTACATAGGGTATTTTTTCTCTAGATTTTGATCCACTCTTCTCGAATCTTCCTCTTGCACTTGTCTATCTATTTTCATATTTCTTGTTCATCTTCTCTTCCACCTTCAACGTAAATTGATATGCTTCCTTAACTGATGCCATCTTGACTTGGCTCAATTCTTCTTGAATGTTTAATCTTAGTCCATTGATATATCTTGCTACTTTCTCCTTGCTTGCTCACCATGACTGGTTTTGATTATCATCTTGTAGAATTCTTCGTTATACTCCATAGATCTTTCTTTTTGTCTTAGGTTCTACAATATTTTCAATAATTCTAGTCCATAATCTGCTGGTATGAATTGATTCTTTAGTTTTGAAACCATTTTGTCCCATTTGATGGTTCTTTCTTTACCTCTTCTATTTTGGTCTAATTGAATTTCTTTCCACCATAATGTACAACATGTCCTTTCAACTATGTTTTTTCAAATATATCTCTCTTCGGATCTTCAATTTCTTCATTTTCAAAAGTATTCTTTTATTTCATTGATCCAGTCAATCAATTCTTTATGGTATGTGCCTTAGGCCGACAATCTATTCACCTCAAGGAATTCCTTCAGGAATTAAAAAATCACTCTGATACCACTTGGTGTAGTTACAATAGGAGGGTTCCAGAAGGAACAATCCAAACCATGTAGTAATGAGTCAACACAACAAAAACAACATAAGAAACAACTATGTGAACAAGAAACTTTATTGAATTATCAATCTTACATGCAATACATGCCTCATAGAAAAATATCCAAGTCTCACAAGCCTACCACAAGGGAATTCAATAATAAAACTGGAAAAAGGATTTATTACATGTCCCCAAAGGGTTAATGTGAAAATATAACTTCTAATATATCTCTATCTAAATGATTTGTTTATAAATGATTATGAATTCTTATAAATATTCTTCTCAAGCTCCAATAAAGGTCTTCATTAGCCACAAGGGTGAATAACCTGATGAATGATCATACATGAAGGCCAACCTCAAAATATGGAAAGATAACTTCATGTGAAAAGAAATCTTTCAAATCTCCAGAATAGGTCCCAATAATCTTCACATGATTTGGAATAGGTCCGCGCTAAGAAATTTGGACCTCGTTGGCTCCAAATTCTCCAACGGTAAACACACTGAAATTATGAGAGTGATAACTTTTGATAGACAACTAAAAATTATGTGAAATATGGATATGTGATAGATGTCCATGTGTAGATGCTATATCTTTCTCCGTGAGTTGAGAAACAATGATGTGGTAGAATATGGAATGAAATACTAAAACTGCCATTGAATGCAATGTAAGAAAAAAAACTACTTTTGGTTGACACAAGATTTATTTACAAGTACCAAGGATGCTCCCGCATCACATTCAAGCAAGTAATGTTGAAGTCTTAGAAGATCATTTTGTTTTAATTATAGGTCTTCAAGCTCATTTTACAAATATTTGATCAAGCATTGTTCATGATTGAGGGTTGATGCTTATGGTGGATCATGATGGATTCTAGGTTTGGGAGATGGATTTGGCCATTTTCCTCAACCTAATGACTTATTTTCTAGCAATCCAATCTTCAAGCTTCATTCTATCAAGCTACCTAAAGCAAGGTATTATCATATTTCAGATTTTGTTGGAGTGTATGAACTTCTTCCTAATTGAATCTTTATTGTTGACCATTGTCATATAAGAATCATGCTCTAATACACTTGAGTATGGTTTCTTTGCATGTTAGCTCATAAAAAAATTAGTTTCATTTAAGGTGAGGGGTTGCAAAAATTGTCATTTATCATATTTACATTGTTTCATTAAGGTTTAACTACAAAATTTGTGATTTGATTGAGGTAAACCCGTACACACCTGAAACAACATTTTCTTTTGTAGATTTTCTATAGGTATGAATCCAAAAGCTAGGATTTATAGGTACAAGAAGGAAGTGTAGAAAAAGGACTCTAAAATCAAAATTTAAAGTTTCTGAAAATGCTACAGGGACCTATTCATCCTAGGGTGAATGTGTCCTTCAGATGGAAAAACCTAGTTTTCAAATCAAGTGCAGACTATTCTTCACTTCTCAAATCTGCCTGAAAGTTCTTATTTTTGTCTGTGCTATCCTTAAACTCTACATTTCAATTTTTACATCATACAATTGAGTTCATTATTATTATTTTATCTCCCCAAAGTGCATTTTAGTCTTTTTTGTT
This sequence comes from Sequoia sempervirens, assembly GCA_007258455.2. Lineage (NCBI taxonomy): Eukaryota > Viridiplantae > Streptophyta > Pinopsida > Cupressales > Cupressaceae > Sequoia > Sequoia sempervirens. Next base: position 668,895,796 of record VDFB02270651.1, read on the forward strand.
GCTTTTTGTCATAAGGAAACAACAAGATCCCCTAATAGGATTGACTCACCTAAAGGTTGAAAGTCAATCATACCTTTGGGAGATCCTTTTTCCTAATGAAAAAAGAGAAAAGTGAGGGTTTCCTTGATTCATTATTGGGTCATCCCACTCGCTTATTTCTTTTCATTTCATTCTAGTGAACCCCATATTGTACATCTCAAGTTTTTATTTAGAAGTATTTCAAGCCCTAGATCTAGGATTTTGCATTAGTCTGTATTGCATCTCATTTAGGGTTTTAAAGTTGCATTTTACATTGTTTAAAATCTTAAAAATCCAAAAAAATTGCATACATATTACATTAATTTTGCATAAGTAGATGCATATTAGTATCTTTCAAACCTTTACATTAGAAAATTTAGTTAAAATTATGTCCAAAAAGTTGTCATCTTTGTTCACCTTTTGTCCTTTATTGCATTTATATTTCTAGACACCAAAATTTAGAAATATTTTTCATAGAAATAACTATTTGCAACCTGAAATAGAGGACATAAATAGTAACCTCAAAGCTTAGATCTTAATTTTTGAAACCTCTCTGAAAGGACCCATTCACCCTTTGGGGAATCTATCCCTGTACAGGTGTCTTGGAAAGTTTCTTGGTACACTTTTGTCTCTTTAAGTAATATTTATTTCTATTTTTACAACTACAATTTGAAATTCTAGAATAACCTATTTTGATCATTAAAGAAAGTTTTTATTTTCATGAAAATTTGAAGAAAATGATTTTTTTTTTCTTGTTTCACTATTAGATTATTTCATATCTATGGTCATTTTCTTCAATTTTTACATCATTGCATTATTTAGACTAATTAGTTTTCATTTTTCAAACTTTGAAAACCATAAACTATCCCAACACATTAAACAAAAAGCCATACACTAAATGATAAATCTTGGAGAAAGTATAGTTATTAGATCATTCTAGATCACTTTCTATTTAAGTTAACATATCCTTGAAGACTTTTAGTAGTGATGACTTTGACATATTAGATGAAGCCCTTGAGGACTTCATCTTACAAGTTTCATCCACTAAGGCTTGTCATGACAAACCAAAACAAAGAGAAGTTAATGTAATCATGCCTCAACATATCCTCTATCCACCCTCAAGACAACCATAAGTCCAAAACAAACATGTGCTTATCCTAGGACCACCTAAAAACAAACCCTTACCTATAGGAGTTATCTTGAATTTTTGAAGGGAAATCACTAGTAATAATCTTTTACAACAAATAATTTATAATACAATTGCTCACGCATACAATACAAGGAATAATAAGCAACCAAAAACCATACCTACTTCCTTACCATCACCTCAACCTATTTTTCCTAGTGGTCCCTGCTTTCCTTCACATAGTGGAAATGAGTATGATCTTGTGGAACAACTCAAAAACACTCCTGCTAAGAATTCTTTATGGGACATTATTCAAGCTTCAACCAGTTACCATAGCATGCTTCAAAGTGCTTTACAACAAGTTGTGGTCCCTTCTAGTACACAACCCAATGATTTAGCATCCTTAATTCAAGGTATTAATTTGGTTAGGATAGACATTATCTTTCATCAATATGAGTTACCTCCATTAGAAGTGCAAAAACAATATGAGGCTTTGATGAAAGTGGTTATTATTAATAAATTTGGCATAAGGTGTACCCACACTGATAATGTTTTAGCACTCAAATTTTTTAGTGTAATCCTTTTAGATGTGATTGAAGTGGAAAAAAGTCAAATTAAACATGATTCTCTATCTATCCATGGATTTGATAATGTGGGAAAAAGGGTTTGCTTGGTGTGATAACATTACTTGTTAAAGTAGGAAAAGTAAGATTACAAACTCCTATTCATGTTATGCCTCAAGATATCTCATATAATCTTCTCTTAGGAAGGCCTTGGATGCATGAGATGAATGGAGTCCCTTAAATTCTTTATAGATTAATGAAATATACCTATTAAAACAAGTTCTACACAATCAAAGTTGATTTTCAATTTGACACTTGTTTACAAACTAAAAAAGGAATGAAAATTCCTTTGAGAATATTAATACCAAATTCAAAATTAAAACCTATGCAAGAAGAAGAAAAAGAGGGGTGTTTATTGTCAATCAAAAAACTATTGGATGATGATTGGAGTTTATTGGATTTCACACCTACATTCATGGGAGAATATAAGATCACAACAATTTAGAATAAAAAAAGGATGAAGAAACAACAACAATGTCAACAAAATATGAAGAATAATAATCACAAGCATCCAAATTGATAAAATTTTAAAAAGAAGAATACAAAAATTACACAACAAATTATGATGAGCTTGATCATGAACAACCACAATTCTTGAAAGCAATGGAAACTCTTTATGGAAGAGGATATCGACTCTTGAAATAACTTGGATGTAATGGAAAACAATGTGGCTTGAATGAACAAGGTATTAATGTCCCTATAGATCATAACATACAAAAATTAAAAGTGTTATTAGATATTGTCCTTCAAAAGAATGAGGGTATGTGCAGTATCATCATGGAAAAAATAGGCCCTTAAGTGGTGATGAAAATTCAAAAAAAAAAAGAGTTAGGCAACTTGATGTAAACATTTGAATAAGTTATCTATACTATTTCAAAAATATGTAAGAATATAATTTATAGAAAATTGAATGTAGTTTCTAAACTACTAGGTTTACTTTTTAAAAAAAAATCTATTTGGTGAAAAATTGAAATTTCAATGCAGTAGTACTTCAATTTTAGGGTAAAATAAAAGTACGTTGTCTGACCACCCTAACCACAATAAAATGATAATGTTTTTTATAATATTTTAGATATAAGTAGAGGACTCATGTCTTGCTCTGATGCATATTTTTTTGTTATTTTTTTCCAAGAAAATAATTAATTATGAATTTTTTATTACAACTTTAAAAAAATATAAAAACTCGTATGTTTGACCACCTTAACTCATGGAATTCATTTTTTTTTAATCTTATAGTACATGCGAAGCATAGAATGTGACACATGTTTCAGATTAAAAAAATGTGATATCGTTTGAAAGCTATAGATGTTTTTCAATCAGCTTATCAATCAGGACTTTAGTTGTCACTAACTCATTTGATTGCAAAATCCGATGAAACTGTCAGACGAAATATGAATAATTTGATGTATCGTTGGGTGCTCATAAAATTTGATGTGTAATTTTCAATTTTTTGAAAGTTTATCCCCGATGTTCGTCGAAATTTCAACGAACCTCGGGTTCGTTGAAATGTTGGCTGGCATTTTTGTCAAATTTTTGACAAACATGGAAAATAGAAAAAAATCAAATTGTGGCTAACATAAAGAAAAGTGAGTTCGAGCCTGATTTATTGCGACAGTTTTTTGCTCTACTTGAGATAGTTTGTGGTGAACTAAGGACGATTTTCATGGGAAAAATCAGAAAAAATTCAAGAATATATCGCTAGGTTGAGGGTAGTCATTGTCTTTTTGCATAATTCAGTTATGGAGTCAGATTTGTAGTTACAGGTTTGAAAATCATATTTTAAAGAAACATCTCATCAGATTTCATTTTTAGAGGTTTAGGGTTTTGAGAATTTCATGTCTAGATTTTTTTGTGTGGAATCACCATAAGATCACAACCAAGGAACAAATTCTTGTGACTGTAATTATGTGATCCATAACTCTATTGGTCATGTGGCACAGTTGTGCTATAACAAATACATGATGCATTCATGTGTGACCCAAGTTTAATGTGGCTATGTTGTGATAGAAATGGAGGCACTCATATATATTAATTGTTGTATAATGTAGGTGTCAATCATCATTGGGTGCATTCAGGTTGTCTCAAGTTTAATAGGTTAGGATGTAATTATAGCATGATCAAGAGTGATTACCTCTTGCTGCAATAAAGAGACTATAACTCTGGTTGATATGCAGAGTGGTTGTGTTATATCAATTATGTAGTGCATTCAAGCACAACCCATGTTTAATGGGCTATTCTAGAGAGTGATCAAGATTTTCTAAACCTTATGAATGTTACTTGACATATATTTGCATAATCTCAAATTCCTTCAGAGGCTTTTGAAGTATCAATGTATCCTATATAGGGTTTAGAATGATTTCTTTTAATTAAAAAATAAATAAATGATGTATTTCCTTGTAATTAGATAATGTGGAGATCTCCTAAATTTACCAGCACTATCCTCTTTGGCACTGTATTCATTACTCTAGCTACTAGGGTTTTGCATGTGACATCTTTAATATCTTCATGACCGTGGCTTTTAAATAGATCTCAGTATTTGCTTTAATCCTTTTCATGGTAACCCTTGAGTTCCATAATCCACCTTCAATCTCTTCTAAGAATGTTGTCTTAAGCTAGACTGCATAGTATGCATATAAAGCAAGTCCTTCATACCTGCCATTGTTCCAAACCACCACTCACTGCCTTGCTTAAAATGTTGCCTCCATAAGCACAATAGCATGTTTTAAAATCATGGTTGCTAGTGATTGACCATTAAGGTCACCACTTTCATCATGAAGATACAATGAGATTTTTGTCTTCAAACTCAAGGCATTATGCAAGATAACATTGTGAATTGTTTGTTGTGTACGATTTGATTTTCTTGCACATTTACTGCTTTGCTAACTTCCTTTAAGACTGGGTATTGCACCCTCAGCTGCAATCTCAAACAACTCACTCACTATCACTTGAAGATTCCTTTCATGAGCATCCTTCTATAAAATCAAACTATGCCCTATAGACTGCCTACTTACTATAGGGGACTCATTGTTTCATGGTATTGTAGTTCTTCAAATCCTTCAACCTTATTGACACTACTTCATAGTCCACAAGGTATTATTCACTAATCTCCCATCTTTGATCAATCTCAAAACACTGCTCAAACATGCAATCCACTACCTCCATTATACATTAATGGCTAAGAAGAAACATTGAAGCTATGATTACCACTCTTACTTCATTTGGACAATCATTCCCTGATTGCATTTTCCTTGTCTAACACTACCAAAAGCATTTGAAAAACCTTTAAGGTCAGCAAGGGGGTAAGGAAACTCACTGTTAAAATCTCCACTTTAATTACTATGCAAGGTTTGAGCTTTATTATCTTGTCACTGCTCAACCTCTTTTTGACTATCACATCTCAAGTGACTATCATTCTTCTTACCGTAGATTGCATTTACAAATGTCACTAAGATACATAGTGTGCTTGTTATTGGCTACAATCTTTAGATTGCAAGATTTCATTATTACCTACAATGTCTCAATCTTTCTGGTATTGTAACCTCACTAATCTGCTATAGTTATTGTTTATGTTTCTATGAAGGCCTAGAGTTTGTACCCTAATCATGACCAATGCTTTTGTTGTTTTTTATTAGGGCTCTCTCAATGTTGAGGGCCCTAGGGAGAAGCTCGTCATAAGAAGTGACACATTGCATCTTTAACTAAAAGGATAAATCCATATTGACATTAGCAATGATGATTCTGACTTGTTGCTCCTTAGGAATGGGTCACTTGCTCTTACTAGCTCACTATCTCCATCGTGGTAGGAAGTTTGCGATCAAGTTCAATATTATGATTTTAGGAGTCTTAATGGTTGGAAATCATAGTAAAATAAGAATTTAATAAGTGTTGGAAATAGCATTTTAAAGTGTTTTTTAGGGTCATTAACTTTTGACTATCTTCTCTTTTGCAGGGGTGGTTGCATGCCAATTTTTTTTGGTGTAAAATATCAGAATTATTAGATTATGTTACTTGTATATGAATAAAAATTATTGGAGTGTGAGTTTGATATTTTTTGAAGATCTAAATAGTCAAGCTTGGTAAAGAAAAATCATGTTAGATAATATTAGTCCAGAACAAAATGAAGAGACACTTGATAGATTGTGGGCTAGATTGAAAGAAAGGGTGATGGGAAATGTTATTGTCCTTGCAATAATTGCAAGGGCTTAAAGACGAGATGAATTTTAATTAGAACAGTTGAGAAACATTGTAAAAGCATGGTCACATTGAAGGGGCATGATTATCTCCCATTGGTAAGTTGTTCATTATATGTGTTTATATTGATTGAATTTGTAAATGTTTATATCATTTTAACATTTAATATATATATATATATATATAATCACTTGATCATGATCATGGTTTATTTGTGTCTATCATTATTATAAAGGTGGGGTGCCCTAGGGCAGATGATATGGATTATCATGACCTGGAGAATGTGGTTTTGCAAGCGGACTAACATGGAGCTATGAATATCAAAGATGAAGTTAATGATCCTATGGAAGAAGATGATCATGTGCCAGAAAACACAGTTGAAGATGATGTTATGAATACATTGATCCATGACACATTTAGTGGCAGAGCTGATCATGATGATCAAGATGACTTTGATGATGTTCATGATTTACCCGTACTTGAGAAGGCATACGAGCCCCTTTATGAAGGCTTGTAAACAACTCTTCTCTCTACTGTATTGTTGCTATTGAACTTGAAGGTTATGAATGGTTTATCAAACATAGCAATCTCACGGATGTTAAGGTATGTCATATATGTCATCTTTTTTCATATGTTTTAATTGTTGTTAGTTCATCAGTAGTAAATAAAGGATGAAATATGTACCATTAATATTCTTTATATGAACAAATTATTTTTTGTTGTAGATTGATTGGTGAATTTTTGTTACCACCATAAAATATTTTACCTCGCTCATACCAAGATTTATATGCCATTATGAAATATATCAGAATGGAGTATCAAGTAATAGATGCTTGTCCCAATGATCATAATATATATCATAAACAACAGGAATTTAAAGAACCTCATAATCTCAGGCTTTCATTGGGAGCAGACGGTGTTAATCCATTTGGAGAGCTGAGATCTATTTACTCAGTGTGGCATGTTTTTGTTATCAACAATAACAATCCTCCATGGATGTCAATAAAGAGGGAGCACATAATGTTGTCAATGATTGTTCCAGGTATTTTTTTACATCAATTTTCTTTAATGTAGTAGCATCTGATTTGTCTTATTTGTTGCATAATGACTTTAATTTTTTTCATTCAATAGTCATGTATATTAATTTATATATATTGCGTAAAATGGTTATAATAATTATGTAATGTTTATGTTCATTCAACTAGCTAAGTACCAAGTTAAAGATATGAATGTTTATATCGAGCCTCTTATCGATGAGTTACTAAAGTTATGGAATGGCGTAACTATGTACGACATCTCTAGATCAATGGGACAAAGACAATTTCAATTCCATGCAATGCTTGTATGGACAATTCATGATGCCCCAGGGCTAACATATTTTTGTGGTATGTTATAACATTCGACTGCACTTTAACAATAATTAATTTGATGAAGTAGATATCATGCATAATTTAAAATAATTTATTCATTATATATAATTATAAAAATTGACATATTTAATCCAATTATATATGATCTTGCAGGTCTTCAAACAAAGGAAAAATTTGCATGTCCAATTTGTGGTCCAAAGATGAAATCTCGTCATTCAACACGTTTAGGAAAGAAGGTGTTTGATGAGTATAGGCACTTCCTCCATAGAAATAATAAGTATCAAACTACTGAAAAACATCTTTTCAATGGGAAAGAGGAGACTACATCAAAACCACGAAGAATGACACCTCGCCTATGGAAGTTGGAATATAATAGAATTAATCGTCAAGGTTATACATCAGATCAAATTGTTTATCTATCATAATTTATGATATGTTTTGAATTTATATTTTTATATTGTGTTGTGTTTACTCATGTTGTAATTGACAATGATTGTCGTTGTTAATTTGTTTAACTTATATGCTTCATGAAGGTCGTCAAGGCATTAATGGCCGGCTTCCATGGGGACTTAAAAGTTATCCCAAACAATTTAGTAGGTTGCCCTACTATGAGCAGCTACAAATTGCATTTGTTTGATACAATGCATATCGAAAGAATATAATAGAAATGTTATGGAAAATATTGGATGGAAGGCATGACAAAGAAAAAAAAAAATTGTCAAAATTTGTAGTGACATTCAGAAGCCAATCATGCAATGAAAATGTCATTCAATTAAATAGCGATGGAGACCAAATTAATATAAGTGCCCTTCCTTGGTTATTAACAGAGCAACAAAGCAATGCTATAAAAGAAGTCATAAAAATTTGATTTCCCACAGGATTTGCTGCGAACATAAACAATATAATAACAAAGAAAGGTGAATTTGGGTCAGGGATGAAAACATGATTGGCATACCTTCATTAAGGTAATTATTCTGGTATATTATATACACTTGTATAATGCATGTACTTTTCGTATTGTGTTTACTACTTTTGGAAAAATAATGAAAAGATCATTTTATAATTGTTGCAGTACGTTCTACCTCTATCTCTCCCAGACAACTTTGACAACAATGTCAAGCAAGTTATATATGATCTTGGAAAATACATGAGGTAAGTAGTGAGATTTTTTCAATTCATTCTATACATCTTATAATTGCCATTTTTTTTACTTGTTATGTAATATATTGTATATTTTTGTTAAATCTTATTAATATATTTGCACCTTCAATCACTTGTAGATGGCTGTCATCTAAATAAATCCATAAAGAAGATATAAATTATTGGAAGATAAAAATTCCTTGTCTAATGTGTGAAATGCAAAAGTGTCTACCTTCAACATTTTTCATTGCACAAGAACACTACCTCATACACCAAGTTGAGGAGATTGACCCCTGTGGACCTATACACACAAGGTCAACGTGGATGGTTGAGAGGCACTTGAAATTTTTGAAGGCTTTGGTTAGACAAAGAGCACATCTTGAGGGTTCTATGGTGGAGGGATATATGGTATACTAGACCATGGTGTACATTAGTGAATATCTTCCTAAGTTTGCAGCAAATATCCATGTAGATTGCATTTGGGATCTCAACTCCATTAACAAATTCAAAGGGGAGTACCTGATGGGGAAAGGTAGATTGAGGAAAGTGAGAGGTAATTATAATCTTGATGGTCGGAGATTAATTGGAATACATTTTACATATGGTTTTTATGTATATTGTACTTATTTAATTTTTAATCTTCAATATACATCAATTATAAATTAAGGTCGTATACTGTGGTATTTAACTAATTATGCGTTGTTTTTGAATTTCAATTTTTTTTGATATAGTTGGTCGAGAGTGGGATGCACTAAATTTGTATGTCGCCAACAATCTTGATTGGATGATGGTATGGATTGAACGATGTCAACAATCTGGTCGTGCATTAACATGGGAAGGTGTGGCTTCATTGGTTAAAGAAGCTCATCGTAATGGAGATTCCAATGTTACAGAAAGGGAAATTGATTTAGCATTTGGTTTAAGAGATAAACAGGTACGTATAAATATATTAATCACCCATATTATTTAATTATTTTCAAGTATATTGATGTATATATATGTTGAGATTGTTTTATTTGCATACATTTGGCCAAGAATAAATATGTTTATCAACTGACGATATTGCAATAATTTTTACATGTTTGACATATTGCAGGGAAACACCACAAGGCTATGTTGTGCAATGGTCGTAAATTTTGAATCAAAATGTTGGCGACATGAAGAAAACTTGTGATTTTGGTATAACTGTAGTCTTTCAAGTGACTAATGTTTCATCTAGAAGCGACATACATCCAGAAGTCTCAGAAAATTGATACTATGGGATTTTGGATGATATACTTGAGTGTGACTTTAAGTCCTTCAGATTAATTTTGTTCGTCATTCCTATGGTATGCTACGATTGAATGAAAATGATCCTAAGAGAACTTTATTGAACATGATAATGGATTTACCATGGTTAATACAAGGTTGATCGAGTGAGTGAAATGAGCCCTATGTTCTTCCAAGCCAATGTGAGCAGGTATTTTACTCAGAGGTTGTAGGTAAACCGGGTTGGTCATTTGTTGTTAGACATGATCCAAGAGCAAGGCCAGTAAAGTATAATGTGGTGGAAGAAGAAGATACCGAAGAAATAGAAGATGATGTAGATGATGATTAGGATCAACAGTTAGTTGATGATGTCCTTAACGAAGATGTGGAAGAGGAGGAACTAGATCATGATGATGTAGGAGTTAATGTTCATGAAGATGATATCAATGTGGATGATGACATTATCGAAACTGATATCGATGACGATGATGATGATATGACCAATCCTTACAATGTTGAATCTGGATTGGATGATACAGACAAAGAGTTGGATGAAGAAGAAGATCAATGACATTGAAATGTATAAGTTATGCAATTATATTATCTATTTGATATTAGTTTTTTGATAGAATTATATTTGACTTATGTGGTTACATAATTAATTCATGATGTTTTTAATTTTTATGCCATTACATAATTAATTTAATGATGTACTTTTCAATGTTTGAAAGGTCAAAATATTAAAACATTTCAATAGTGATGTTAACAACCTTGAAATTAGTGTGTTTTATGTTTCATGTGATCATAAAACATTAAAAAGTCAGTTGTAGAGGTGGTTTTTCAATGGTTGACGTGTATGTTAATTCTTTTTACAATGTAACCAGGTTTGTCTTGTAATCTACCTATAGAATTGCCAATTCCAATCAAAGGCAGCTCAAAGGACCTGGACCAACTGACGAGGACTTTAAAATCCTCCTACACTTCAGGCTCTGCAAGACCCAAGAGGGTGATCCCTTAATGTGTTTTCAACCTCTGCACCATTATTATAAACAACATTAACAATAGCAGATGATCTCACTTAATAGCTCAACATGATAAGATAATATCAATTAGAATTGGTTGCTCATAGACAATATCAACTATCTGGAGCATGAGATAACTAAATATAATCCATTGTATAAGAGAGTCAATGATTTGCAATTTGTAGCAAGCTCTAGGCAAAGACAAACAAATACTGAACTACACTAATAATTACAACTTAGATTAGTGCCATATATCCATTGCAGGAGTCAAATTCATAAGCACCTAGAGGTTTATAACAGATTTAATACATCACATATAAGATCCCTGACAATATTGCATTACAATTTCATCAGTATGCATTCTAACCCAGGACTACTTATCAAATCCTTATACAACACATATCTGCCTATAATCCCATTCAATCATTTTAATTAATTCCTTGAATTAAAGCTAAAATAGAATCATACGTGCCAGAATAGTGAGATGGATAAAAAAACCCTTAGTTATTTCATTCAAAGTTCAGATATGCATGTACAATGGAGAGAACATGAGCTCAAATTTTCATTTCAACTCAAATGCTAGTACTGTTATACAACATTAAATCTCTATGAACTCAAAACCTGTTATAGAATGACTCAAAACCTAAATTGCATTTCTCTAAAACCATCAGACTTTATAATTCTCTTTGCAACTTCACCTAGACTCGAAAAAAATTATCTAACTTGCTAACTTCGTACTTCGGCCTTAAAATCCTTCTTATAGAAAATGAAGAGCAAACAACGCAGGGCGGAAAGTGCAAAAATCAATTGGAGCACGGTGATATTCCAATTTTTACAATAGCCACCACCTTGAAAAATATTCTTGTTCATCATATCAGCTGAGGAATGTTGATGCAAAAAACCACAAGAAAATCACACCGAGAAAGCTGTCAACACAAAACTGGAACCATTGCAACCGCAACATCTGATCCGCCACCTGTTAGTAGTTCGCTCCTTTTACTCCTCCTTATTCAAATATTTAGTTACCCAATTCTGGTACTCATCATCAGTCGGCCAGTAAAAATTAATTACCTCATCCACCTTGGTATTATAAGGTGTGTATTTTACTGCTACCTGATTCGCATCCCTTTCAAAAGATTCCAAAAATGAGCTGGTACTAATGATTTTGTCCATACAGCTCACCAACAAATCATAGTCTGAGTCATCACAAATTGAATTGATTTGATCATTGATGGCCTCACTTGCTTGATCCTGCCATTGTTGAAATGACCTGATTTTCCCCTACTCATCAATTATATCGGGTAACAATGTGTTACCCCAATCATTGAAATTCTTCACCAGCTCCCTAATCTTCCTACTCAAGTCATCTGGTAAGGTCTAAAAACCTTGCAATGATTTTACTAACACATGATTAGGATTTAATGATTGGGCCTATTATTCATATCAAATCTTGAGGCCTTATACATGATATCTAGATCACTGGCCCTAGGGATCCAATTTTCAATTGTTGGTATCACTACTTCCTAGTCCCTATCAATATTATTTATTGGTTCTAATAGCAAAGAATATAAAGAATGTATAGATAGCAATTTTCTATCAACCTTTTCATTTAAATGCTTCAAAACAGTATTAACAATTTCCTTTTTCTTTAAGAGAGATCCCTCATCACTTTTTTTTAATGATTCCTACAATTCATCATTTTTTGCAAGAGACGCTTCTTTGTAGGATCGACAGAGCACTCTGTTTCTTCTTCAACTTCTTCTAAAGAAAGGGTGAGGACAAGATTCTTACTGGGAAATCCTGGTGTGAAAATAATTGGAGAAGTAGGAGGCACTGACCTTGCTGTGGAAGGTAATGTACTGGTTCCTGGAGCACTTGATGTCTCCCCAATCTGCTTATACCTAAACCTCTCCACTTCAATTTGCAACTTAACATTTTTCTGTTGCATCTTACTGTACTCCTCTATCAAAAGGTTATATTTTTCCATTAAGCTCTTCCTTTCAGCTTCCTCCCTTTCAGTAGTCTTTTGGGCCAATTTGGCCACATTCATAGTCAAATTAGTGGCCTCAGTGGTTGAGGTCTCTGAAGCTATCTTTATTATCAATCCTCCCTTGAAATCTAATTTAATATCAGAAAAATCTAGTTTTCTCCTTTGTGGGGCCAATGCCCAAATTGCCAGAGTTTCATATTCCTCACTGAAAGCAGAGTTTTGCAATGCTGCCTTGACCTATTCTTCAGAGTCTTGAAAGGGGTTCTTAGACTTCATAATAACATTAAAGGCTACTGCATCTGCAATGTCCCATTCAGGCAGAATTAATACACTAGCCCGACTCACTAGTTTTCTTCCTCCTTTAGGAGTGATGTTCTTGAATTCTTCCATTAATTCAGCTTTTACCTCTTCATCATTCTCTTGGTCTGACCTGTTAGGCCTTAGTTCTCTTCTCTGCCTACATTTATCTTGATACTCTTCAAACTTCATCCTCCATACCAATTGTAAGAATACAAGAGTTTTTACAAATGTATTGTCATCTAGAAACTCCTTGCATGCCTCCATTCTTGCATCTTGTACACTTTTACCTTTCATATCTAAATCAGATAAAACTAATTCAGTTGGCCTAGGAGGGGAAGGCATACCAACTTGCATGTCTTGATCAGTAACAATAATCTAATCCATCAGATCCTCCCGTGGTTGATCAATTCTTTACCTCTTAGGGCTTGGCTTGGATGGTGGTGATGAGGGATTGTCTTCTGGTGATGATTCTAAATCAATAATTTTGATTTCCCTAGGAACTTTGAATTTTGGACTTGGTTGTGGAGGAACTTTCATAATCTGTTTTCCTTTTCTGTCCACTTCTTCTTCATCACTGCTACTATCATTTTTCCTCCTGTAAATGGGCCACCTTTCCATAGGCTGGTATGCTGGCCTTGTTTCAATCGGTCTGGCATCTTGCTCTTGTACACCTAGACTCAATTCTAAATTTACCTTTTTTGTCCTCAATGTGCCCATAATTTCCTTGAAGTTTCCCATCAGAAAATCAATTTTCTTATGGTGGGGACTGAACTCCAACAATGGATCATATTTCAGATCCATTTTGTGCACAACATCTATTAGCTTACTATAAGCTATCCATTTCTCCTTGTTCAACTCCTATCTATTCAAATCAAATTCATTTCTAATCAAGTCTTCAGGGAAATTGAACTCATGCACAAATTTTCCAGCTTTTATTCTTTGTCTGAAAAGAGCAAAGAAACCCTTAGGATCATACTGCCGCTTTGGTCCACAAATCAAATGGTAATCATGAAAGAAATTATCAAAATGCATCCACCTTCCTTTTGAAAATACAAAATCAGACACCACTGTATAATCTGGGAAAAATGTTCCCTTACCCCTTCTAGTGAGGTTGTCCTCATGAATACAACCTATCTGCCACATAAATTCTGCAAATCCCACTCTTGGTGGCACATTGTATGGTAGTATATGAGGGGCTCCTTGAAAACCATATACTCTCAAGACAATGCTGACTGGGTATGGGATAATGTCACCCCAGTTATGGTAAACCTTCAATTCTAACTTCCTCTACTTTGGCCGAAGGAAATCATGTAATTCCTCAAGGATCCTAGGTATATTCACCATTAATCTAGCCCTTAATCTGGAAGCAAAACAGTATCAAATTGCACATAACTAGTGCTTTCCTTATTAAAAGATAAATCTGCAGTCCATATCTATACTGACAATCTTTCTCCATCAACTGATTGCCTTCATTTCATCCTCTCAGAGAAAAAGTCAGCATTCTTAAACAAAAACATATGCATTAGCATAGAATACTAAAAGAATTGAGTGTCGGTATCATTGTTTTGTAGCTTTGACAACCCTTCATGCCCTCTCAGCCAAGAAAGAAGTGAAGTCATAGGTCACAGAGAAGTTAGGGTGTTGTATTTGCACCCCCATGAACATATAAGCAATGGGCATTACCGTACCAGGACTGAAACCCAAAATATGACATAAAGAATAGAAAGTGGCTAGGAAATGTTTTGCAAAACAATTTAATTTGAAAGGTTCCTGGTCACTGGGGCTGATATGAATTTGAACCTCCTGCCTTAGCCAGATGAGGTGGAAGCAACCTTGCTCTAAAAAAAGATTTCAGCTTTGCATACTCCTGCTTCATTTCCTCAAGGTTGATAGGAACCAATTCTTCGCTCGGTTCAGTCAAGTCAAAAATATGTTGGACTTCTTCTCTATTAATGCTCAATAGAACCTTTCCATCATTGTCCCTAATTATCCATGTAACAGGGTCATATCTTGCAGCCACTACCCTAAGTAGGTCTACATCAGGGAATACATTTAGTACCACTAGCTTCCCCATATCATACATCCATCCATTTGAGAAAGGGTGAGGCAAATTCCTCTGTCCGTACAACAATATGAACAATTCCAAGCCAGTGAGGGGAACCCTGGCATCGGCAATGTTGGAGCAATTATACACTAACCCTTCCCCCAGGATTTTCCCTCGCATTATGACCAATCCCTTCCTCCTAGCATTCGTTGACAAGGGAAATTGATCCAAGAAATCATCATATAGGTTTTGTTTCAAATATTCAGTCTAACCAGAATGTTGCTTGGGTGGTTCCATCTCAGACAAACTAGGGATTCTTTACAACCTTGTAATTCAGATAGCTAGGACTAACCAGAGATAGAAAATTACAAGAGAAAACACTGCAATTTCTCACAACTATAATTAAACTATAGCCCTAACACATTCATCAACAAGCTCACATTACATCCAGCTAATCCTTTCCCAAATTCAAATACAAAATGACCGGGAGGCACATAAAATAAACTCACAGCTGTATTCGAAGAACTCCCAAATTTTGGCTGCAAAAACTCACAATTCTACCTTCGGCTCTAAAACTGCTCTGTGAAATAGTTGAATGCTTTGTGATACAGACCAAGTAGGAAAATTGATTTTATTGTCAATAAAATCACACCACCAAGTGTCTCATCCACCATTAAAGCTCAATTTCGCGCTGCACGAACAGCTCCAACCATATTTGATGCAGATTTAAATTCAAGCCGTCAATTCTTCAGCTTGATCAAATTATCGATGACCACCTTCAAAACAAGCTGACACAATTGGCAACACAGCGATAAGGGTCCACCTTACCATACACTATGAAGGAAGTCCACGTGGCAGTTGCTCGCGATATTGTAATCTTGAAAATACTGATCGCGCGATGGTGGACAATCATTGATCTTGAGCATCAATGATCTCATTCCTTTAACATAGTCGCTAGCCATGTCATTAACCTTCGAGAAACTTTTCCAGCGAGATTATAACATATCCGTCGATTTAGAACATGTGTGTCTCAAGAACACTTTAGTAATCTGCCCCTTAATACATTTAAAGCCGGCTAGTGTTTCCTTTACTCTTTAGGCTTCATCGGATGAGACACGTGGCGCCTGCCCGTGATTTCACAATCAACCCAAGCACCATCGCAAGATGGCGAGGAACAACTCAGATCAAATGGAATTTGGTCAGCGATAGCAAATTTGATCCCCCGGATAGGACACGTGGCACCTGTCCGTGATTTGTCGATCCTTCAATTCTCGATCATGGGATGGTGGGCATCGTTGATATCTGCAGGAAATAGATCAACGGTAGCAATAAATCAACCCTTGCAAAATAAAAAATTCATTAAAAGGAGAAGTGGGCATTACTAGGCAGACGAAAAACAACAACATAAGTTGTTTTCTAAAAGATGAAACACGGGGCCAACCGAGACTTAGGAAATAAAACCCTGCAGAGGAAATAAAGTATTAAAATCAAAGTTGGGTTTTAATTTTAATCCAGTGATGTAATCCTAAGCCATTAACCCTAGTGGTCATGTCGCCGGTGACTTAGCCAAAGCCTTTCATTAAATACTAATCATGCAATGTGTAGGTTTTTTAGATTCAAAGATATGGGAGAAGATCTCGATCGTACCCTGCCAACTCGTAGACCTAAGGTGTCACCCTATTATTTGCCGCGAGGTCAACAAAAGGAAGATGTGTCCTGTATCGAATGTGGGGCCCAATCTCCACTATTGAGCTCATAACCCATGGTTTTATATCGACAACCAAGATCAAAAGCTAATGTAAATATCTTTCATTCCCTGCTAGCTCGCAGGATGAAGATGAAGGTTGGTTAAAAGCTGCAAGGTCAACGAGATTGCGATGCGTAGCTCCAGTCGTTCAGTTTGCAAAGTGCTTAGGACCTGCCGACATGGTAGTTGGTTTCCGAGATGGATTAATGTAATTGGTCATGAGGAAGGTGAACGATGCTTCGTTGGATGTCAAACCGAGTTAGCCCGAGATAAACCGTTTGATTTGCCAACTCTTCAGGAGATCAGTGGGCAGTATTCAAAGTTGGAAAATGACACATGGTGGTCGTTTTATCGTAAAACTAGTGAAGCATCAATGAATTATTCCTTGCTTGTGTAGTCACGTCGATCTCAATCTGTGTGAAGATGTTGTTGTTGGAAATCATGCAGGGTGATCTTTAGATTCTCATGCAGCTCTAGTTAAACGGTGACAGTACATACGCCACCAAATTGCCATGTTTGCACATGCATTTTTACTAAGCATTGATGAAGGTTGCCATTACCTCGCACAATAAATACAAGAGGAATTAACTACTAATAGTGTCATTCTTGTAGTAGTTTGAGCACTTTGTGGGTTGAGTCTAATCAAGTTTGAGTGCTTGTCTAAGAAGAGAAAATGAGTAAGTTAGTAAGGAGGTCTATTCGTTTGAGCTCACAAAAGCTTGATCCTGCTATTCAGGAAGGTGCTTTGGTTGACAAGCCCAGGCTTGTGCCCACTAGATGCAATAGAAGGTTGCAATTCCAGGACGTTGCTGCTCAATTGGTAGATGACATTGAAGGCAAGCAGTCGGTGTGCTCTATTACTAGTGTCGGTAGGAAAATAAGGTATGGGCATGGCTCCTCTAGATTCCAACACTCGCCCATTGACCTTACGCACAACTCTTCTGATGATGTAATCGGACCGACTCTGACTACTGTCGGTATTTACCTCTCTTCAATCACGATCTGTTCTCTGATGACGAAGTGATAGCTATGGTGCCATTGGCTGTTAAAACCCCAAGCGGACCGACTAGAACCGTATTGGGAAAGGACAAGAAAGAAGATGGGGCTGAGAGTCTACTGTATTGGGCAACAACTAGAAGCGGGTGTGTATACCGGGGTCTAAGTGTTGGTAAGGGCAGGGTGGTGGGTACATAATAAGTTGCTGTGGTGCCTTTGTGGCAATTTGGTTGCTTGGTTTTTTTGTGTGGATAGTGAGAAAGGGGATTTTGATGACAATTTGTGTTCCCTTTTCTTTTAGCTTTCCCCAATTCATGCACTATGTTTTGCAGATTCAACGTGTGGGAAGTTTTGAAATGAAAGTCAAATGCAATGGAGATTTTGTTCAAATGAAAATTTATGGTGAAATTACATTTGAGCCCGAAGCTTGTTGCTCCCTTGTCATATAAAAGGGAATTCAAGGCTCATTTGTAGGGAGAGAACTGATGAAAAGATCTAGCTAGGTTTTGAGTTGAATATATGGGTAGAAAGATATATGTCCTTTGATGAGGAAGTGATATCTGTGGTGCCATTGGCTGTTAAAACCCCAAGCGGACGGAATAGAATAGATAGCCTGTTTTGAGTTTTGGATGAATATATGCAAATTATCTTAAATTGTATGCAGATATGACTTATAAGCATGAATTAATAAACGTATAATTCTAATATATTTTCTCTCCTTATGTGGATTTGAGTGAATTTTGAATGAAATGTTAATGATGTTGTCATTATTCTTTTGAGAATTTGTTCAATTGTGTGTCTATGTTTTTTCTTTGATTCAAAAAAATCAATTAAATGCTTAAATGGAGTCATAAGTTTACAATTATTTACAAAGGATTTGATAAGTAGTAATATATTAGAGAATTGAGCTCCATAATGCAAGGTATTATATGAGTAGTCCATTCTATTAGATTCTTCGGTCATTTCTGCTAACGGTAAATGGGAAACTAAATATTTAACCATCGAAGAATAAAAGAATAATATGTAAATGGGTCACTCTCTCACTCCCTCTATCTCTCTCCCCTTAACCCTAAACCCTTAACCCTTAAAATCTAAACCCTTAATATTAGGTGTGTATTAAAACATTATAAAAGTATAAATTTTTGGAGTTCTATTAGGAATTGAATGATAAATGATGATGAATGGGAAAATCTAAGGCACTTTAATATTTTCAACTAAAAAGTTAGAGCTCAATTAGGATTAGTGTTCACTTAGGGTTAGGTTTAGGGTTCAATTAATGTTCAATTTGGGTTAGGATTGAGGATGAGGTTGGGGTTTAATTAAGGTTATGAATTCAATAAGAGTTCAAATAGGGTCAAGGTTAAGGTTAGGGTTGGGGTTAAGGTTCAATTAGGATAAGAATTAGTGTTAGGGTTAGGATTAGAGTTCAACTGTAGTTCAAAGTTAGGGTTATGGTACAATTAGGACTAGTGTTCAATAAATGTTCAATTAGGATTAATACTTAATTAAGGTTAGTTTTAAAGTTCAATTAGGGTTTGGGTTAGGGTTGGGATTATGAATCAAGTAGGTTTGGGTTAGGGTTTGATTAGAGTTAGGTTTAGGGTTTAGTTAGAGTTAGGGTTAGGGTTAGGGGTAGAATTCAATTATGCTTAGTGGTCAATTACAATTAGATTTAGTGTTCAATTAGGGTAAGGGTTAGAGTCCAAATAGGGTTAGGATTAGAATAGAATAAAGTTTTGTGTTTAATTATGATATCTAGAATTTAGTATAATTTTCAAAAATGAAATGATTTGGACACAAAGAAAAAAAATAGAAAAGTTGATTTTAGATAGATCTTATTTGTTAATTTATTCTAAAATTCTAATTAATAATTGTTTAATTAATTTAATATTTAATTTAATTTAATTTAATTTAATTGTATTAGATAATTAGTAAAACTAAACAGATAATAAATATTTTATGGATTTTCAAAATTAGAAGGGTTAGGATTATAATTTTATAACTAAAAGTAATTATAATCTTGTCTTTCATGTTGTGCTGCAAATGCTACTAGCATATACATATTATTTATTAATATATAAAAAATATGCCAAGAGATATCTTTGTCGAGGCACCTATTTTATAATAGTTCAACTATTGGTCCATTTTTGTTCAATATAAGTTGTATTTTAAATCTTTATGTGTTTTTTTTATAACAACAAATATATTTTTTGTGTTCAACTATTAGTCCATATGTGTTGAATATAAAAGGTAGAGATACCAAAGATTTATGGTTATCAATAAGTATTTGGCCCACTTAGGTTGTATATTAATTTTAATTTAAATAAAAATATCATATTCTACAAGCAACAAATGATATTTTTTTGGTTCAACTATTGGGGGTTCCATGATTAAGTTTTGGTCAAACCTTTAAAAAAGTAAAATTTTAGACACTTCTCAAAAGATCTGCCAATGTGCCGAGTTGTAGGATGAGTTGCGCGTCCAAACATTAGTTATAGATAAATAAGAGACTAGTCTACATTTAAAAAAAAAATGAAGGTTTTACAATATTCCAGTCAATTGATAGATGCTGAGAAAGTTAGCCTACACGACTACTGGGCCCTCTCCCCTAAACGAATAAGGGGACATCACTAGGTCGATGACAAACAATGACATAAGTTGTTTTAATGAGGGAACACGGGACCAACAAAAGACTTAGGAAAAATAAAGTCAAGTGAAGGAAATAAAACAATAAAACAAAAGGGGGCCCACCCTAGACGTACGAAGCGATGGGGCTTAAGTCATTTTAAAGCCTTCCCAAAAAGTAACAGCCAAATAGATCCCATCGAAGGTGTAAGATGAACACTAGGGTTTTACATGAAGACGAAGGTAAAACCCAATCCTTAAGCTTTTCCCAAACACCATAGATGACCAGAGACATAAGGCATGATAAAATAGAACACAAAGAAAAAAACTTTGAAGTTCCATCACTACCCATAACCCTAAACCCTAAACCATTAACCCTTAACCCTTAAACCCCAAACCCTTAAACCCTCTACCCTCTCTCTCTCAAGTCTCTCCCTCCTACCCCCTCTCCCTCTCGGGTCTCTCTCCAAGTCTCTCCTCCTACCCCTTGTATTATCCTCTCTTGGGTCTTTCTCTCTCACTCACTCACTCCCTCTCTCTATCCTCCATGGCTTGTAAACCCTTCAAACCATCTACCCTCTACCATTAAGCCTCCTCCCTCTATCTCGCCCACTCCCTCCCTCTCTATCTCTCTCAAGTATCTTCAATATCCTACCCCTCTCCCTCTCTTGGTCTCTCTCTCACTGACTCACTCCTCTATCTCTCTCCCATAACCCTAAATCTGTAACCTAAACCCTTAAAACCCTCTACCTATAGCCACTCCTTTAGCTATCTCTCTCTCTCTCTCAGTTCTCACCCTCCTACCCCCTCTCTCCTCTCTCCAAGTCTCTCTCTCTCTCCTCCTCTCTCCATCTCTCCCCACCTCTACCCTCAACCCTAAACCTTAAAACCTTCAACCCAGCAAACTCTAAACCCATGAAACCCTTAACCCTTAAACTCTAAACCCATAATATTAGATTATTATTAAAACATTATAAAAGTATAAATTTTGGAGTTCTAGGAATTGAATGATAAAATGATGATGAATGGGAAAATCTAAGGCACTTTAATATTTTCAACTAAAAAGTTAGAGTTCAATTAGGATTAGTGTTCACTTAGGGTTAGGTTTAGGGTTCAATTAATGTTCAATTTGGGTTAGGATTGAGGATGAGGTTGGGGTTTAATTAAGGTTATGAATTCAATAAGAATTCAAATAGGGTCAAGGTTAAGGTTAGGGTTGGGGTTAAGGTTCAATTAGGATAAGAATTAGTGTTAGGGTTAGGATTAGAGTTCAACTATAGTTAAAAGTTAGGGTTTTGGTAGAATTAGGACTAGTGTTCAATAAATGTTCAATTAGGGTTAATACTTAATTAAGGTTAGTTTTAAAGTTCAATTAGGGTTTGGGTTAGGGTTGGGATTATGAATTAGGTAGGTTTGGGTTAGGGTTTGATTAGAGTAAGGTTTAGGGTTTAGTTAGAGTTAGGGTTAGGGTTAGGGGTAGAATTCTATTATGCTTAGTGGTCAATTACAATTAGATTTAGTGTTCAATCAGGGTAAGGGTTAGAGTCCAAATAGGGTTAGGGTTTAACTAGGGTTAGGATTTTATTTTATTTTTAGATTGCAGGAATCAGGTAGCATGACCCCCTATAAACTGCAGTGCACCTGGTAAACTTTTTAACATGACCAGCGGTGCTGGCGTGACACACCCTCCGGTACCACGGGGGTTGGGGAGACTAGACATCGTGACCAACCTCCTGCAACAGTAAAGATTTAGCCAACCGAGCTAGGGCCCCAACCCAACTAGGGTTAGGATTAGAATAGAATAAAGTTTTGTGTTTAATTATGATATCTAGAATTTAGTATAATTTTCAAAAATGAAATGATTTGGACACAAAGAAAAAAAATAGAAAAGTTGATTTTATATAGATCTTATTTGTTAATTTATTCTAAAATTCTAATTAATAATTGTTTAATTAATATAAAATGAATATTTAATTTAATTTAATTTAATTGTATTAGATAATTAGTAAAACTAAATAGATAATAAATATTTTATAGATTTTAAAAATTAGAATTTAGTTTAATTTTATTTGTAATGTCAAATATTAAAATTTAAGATTGAAATACTTAATTGATTTTAAAATATTTATAATTAATGTTCAATTTATAAACTAATATTAAGACATTAATAAATATACCTTACATAATGTATTAAAGATGCATCAAAGTATTTATCATTCCTTCCCGTGAATGAGACACGTGGCTCGCCCGTGATATCGAATCAATAAAGAACTCACAAATTTTGATCACGTGATGGCGGGAAACCGTGGATCTCAACCATCGACAATCCGTTCATTCAACATAGTCGCCAGCCTTGTTATTAACCATCGAGCACCTTTCTACCGAGATTATAACATCTTCGTTGATTTAAAACACGTGCATCTTATATAACTGCTTTAGTAACCCACAAAATAATGTATTAAAGACCCATCAAAGTATTTATCATTCCTTCGGCTTCACCGGATGAGACACGTGGCACTCGCTCGTGATATCGCGATCAACTGGTGGGGTCATCGCGGGATGGGAGGGAACGGATGAGATCACACGACGATTGATCTACGGCCATGCGAACTTGTCCCTTTGCAAAATAAAAACATTTATTAGGAGAGAGAGCCCAGTAGTCGTGCGGGGTATAAAATAAAAACATTTATTAGGGGAGAGGGCGCACTCAATCGTGATGATAATACCCAGTCTTACCACATATTTATACTATATATTGTAAATAAACAGTCCAAATGTAAATAAAGAAAGATATTTATACAATCCAAGAAAATAAGTTAATGTATTTAATAAAAAATTATATATCAATTTGTTTTTCTTTTTTAGATGAATTAAGAGTATGATTTAAAATATTTTAATTCAAATAACAAAATGATAAATTGAAGTGGGAAAACTTGAATATTATTTTAAAATTTTGAGGTTTTATATTTATATGTGTGAGGAGTTGATCTAATATTCCAGAAAATGAATGTTAAAATATCATGAAAAAAATAGGCATAGAATGAATGTAGAAGTAAAATTATATTTGCATATATTCATAAAATAAGATCTAATAAACAAAATATATATGCAATTAAAAATAAAGAGATTATATGATAACTTTAAGGCTAGGGGTTACAGTTTTGATTAGGATGCTCGCTTAGTTGGGTTATGATTAGAGTTATGAATCTACAATTAGGGTTCAATTAATGTTCACTTAGGATTTTTTTCGGGAGAAGTTTATTGAATGGTAAGTGTATTTTATAAAATTAATATGTCAAGAATTAATTTTAGATAATACTACATGTGATTTTTCATATGGTATTAAATTGTAGATTAAAATTGATAATAGATTTCCTTCCTTATTTTGCATTGTAAGCTACCATAATATATGGCCTTAATTAAAATTCTATTCATATTTTTAGCTTTTCTAAACTATACAACATGACATCCAACAAAAAAATTTGTTATACATTTTTTCCAAGCACAAATCCTTAGAATTCTTAATGTGTTACTTAGGTTAATTCTTTATTGCAATAAATAAATACAAACTAATATATATATATATATTATGGATTTGAGGGAAATTATTAAAATATTTATATATATAGAAAATTTTAAATGCAAGGGATTCAAGTACGTACCTTTGCTTTTGTTAATGTTGATGAAGATACAAATCTTGATGACGTGCCAAATTTGATGACATGATGATATAAAAAACTAGAATATCTTTGCTCTATGTGGCACTTGAAATTTTGTACAAAACTATAATTAACTCTACATCAAATTTGTGACTTTCGACCTATTTTACATCAATAAATATGAGCTTTGACACATGCCTCATAATCTAGCATGCAATATGTACTTAAATGCTCAAAATAATTGGGAGTAGTGTTGAGATTGGTGGATCTTTGGGAAGGTCCAATGCTTCACCTTTGTATCTCTCCCTATAGATAGAGGTAGAGATGAATATAGAATGAGAGAGGCAAAGGGATAAAATTAGATAGAGATATAGAGAGAGATATAGGGAGAAATAAATATATAGAGAGATAGGGAGATAGAAATAGGGGGGGAGAGATATAGGGAGAAATAAATATATAGAGAGATAAGGAGATATAGAGAGAGGGGGGAGAGAGAGAGATAAGTAGAGAAAGACAAATAGAGATGGAGAGGGAGATAGAAATAAGGGGGGAGAGAGAGAGAGAAAGAGAGAGGGAGAGATAGATAAATGGGAAGAGGAAGACATAGATATAGAGATATATGGGAATATAAAGGGACAAATATGTTGAGAGATGAATATAGATAGGGGGAGGAGCAAGAGATCAGGGAGAGATGGGGAGAGATAGAGAGAGGGACATAGAAAGGAGAGAGATATGTAGAGGAGGGAGAGATAGAAGATGGGGAAGAGGGAGATATATGTAGAGAGGGAGAGAGGGAGAGCGAGAGGGGGAGGATAATTTTTTAGTTTAAATTCTATAAAATATTCAATAAATAATAATATAAATATTATAAGAATTATATAATTTGTATTTTAAATTACACACTATATTTTATTTTTTGAAAAATATGTAATTTTTTAACCATTTTCCTATATATTTAGTATTAAGATTTTTACATCTTTTAACAAATCAATATATAATACAAATAAAATATAGCTAATAATTTAATTAACTAGCATACCTATATTAGTTAATAATATATGTAAAACATGCCGAGAGTTATCTTTATCAAGATGCCTATTGACTTGAAAAAATGCTTACATTTTCATGAATATGAATTTGGAAAGCAATCAATTTGATTTCATTATTGTTTCTGTCATTGTTTATCTCAATTCCCATATATAAGGGTACACATTCAAATTTGAAATCATACCAACTTGTCTATAACAACAATCAACCAAGAACAATAAATTTAAAAGTAGAAATGTTAATCAATAATGTGTGAAAACTTAACATCATCTTGTTTTTCATGCTTCAAAATG
Source organism: Sequoia sempervirens (assembly GCA_007258455.2). NCBI lineage: Eukaryota > Viridiplantae > Streptophyta > Pinopsida > Cupressales > Cupressaceae > Sequoia > Sequoia sempervirens. The sequence goes on from VDFB02270651.1 coordinate 668,921,235, forward strand.
TTTAATTCTTTTGTTGTTACACCCATAATTTCTTCTGCCACTTCTTCAAAAGTTGTAATCCAAGTGAATGAAGTATGGTATTGCACTTTGCATTGAAGTATATATTTATTGAAGTATGGTATGGTATGGTATTTAGGGAAAGTTTTATCACATCTTCCACAATACCACTGACCATTTTCATTAGTGTTTAGCTTCTTTTTGTAGTTCCTATCTCCAATTTTCAAGGGGCATGTTGTATAACAAAATTTTTCTACCTTAATGAAAGATAAGGTAGCTTTTATCACTATCCAATAAGGTTTACCAAAGTTGGCAAGGTCTCGATCCTATATTTGTAAGATACTAGGGTTAGGAACAAATAGGGTTTAGGTTAGGGTTGGGGTTCAATTATGGCTATTGTTTAATTAGGGTTAGGTTTCAATCAGGGCTAGAGTTTAATTAGGGTTAGGGTTCAATTAGGGTTAGGGTTAAGGTTAGGGTTTGGGATAAATCAGGGTTAAGGTTCAATTAGGATAAGTGTTCACTTAGGGTTATTGTTAGGCTTAAGATTGGGGTTAATAGTAGGGTTAGGATTTAGACTAGGGTTAATTAAATTATATTAGTTTATGTTTTTATTAAAGATCAAATATAGAGGTAATTTTGAAAATTATATATCTATACCTTTTGATTTATGTTTTAGATCTAAGATGATCACATTATTGTTTATGCATTACCTAAAATAAAAACCTTATTTATAATCGTAAAATAAAAACCAATGACATCATAATTTAAACAATAACAAACAATACAACTAATTAATTGAATATTTTATAGAATTTAAACTAAAAAATTGATTAAATTTTTTTTTTTTTGATTTGCAAGATTGATTTATATATTAGATTAAAAAAGGTACAACTATCTACAAACACGGGAAAGCTTCCACCATTGATTACCAGCAAACCCATCCCAACCACCACTACCAAAAACCACCCCGAAGATGGTCAAAACGAGACCCAACCAGCCAAAGACAGGGAGACCCCTCCATCTAGAAACCACCACCCCGCCATCCAAGCCAACTACCAACCAAAAATGCCATAAGGTTTCAGAGTCGACCCTAAACATACGAATCCCCAGTCACCCAAAACTCCCAAACTAGCCATTAGAGATCAAATTTATAAACTCTGGGACTGAAAGACGCCATTGGACCATAGAGATAAACTCTAAAAACTATTAGAACCAACAAATATACAAGGCATTCATAGGAAATTATTTAAAACAACAAAATCTTCAAAGACTTTTACCCACTCGACATCACCCACAGCCATCAGGCCGAAGAATTTCTTCAGGAATTCAATGGCCACCGTCGCCACCATTCTGTGCCTGCTCAATGTCGGACCGCTCAAGTCAAGAAGGAACGGGAAAAGCTTTACGGCCTTGTCCGAACCTCGAATAGCTACAAAGTCACTTGGTCTTGGGATGCCTCTTCCCTCCACCACTAAACTCAACACTTCATTAACCCCTCCCACCAGATCCTTGCGAAACATCTTAACCAACAATAGTTTAGCCACAGCCTTGGACTCATCGTTGTCTAGAAGAGATGCCAAAAACTAGAGGAGATGTGTAGATTGTCCTTGTTGAACTCCTTGTTAGCCAAATGACCAGCTCCCATGATCATTTTGGTCGCCACCAGAACTAACAGGTCCTTGTTTAAGAGGATCCGCTTCAGTTGTTGGTCTTTAACTTCTCTGAAGGAGGCTTGTCTAGCCGAAGATTTCAGAGAGATTGGCGTGTCTGCAACAAACTTATCCAGACCATCCACGAAGACTTGAATGACAGCGAGAGATCGCTTCACCATGAATGCCACCACCAAAAAAAAAAAATTCTGCTGCAAATGTCTGCCACTAAAGTCGCCACCAACCGATATGAAAGGGAATGAAATGAAATTTTTTAATGATGTCCACGAGACCAAAGAAGCCTATGGAACCCAAATGACTTTCCTCCACACGTGCCACGTGTAATTTGAATGAAACTGCCTTTAGGGAATGATGCCTACGACATCCTCGAGCTTTGTGAAGAAAATTTCCACCTCCATCACGTGACCATCCTCCTTTTCACACCCACCAATGTATGTCCCCCATAGCCCCTTCCTTTTTTCCACCTCAACTCCTAGCTAGCTCTCCTAGCAAATCAGTTCGGGGATGAGAACAGAAAGGAGGTAGGGGGAGCCCACCCATTTGCTAGCTATCTAGCCCCAAGAATGCACCCGACCTCATGCATGGATGCATAGCATATATATCCCATAGTTTCTTGATTTTCTCGTTGTCAGACTCCATGGAAGACTTCGTGCAAACTGTCAGCGTTTAATAAAAATCATAGTTAAATTACTACTTGTTGGAAGGCTATAAATGAAAGCCCCGCCATCTTTTAGCTAACTATGGCGTTTCATAATAATTAAAAACATTTTAAATATAAAAATTTAACATTTATTTTAAAAAATAAGATTATATTTTAATTTTAATTTTATTAAATATATCATAGATGTAAAGTAAAGATAAAATATTTTTCAACAAAACAAATAAAAATGATAAACAAATAATGTGATTAATCAAGAATAACATGATATTGCGAAAAATATAATAAATAAAAGAATATGCATAATTGTACATAAGCCATCAAAAGTCTAAATATACCTATCTTTATATAAAAATAAAAAATATTTGAAATGACTAAAAATTATTAAAACTTATTAAGCTCCATGAAAAAACACTACCTTCCATATAAAGAGTATACAACAAGATACTTATAGAAAACAAATTATGTAGGATACCAAAAAATTGTTAAAAACATAAGATAAGATAAAATTATAAATGAAATTAATCATATTAATTTCATAGTTAAAAAGATAATTCTATGGATCTTTAAATATACATATATAATAATATTTAAATCTTTATTTAAAAAAATATATATTATATTTTATAAACTTATACATTAAATTTTTTAATATTTAAGTTATACTAAAATCTAAGATGTTCAATATTGATTATTATTTTTAAATTATAATATTTCATTTTAAATGTTTTGATTTGGAAGCAATGAAACATTTAAAATATATTGCACAAAAATTTCCTCGGGCCCCACCTTGTACAGTCCACGTGGCACCCGCCTGTGATTTTGCAATCAACCAAAGCACCATCGCGGGATGGCGGGGAATGGCTAAGATCAAAGGATAGTTGATGAACAATCACGCAAATTTGATCCCCTAGATGGGACACGTGTCACCCGCCTGCAATATCACCATCCTACACTCCCGATCACGGGATGGCGGGAAACCATTGATCTTAAAGGCATTTTGATCGACGACAGCGCGAATTTCATCCTTCTGAAAAATAAAATATTCATTAAAGGGAAAGGGGACATTACTAGGCGGATGGCAAACAACGACATAAGTTTTTTTAAAACCGTTCAGCACAGGGCCAATTAGGACTTAGGAAAATAAAAACCGTGGAGGAAATAAAATATTAAGACCAAAGGGACCAGGCCTAGACGGAATGATGGGGAATAAGATGTTTTTAAAACCCTTCAAAAAAGGTAACTGCGAAATAGATCCCGACCAAGGCATTAGGTGAACACAGGGGTTTAAGATGAAGACAAAGCTAAAACCCCGGCCCTAAGAAATTTTCCAACACCATGAAAGACTAGTGACATAAGGCAGGGCATGAGTGAAACAAAATTTGAAGTTCCATCACTACAAGCATTGGATAATTTTATATTAATAATTTTTCCTATCACAAATATAAAAGGTGAGCACAATAAATAACATGTATTTTCCCATTAAATGTGAGGGATTTTCAAAAAGTTTTAGTGTTCAACTATTGGTCCATTTTTGTTCAATATAAGTTATATTTTAAATCATTATGTGTTGTTTTTATAACAACAAATATATTTTTTGTGTTCAACTATTAGTCCATATGTGTTGAATATAAAAGGTAGAGATATCAAAGATTTATGGTTATCAATAAGTATTTGATCCACTTAGGTTGTATATTAATTTTAATTTAAATAAAAATATCATATTCTACAAGCAACAAATGATATTTTTTTGGTTCAACTATTGGGGGTTCCATGATTAAGTTTTGGTCGAACCTTTTAAAAAGTCAAATTTTAGACACTTCTCAAAAGATCTGCGATGTGGGGAGTTGCATGATGAGTCACACCTCCAAACCTTAGTTATAGATAAATAAGAGACCAGTCTACATTTAAAAAAAAATGAAGGTTCTACGATATTCCAGTCAATTGCTAGATCCTGAGAAGTTAGCCTACATGACTACTGGACCCTCTCCCCTAAAGGAATAAGGGGACATCACTAGGTCGATGACAAACAATTACATAAGTTGTTTTAACGAGGGAACACAGGACCAACAAAATACTTAGGAAAAATAAAGTCAGTCGAAGGAAATAAAACAATAAAACAAAAGGGGGCCCACCCTAGACGTACGAAGGGATGGGGCTTAAGTCATTTTAAAGCCTTCCCAAAAAGTAACAGCCAAATAGATCCCATCCAAGGTGTAAGATGAACACTAGGGTTTTTACATGAAGACGAAGGTAAAACCCCATCCTTAGGCTTTTCCCAAACACCATAGATGACCAGAGACACAAGGTAGGATAAAATAGAACACAAAGAACAAAACTTTGAAGTTCCATCACTACCCATAACCCTAAACCCTAAACCATTAACCCTTAACCTTAAACCCTCTACCC
>VDFB02270651.1:668926071-668960154 GCA_007258455.2 Sequoia sempervirens
TAGAAAATAGATTTTTGTTGGTTTAAATTCATATTGCTGATTACATTGCACAAAACTTATACTACAAAAATTTGTATAAATGTCAGGATGGTATGAGTTGTCTATGCTCACATTTTTTTCATACATCTACCAAATCATTTTATCAAAAGTTCTTTGCTTGTAGCTGCTATGGCTAAAAGCCTAAAAACCGTTGCTTTTGAACAAGTTATGGTGCTTGGAAAAATCTATCAAAGCATAATATTAGCAATAGCATAGACAAGGTAGTGAACTATTTCCAAAAAATGCCTCAAAGAAATGTATGGTCTCATGATGGAATTCCATGACAATCCATAGCAATTTGTTTTGTGTAGCATTAAGTTATGGCATTCCATCACCATGAGACCACACATTTCTTTGAAGCATTTTTCAAATAGTTCACACCTATCTTACCATTTCATACATGTCTACGAAAGCATTTTATCAAACAGTTCAATGCCTTCATGCTATGGCTAAAAACCTAAAACAGGTGCTTTCAAACAAGCTATGGATACCAAAGCATAATAGTAAGCAATAACATAGACAAGGTAGTGAATTTTTTGAAAAAATGCCTAAAAGAAATGCAGTCTCACGGTGATGGAATGCCATGACAATCTGTAGCAATTTTCTTGTCATGGCATTCCATCACCATGAGACTAGATTTCTTTGAGACATTTTTTTCAAGTAGTTCACTGCCTTGTCTATGCTACTGCATTTTTCATACATGTCTACCAAATCATTTTATCAAACAGTTCATTTCCCTTCTGCTATGGCTAAAATCCTAAAACAGGTGCTTTCAAACAAGCTATGGATGCTTGGAAAAAATGTATCAAAGCATAATAGTAAGCAACAAGCCATGGTCTCATGGTTTTTTTTGCGCAAAAATCAACTTGATTGTATTCACGTTTTTTGGCTATTTTGCAGTTTGAAACGGAAAATAATCATTGACCAAAAAGTCAATGATTTTTTCAAAAAATTGGGGAAAAAATCATCTAGCTTGCAAATTTTTTAAAAATTGCGATTAATTGGGATTTTTTGCAGATTTATGCTTCTATGGACTGCAATCTATTCAATACTAATTTCCACCATAAAGTAATTACATGCCTATTTATTTTAAACATTCAAGCAATGATAATACTACACATGACATTGGAATGCAGCCTGGTGAGGGTGGAGCACAACCTGCAGATGAAGGTCATGGTGTGCATCCTGGTAGTTTAGTGCATGTAGAGCGTGATCAACATGTTGAGCATGATCAGGCTAGAGAAGATCAGGAACATGATGTGGCCCCATCAAGTAAAAAGGACCACTCTAAAGTTCTTTTAAACATATTTAATTGCAATTGGTGTATTAATTAATGTAACCTTTTGTGTTTCAACTTTAGAGCATGTAGAGCATGATCAACGTGTTGAGCATGATCAGGCTAGAGAAGATCAGGAACATGATGTGGTCCCATCAGGTAAAGAGGACCACTCTCATGTTCTCTTAAACATATTTAATTTCAATTGGTGTATTAATTAATCTAACCTTTCGTGTTTCAACTGCAGATCAAGATTTAGAGGGTGTTCAACATGTTGAGCATGAGTCTATAACAAAAGTTCAGGAACATGATGTGGACCCATCAGGTAAAGAGAACCACTCTAATGTTCTTTTAATTAATGAAATAATTGTAACAATAATAATAAAACATATCAGTTTAACATTTATTTCTTATTACAACAGACCCCCCTTGAGGCGGCGTCCATGTCATGAGCGGTCGATCTAGGGCGATACAAGATCACGAATCGAGAGGAAGAACAACAAAGGGGATATATATTGATTTAGAAAATGATACTCCACTTTAGCTTTATGTAGCTTTGAAAAGAAACAGAAAAAAAGTGATTGTAATCATATCATGACAACCATATTTTGATAATATGTAAAGCGAAAGAATAATATTATATGTTAATGAATGAATGTGAATATGTTAATTAATGAATGTTATATGTTAATGAATGAATGTTATATGTTATTAATGGATGAATGAATGATTAATGTTATATGATTGGGTATGGGGAATTGAGAGTGATGTGAGGGAGGGGCCAAATGAGCTTCCACCATCACGTGGTTGGCCCTGTTAAGTAGAGAATATTAAACTATTCTTGAAACAAAGAGAAGCTCAATAAGGTAATGCACTTTTCAATATAAGAAATGCATCATTTGAAGCATCAAACCAATATGCAAAGATGAAAGAAAGTGCTAACTTTTCACTATGGTGGCAGAAAAATGATTCTTTATACCCTGAATCCATGCTCTGCATCATAATTTTAAGTTGTTTCCATTCCAATGTTCTGAGTTTAGTTTGTTTGTATGGCTTTGTATGAATACCACATTGTGTTGTGTGTGGATTTTGTTTCAAAGCTCTGTTTCTTCTATTTTTAGTGGTGACATAACTCTAAAATTTGACTTTTGTGCATAACAGGTTAGTGGAAAAATTGACAGCTTGAAGGGTTTAGAGGCTCGATTGAGATAGATACATGGATATTTGGATCTTGTTGTTGATGGGAGGCCGACTTAACCATGAAATTTTGTACCATCTGCAGGTATGCAAAAGTTTCTCTACTTACATTCATTCTTGATCATAAATGTTGTAAATGATATTAATGCTTCAAACTTAAGATTCGTTTCATTGTTATAATGATCAAAATGTTATACTTTGCTATACATTCAAGCATTCTCTTGCCCCCTACCCTTTGCTCTCTCCCCCCTCCTTTTAAGAATTTTATTTGTCATAAAAGATTCACATTTCTATCTCATTTACACAAATTTATGTGAAGCGCTAGAAGTGAATAAAGATATGTAAAAGATGATGGATTATGTCTAAACAACAACTTTACATCTTATAGCTAATTAAATCCTTAATATTTGAATATTTTAGAGCTCCAATAAAATAATTGCCCGATATTTGAATACGAAAGGACGTAACTTGATTGATCTCTCACCGATGGTACATTTCAAAAAATATTTTTTAAAAAAAAATTGCATGCTTTCGTTGCAATTTCGATGAACACATCCAACGAATCACAGAAAAGGTCCAACAAAGTTTCTATAGCTGCGATGAAGGCTTTGTCGTAACTCCTTGTTCATTTCATCGTAATTACGATGAAGTCCACCGATGAATCATAGAAAAAGGTCCGACGAAGTTGTTTAGCTGTGACGAATGCTTCATCGTAACTCCTATTCCATTTCGTCGAACTTTCGACGTAAATAACCGACGAACCACAAAAGGTCCGACGAAGTTGCTTAGCTACCATGATGGATTTGTAGTAAATACTTTCCCATTTCATCGAATTGGCGACGAAAATATGGTGTTCTTTCGACGCCCATTTCGTTGATATTCTGACGAAAATCAGAGCCATTTTATGATGCCGACGACCAACGAATCTGTGCCATTTTTTTCACGTTTAATTCATCGTCGGACTTGCGATGAAAAAATAGCGATGAAAATGTTTTCGCCATTTCATCGCTACTCCGACAAAGATTTGTTGAACCACCGATGAACGTCCATTAGAAAATGGTGTCAAATTCAATAGTGTGTAATTCAAATAGAAAATGAATAATAATTATTTATTAAATTCAAAGTAAAGCATAATTTATATTGGTGGAAACTTGAGAATCTCCTTTAAAGCCCTTTTCGTTTCATCAATTTTGGGTAAAAAAAGGTTGTCAGCCACATACCCTACACATACCCATCATATCACAACTTTTTGGTCCATTATGATCCTGCACATACCCTTGAAGAATCCTTCAATAAATTTCAACACTACCATGAAGATTCTCCTAAGATAACTCTTACACTACAACATCTTGATTCAATAGATACCACAAATGTTGATGAACCATTGGATTATTTTTAAAATGATGAAGCTTTGGTTTTTTTTTGGGAGTTTATGAAAATATACCAAATCATCATCACAAATGAATATTCACTTGTGCCTTAAATATTAAGGGATACTTTGGTGAAAAAAAGAAATCAAGTTATATTGAATAAGATGAACGTGAAGAAATTCTTGAAAATTAAATCCAAAGTACACTACTTCTAGGGGATACAATCAACATACCATTGGACACATCTAGTGATGAGAAGGTTATTCAAATACGGAAGTTTCTTGATGATGAAGAAAAAGAGGATCATGAAACATTATTACATGACTTTCCTATAGTTTTTGCTTGGACTTATTCAGATATGCTAGGTATTGATGCTAAGATAGTTACACATAATATTATTCTTAAAAAAAATGCTAAACCTGTAAGAAAAAATATACGAAAGATGAATCCTAAGATAGCTTTATTGGTAAAGGATGAAATTGAGGAGCTCTCGGATTATTGTTTCATTTGTCCTATTGATTACTCACCTTGGATATCCAACATTGTGGTGGTGGAAAAACTTGATAATCATATTAGGATGTGTACCTAGATTTTTCATGATTTGAATAAAGCATCACTAAAAGGTGATTTTCCCCTTCCTAATATTGAAATGATAGTGGATTCAATCATGGTCCATGCTTTATTATCATTCATTGATGGTTTTTCAAGATATAATCAAATTTTCATCAATCCTCAAGGTCAATATAAGACATCTTTTACTACACCTTGGGGAACATTTTGTTGGGTTATTATGCCTTTTGAATTAAAAAATATAGGAGAAACATATCAAATAGTTATGACACTAATATTTCATAATTTTATTCACAACATTTTGGAAGATTATGTTGATGATATTTTGACTAAATCTTTAAGTCATCAAGACCATGTCACAATCCTTCCTAAGGATTTCAAAAGAATTCATAATATAACATGAGGTTAAACCCAAATAAATGTGTGTTTTGTGGGGATAGTGGAAAACTCTTGGGTTTTGTAGTGTCACATAGAGGCATTGAGGTGGAGACAAAAAAATTTGATGCTATCATAAACATTCCACCTCCTAAAAATATTTCTCAATTGTGTAGTTTACAAGGAAAGATTCAAGAAACTTTCCTATTTGTGGCATATTTGGTGGATTAGACTCTCCCCTTTACTTAACTTCTTAATAAGGAATCATAATTTAAGTGGAATAAGGATTGTAAACAAGTTTTTAAAATTTTAAAAGAGTATCTAGCAAATCCTCCTATATTGTAACTTTTCATTCAAGCAAATCCATTCATTCTTAACATATCAACATCCACTCATGCTTTAGCAACGTTATTGGCTCAACAAGATGAAAGTTGGAAAGAGCATCATGTTTATTACATTATTCAAACTTTAATTGATTATGAAACTCGATATACAACCTTAGAAAAGCAATGTTTGGATCTTGTGTTAGCTACTTGTAAATTGAGATAGTATTTATTAAATGCAGAGGTGCATGTTACAAATTTTAATATTTTAAAACACATTTTTGCTAAAACAAATTTGTCAAGATGCTTAGCTAAATGGGTTATGTTGTTGATTGAGTTTGATCTTAAGTTTATTCCTCTAAAGGCAATAAAAGGACAAGCCTTGATTGACCATTTAGCTAACACTCCTTAACCATTAACATCACCTAGTCATGACTCATTCCCTGATGAAAGGGTGTTGACAATTGAAAAATATACATGGGAATTGTACTTTGATAGTTCTATGTGTTAGACTAGCTCTAGAGTAGGGGTTATATTAATTTTTCCTTCTGAAAATCCTATTCCCTCAACTTACCATTCAAAATTGCTATGCACAAATAACATTGTAGATTATGAGGCCCTAGTTTCTAGAATACATGTGACTTTATCCTTATGTGTTCAAAACATTCATATGTTTGGTGATTCTCAATTGGTCATTAAACATATAAATGGACCTTATAAAGCGAAACATGATAAGTTATCCCGATATAAAGACCTTACAATGACATTGTTAGAATGCTATGAATTTTCTACTATTGATAATATTCCATGAAAGGATAATTGACATATAGATGTGATGGAAAGTATTGCTTCCCTTTTATCTCCTTAAGATCCTTCTATTGATTTTACATTTTTAGTGCACACAATTGTAAAATCATCAATAGATGAAACTTGATAAAAGATGTATTAGTGACCAATATTGAAGTCTCTAATGAATGGCACACACTGATATTCAACTTCTTAAAAGAAAGTACCTTTCCTAAACTAACCACTAAAAACACTAGATCTCATATTCAGAAACGTACAACTAGATACATAATCTTAGTTGATGTCTTGTATAAATGATCCTTTGATGGTCTTTTTCTTAGATTCCTTAAACAATTAGAGATCCCAATAGCTCTTGAGGAAGCTCATGCTAGTGCTTGGAGGGGGCATTTTTGGGGTATATTGTTAGTTCAAAAGTTCATCCACATGAAATATTTTTGGTGACATATGGAACAAGATTGTTTTGATCATGTTAAGAATACCATAAATGTCAAGAACATAACTATTTGATCCATGAGCTATTGCTTATGAAATTTTTGCTCAAATTCTTATTTGGCCATCCTCAGTTTCGGGTTTAGATCTCATTGGAAAAATAACCCCACCTTCTTCTTTTGAACATATGTTTATAATTACAACATAAAATTATTTCTCGAAATGGGTAGAAGCCATTCCTCTTCATTCCACAACTGTTGATGCAATTTGTTGTTTCATTTTGGAACACATTATTTCTCACTTTTTTCATCCTTTCACATCAATTTTTGATAATGGTACACCATTTCAAAACAATTACGTGAAGAAATGTTTGGAAACATTTCACATTCCACATCATTTTTCAACACCTTAAAACCCACAATCTATTGGTCAAGGAAAGAAACTAATAAAACCCTTGAACAAATCTTACAAAAATAGTAAGAAAACACAATAAGGATTGGAACACTTAGTTATCTTATGTTTTGTGGGACTATCACAAAATTATTCAAACATCCACAAGAATAATCTTGTTTATGGCACTGACACAATAATTCCTTTAAAGTTAACAATTTCTTCACTAAGAATTGCTATTAGAGGGCTTATTGATGATGCCAACTATAAGGATAAATAATTAAAAAAACTTGAAATGTTGGATGAACAACACATCAATGCTCTCAAGCATCTTCAAGCCTATTCAAAATGAATGTAGCAAAGTTGCAATGATAATGTCATTCCTCATTCATTTAATAAAGGTGATTTAGTGTTATATGAAAATCAACATAATGTCAATGTCACCCTTGGTGAAAAAGGAAAGTTTAGAACTTAGATTGGTTAGGACCCTATATCATTGATGAAAGTTATGGGTCTAGAGCATACACATTAATAGAAATAGATGGAACACCTCTTAAAGATCCTATCAATGTTGTGAATTTGCATAGATACTACACTTAACATCTCTTTTTGAATAGTATTTGTATTAAAGCATGTTGCTAGATTAAGTAGATGGGTTTTTGTTTTATCTCACATTGCTTCATTCTTAACAAACATTATTGGTGTATCTTGAACTATATAGAGTAAGTTTTCATTATTACTTTTCTTTACATGCTATTCACATCCATGTGTTGTGTTAAATTAGATCATTACTTGCATTTAATTTTATAACTGGATCATAAGTACATTTATTTTAACACAAAACACTTAATCAAAATAAAGTATATGAGAGCATGAATCATAACCTAAGCTAAAACTACTTTATCCAAAAGAAATAAGCCAAGATATAACTAGTTAAGTCAAACTCCTAATGAAATACTTGAAAACATAAAAAAAAGAAGCCATCAAACAAGAAACTAACTGCAAATACATAATGGAAACCAGTTTAATGCCTCAAGCCTCATCCCATTGGGGGATTGGTACTACATTGATGTGGAATGTTAGCCCATTTCCCAATCCCTATATTGGAACAAGATTTCAAATGGATGTCATTACTGAAGATTGATAAAAATGGATACAAGATATGATAAAAAAATGGATGCCAAACTAAGCTAAAATGGATGCTAAATTCTAAAATTATAATGGAGAATTCTCTAAAATTCAATACAATATAGTTACTCTAAATTAATGTGGATCCTTTTATCATAAAAATGAGGACTATTTATAGGAGAAATCGATGAATCAATGGTCAACATTGATTTGATCAATCATTGGATGAAAATCAATAAGAGGAGAAGGCATGGATCAAGGATTCCCATCAATGGATGAGAATGCAACTTGAAAAGGATCAATGATTTTAATCAATGGATTTCAATGAATTGAAGAAGCACACTTCTTAAAAATTAGGAAGTTGTTACAAGATATTTCCCATTTTGGAGGAGGGAAAATGGAGGAATATTCTAGGAGAATATTCGCTTGTAAGTGGAAAGCTGAGAGAAATTAGCTAATTAAGTAATTTTAGAAATTACTTAATTGTGCATGATGGAGGAAATTAGGGATTTCATTAAATAATTAACTTATTTAATAAAGGGGGGAATGAATGAAATTCAACCAAATAATTAAGATCATTTAATTAAATGAGAAGACAAAAAATTTAATTAAATAATCACATTATCTAATTAAATAATACTATAATTAGTATGAAAGGGGATAAATTAGCCAATTAACACTGATTATTTGATTAATAGGAGAAAATGATAAATTTAGCTAAATAATGAAGAATATTTAATTAAATGGTTAAAAAGAGGTGATTCAGGATGAAATTGTGTTAGTAATCAAACTTGGATGTGCAATATCGATCAAGACAATTTTAAGTGTCTTACCCCTCTTTGAAGTGAGGTACCTATTACATTGGTTCAAAGGTTGATACTTTTAAGATCAACATTGTTGCTTAGATAAAAAAAAAAAAAATCATGATTTTTTGGATTCCCCACTATTGCTCGAGTGGAAGAAATTATGTTGGTACTAAAAAAATAAAAAAATCATGATTTTTTGGATTCCCCACTATTGCTCCAGTGGAAGAAATTATGTTGGTACCTTCCCCCTTGAGAGATTGAGGAAATTTTTGAATTTTTAGGTCAAGATCATGATGAAGATTTAACATTGGTTAAGTTGTAGGAAATAAGCTGTAGGATACAAAAAAATATGCTCAAAAACCTAAAAAACACCATAAAACATGCCTCATAGCTCAAAAATAAATTAAAAAGGATTGAAATGACATTTTCCCACCCTAATTAGGGAAAAACCCTAATTTTCAAGCTTAAATATAGGTTGAGGGGTCATTTTCAATTCATTTGCACTCATAGCTTTAGAGAGATGCTACTGTAACGATATGGTTGATCCAATGCTTCTCGAGCACCTTGTAGACAGGGTACAAGAGTACCAATGACCGACTGATGTAGGACCCCTAGTATGCATTTTGAAACTTTCTTGCTTTTCACATTTTTGTTCATTTATTATGCATTGAATTAGTTCATACAATTGTGTCATTGTATTGTGACACCTTTGTTGCGGTTGGTGGCACAATTGCACTATAGCAATGCATTTTTCAAAATGCATCACAATGTCAAATTTAGGTTTAGAGGTGAAATTTCCAGATAGTGTCGCTATAGTTAAATAACAGTGCAATGAGTCATTTTTTGTGAAATACCAGTCATCTCAGAAAGTAAACGTGCAAGATCAACAATGCCTTCAGTAATTTTCATTTAATCAGATTACCTGAAAGAGACAAACTACTATGCCACAAAGTGAAAACATACATAGTTTATTTCCAACATTAATCCTTTTGAGAGAAACTCATGCTTTACCAATTTCAACAACACCATTAACAGATTCAACAAACATAACCAACAACAATAGAAGAGAAAACATGAACACACAAATATACGTGGGGAAAACCATTTTGGGTAAAAAATCCCACACTCCAAAAGCACAGATCACCATATTATTCAGCAACAAAATGCAATTACAATACAATATTAGGTTCACAACCTTTATATGAGATCTTGTTCCATTTTGGAGAATATCTAGTAGCATAACCCATCACGACCACCTCCCTTAGTGAGAGACATGTCATTCGACTACACAGCCTCATGGCTCGACCACCATCCTCTTGGCCTCATTGTTGCACAACCGCTTAGCCTTCACCTTCTGCAAGATCCATCTCTCTCAACTACAATGGCATTCACATTCTGCTCTTAATCATTCTAGGAAACCCTAACTGCAACAAATGAACAACCATGAGCAGCTTAACCATCACAAATATGCAACCAATCACCACTTTCCATCTAATCATCAATCGGGTCCCACTAAGACATTCTACATAGGTCACCAAGTCAGCCAATGCTATATTGGGGGGACACCAATTCATCTCCCATCGATATAGGGAAGTCTTGCCGATGATCACATTGCATCTTCATTTCTATCGAGTCATCGATGAGACAAGATCAAGATTCCCGCCGAAGTCCATGAGACCCATCGGTTAGAGTCATCAGTCCATTAGGGGAACCACCTTTGGATTCCTACTGATAAAGCATTGTTCCAATGACAAGTGTCTTTAGTACGTTCACCATTCCATAGTTCCATCGATGAGACCCAACATGAAGTCTCGATGATACCACTAAGTCACACCAATGTTCACCGAGCACATGGGCCCACATGCCATCTGTCATCCACGTCATTACCACCTGTTGGCCTTCGATCACAATCCAAAATCCTATCGGGTCCCACAACACTGAATGTCATTGACCCATCGATGGGACAAAGAACAAGGTCCCATCGATAAAGAATTGTTTGGTTCAATATTCATATTATTGCTCCAAACTTGGTCCCCATAATTTTCAGCTTCGAAGTTGCTATATCGCCCAAAATCCAAACTTCAAAACCTCATTTTGGAGGTTGTGAATTTCTCGGAACCCGCGACTTGCCAACACCAAAGGGATCTCCCTATCGCTCAAAACCCGAACTTTCAAACCTCATGTTAGAGGTTGTGAAGTTCTCAAAACTCATGATATGCCAACAACACAGAGAGTCACAGTCATTAAGTCGAGAGGTTTTGAAACTTTAGAACCCTGTGACATTAGTTAGGAAAACATAGAAACTTGAGACTTAACTTAGGTTGATGAAAGGAGGAAAATAAAACTTCTCTAGGAAGTCGATCAAGCTAGTAAATTTGAGTCACATTTCCGAACATTCTCCTAATTGACGAAAAAATTACTGGATCCTTCCAAAGAAAACTCAAGAATCTTAAACAATGCTTTTGCACTCCAACCAAGAATCTTGCAATGACATCTAAGATTTCCACCAACTTAGGAAAAAATTCTAGCCATCCACCATAGGAAAAAGGAACAAGCCAAGGCATATATGCACTAGTCTCAAGAAAAAAAGCATCAGATCCTATAGACGACAAAGGAATCAACATTTCCACCACTCCACTATACTCACATTCTATATAGAAGAAATATCAACTTCAAAGCCCAAACCAAAACATAACTGTGAAGTCATTCTACAGAAACAGGATAGAACATCAACTATAACAACAACCAGAAAATTGAATGCTTCCATCTAACTAATCAACCCATGCAACTAAAAATAGCACACAAAGCAAGATCTAATCCATCCAATCACACATACCTCCAAGGTATGAACTTGAATAAACTCATGCCTCCTACATAGCCAACCCATCAACTATAAAAGTAAGCTCCATGTTCCAACCAGTCAAAGAAGAAAAAATACATCCAAGAACTCCCTTTGAATGGGTAATACCAAATCTGAAAGAACAAGGCATAATGAGTCTACCAACAACATAACATAGTGAGTGTAAACATGTAGTTTCAAGAAACCATCTATAGTGATATACAGAACTTGTAAATATAGCTCTCACAAAGAGTATGTACCACTCTCCCAAGATCTTCACATCCAACATAGGAAAGAGATAAAGAACCTCCAAGTTACCACCTAAGAACTTGAGTGAAAACAATAATGCCAACCAAATCTCAAACCGATGCAATATGAAATCAAACCTCCAAGAAGACAACCAAGACCAAAGAGAGCATCTCTACACATCATGAACCTGTAGAAAAATCCTCCTACATACACCCCTAAATGCCAACTGTGTCAAGTATGATCTCCTTTAGAATCCCATACAAAACAACATAACAACACCCAACAGTTCAATCTCCAAGAACAAACACAACATATATACATGTAATTGATGTAAGCTTCTCTAAGAAGATCAAACTATTTCATTTCCCATTTTAGGAAATATGCCCAATACATCTCCTAAACTCAACATCAATGAATGTAATCACAATGCATTAGGAGATAACCATGCTATCCATCTCTCACAATGAATCCTTCAGAATCATCTAATACTGGTTCAAGATCCATATCCATGAAAGAAATCATAAAACACTTGAGAGAAACAATGGGCAATACCTCTCAAGCGATAAACTTCCGAGTAGACCAAGAGTGGGGAATGAGAATGTTCCTCCAAGATATGCAAGCCATCATGACTCCTCCAAGATAAATCTCCTCATTGGTCTCTATGGAACTCACATTCAACCAAGGCATAGGCTCCTCGTACTTTCTACTAAAATATCAGCAAGAGTAACCATCAAAACTTTTATTATAAGATAAATATAGCCTCACCTTATTCTCCATGTATCCATGAGCACCTGGAAATGATCATCTCATGCTAAATTCCAAATTGCATTACTGTATTATCATGAAGTTCTCAAGGATATGACCAATGCATGCAAAACACAATGAGTTACTAGACCACTGTCAAAGGCTCCAATCATCTAAAAAAAGAACTTACAATGACATCATGATCTACACATCCCCCTTAGGAGATCCCATGCTCCAAGTGATCTTACCATGGTCTCAAGAGCAATGCCTCATGCCAAAACTCTAATGCACATGCAAGAGTATAACATAACATGAAACAACTCTAAACTAACATCACCTGTCAAGCACCACTAACACCTCAAAAAAAGATTCCAAGAATTCTCCATGGTTCTAAGATGTTGCACATCCTTAAATAGTGTCCATGAAAATGAAAAAGAACCCTTCTGCAACAAGAGGACCTAAGAGCTCATCATAGTAGCGTCTACAACACTAGAGAAAACCATCCATTACCAAGTGATCAATCAATAGTCATTGCTAAAGCTCCCATTGAATCGTGACAACCGAGCTCTCCAAGCATCATGACCAACCATCTGCTAATCTAGAAATCCTTCAAGTCTACACAGCAAAATGTCCTTCTGACAACAATACCAAGTGGCACCAAGATCTCCGAACCAAGCATACAACACCATCACTATCAAAAGCTTACACAAGGCAATGTATCCAAGCTATCCATGCCATTGTGATACACATGCTAGACGTTCCCATAATAGACTATTCAAGTACTTAGCATTACCAATCCTCTCATCTCAAAGAAACCACACCAATGCAAAAGTGACCAAAGACAAGGCCAACTAACAAGTCACACCAATAGTGAATCAACCTCGTGGATATAGATAGTCCACTTCCGAGTTATCTCACTGCAGCCAATGGGTAGCTAATCCACCAACCGCATAACTCAAAGTTCAATCACAACGAACATGCAAACCAATCATTGAACTATAAATAGAAACATTGAGATCTCAAAGAGAATAACCATGTAGACAACATGACTCAAACACCAAATCAAGTCCAAATCTGATTTACCAATCATGTCCACAATGTTAACCATAGTCTAGGAAACCACCAAGCACCACCTCAAGAATGTTGAGTGATTAATTACTTACCAACACTCCCATGCAGAGAAAGAAAACACACCTTCTCTTACCATGCATGAAGCATGCATATAGAACTGCAACAATCTCATCCAACAATTCCCCAAAATCTAGGGTCTAGAAAATAGTTTAACAATAGCTCCACATAACCACAAGTTTTTCTTGACCATATAAAACCTACAAAACCACAGAGCCATGCAAGTACAAAGCATCCTTAAAAGGAAAAAATAATTCATGAACTCTAGGCCAATTTCAAGCCAACTCAAAAACCACCAACATGCACATGCATCCGAGAGAGATAAGCTATTTTAGAAGCTTCTAGATCATCCAATGATCAACTCCATAGCCTTCATGCAATCAGGGTAACATAAAGCTATGCATTCCAATATCAGGACAAACCACCCAACATAAGAACATTTCTCCATAGCTGAGAAATAACCCAAGCTTCTTCATATCATCAAGGAGCCCCTCACACAAACACCCAATATAGAAGCTTTGCTACAACACAACCATAGAGAAAATAATATTCCACCCCATGCATCAGGGTTATACCACTGCCAATTAGGAACATCAGATCACAACATTCCAGTATGACTAGTTCTAGTTTCTCCATCTTCCCCATCTTCCATGTTGCGTGTTGTCTCAGAAACTTAAACAAAAAAGGAAGAACTTATAATCATCAAAGGATCAATACATCGGCCGATTCCTCCAAATTTCTTCAAGCCTGACAGACGAAGAAATCTTCATAGAAGGAATACCCAGAACCAAAAACACACTAGAAAGAAACACATCCTAAAAGAAGGCTCGGATACCACTTGTTGGAAAATACTAGTCATATCAGAAAGAAAACATCCAAGATCAACATTGCCTTCATTAATTTTTATTTCATTAGATTACCTCAAAGACACAAACTACTATGCCACACAGTGGAAACAAACATAGTTTATTTCCCACATTAATCCTTTTGAGTGAAACTCATATTTAACCAATTTCAACAACACCATTAATAGATTCAACAAACAAAACCAACAACCATGGAAAAATAACATAAACACACAGATATATGTGGGGAAAACCCTTTCAGGTAAAAAACCTGACACTCCAAAAGCCTAGATCACCATTGTATTATTCAACAACAAAATGGAGTTACAATAGAATATCAATCTCATGGCCTTTACATGATATTTACATCAGTTCCATTCTAGAGAATATTTGGAAGCATAACCCATCATGACCACCTACCTCAACGAGAGACATCTCATTCGGCTACACAGCCTCATGACTTGATGACTAGCCTCTCTCCCTCACTATCACATAGCCTCTTAGCCTTCACCTTCTATGAGATCCATCTCTCTCTCAGCTACCAAACCTCTTGGCTAGTCCAGCCACTGCCACAATGGCATTAGCAATCTACTCTTAATCATTCTAGGAAACCCTAACCACAATAGATGAACAACCACAAACAACTTAATTATCATAGACATGCAAACAATCACTACTTTCCAACTAATCATCAATGTGGTCCCATTGAGACATTATACATAGGTCACTGAGTCAACTATTATCAAATCAGGGGGACACCAATTCATCTCCCACCGATACAGGGAAGTCCCACCGATGATCACATTGCATCTTCATGTCTATCGGGTCATCGATGAGACAAGATCAAGAATCCCTTCGAAGTCTATGATTCCCACTGGTGAGAGTCATCGTTCCATTAGGGGAACCACCTTTGGAGTCCTATTGATGAAGGACTATCCCAACAACAAGAGTCTTCAATATGTTCACCACTCCATTGTTCCATTGATGAGACCCAACATGAAGTCCCGACGATACCACTGAGCCCCACTGACATTCACTAAGCACATGGGCCGATATGCCATATGTCCTCTACATCATCACCACCTATTAGCCTTCAATCACAATCTAGCATCTTATCGAGTCCCACCACACTAAATTTCATTGGCCCATTTATGGGACAAAGAACAAGGTACCATTGATAAAGAACTGTCTAACTGATATTCATATTATTGCTCCAAGTGGTCCCCACATCCATCGGCTTCTAAGTCGCTATATCACCCAAAATCCGAACTTCAAAACCTCATGTCAGAGGTTGTGAAGTTCCCAGAACCCATGACTTGCTGACAACAAAGGGATTGGCCTGTCGCTCAAAACTTGAAATTCTGAACCTCATGTCAGAGGTTGCGAAGTTCTCAAAATCCGTGACATGCCGACAATAGAGAGATTCATAGTCACTAAGTCAGGAGGTTCTAAAACGTTAGAATCTTGTGACATCAGTTAGGAAAAATTAGAAACATATGACTTAACTCAAGCCAATGAAAGGAGGAAAACACAACTGCTCTGGGAAGTCGACCAAGTCAGTAAATTTGAGTCACATTTCTCAACATCATTTTGGTCCAACATCATAATTGTGAAATTGCAATGCGATTTCAATGTAGCATTGCACTAGGCAATTTGGGTTTAGAAACACACTCAAATACTGATGTGCAATTGTGCAGAGCAACACAAGTTTTAAATATGTGTGCAATTGCTGATTTAGGGTTTTGGACTCCTAATTTTGCCATTTTTTAGAAAATTTGATGTTGTTTGCTTCATGAATGTAGGAGATCATTCGATCAATCATGTCTAATGAGTTTCAGCCCAATATTTTGTCTCCCATTCTCCATTTTTGGGATGATGAGATTTTTTCCTTGGAGCGATTAGCATTAGATTTGTAGTACACATGCTAGATATCTAGACACATTTAGTGATGATGACTGCACTGTTGGAGCACTAGCACAATGAGGCCACCTCATTTCATCTTCCTACCAATGAGGTGATAATTACCTTAGAGGATGAATGACACATTATGTGCATCCCCCTCCATGGGGAGAGGGTCATTTATGACACCAAGTCTAGGATGGACATGATTTTTGACCGTGCTTGGGCTAGAGACCATTCGAGTTGACAACCCCTAAATAGACCTATTGGATTATAAAGGGTAGGTGCTAGATTTGACCATGGTTATCTAAGTGCTAATTTTTTAAGTATTAGTGCTTGATAGACATGACAAAGGATTTAGCTTCAGTTGGCGACCCTCCTGGGAAGGGATGGTGTAGAGGATGACACTCTATGCTTGGGGCTTCGTTTTACTTGCCTATCTAAACCATGACATGCATCAAATTATGTACTTGACGAGCCAAGCGATAGGAGCCGAAGTCTCACTAATACACATTTGGGAATGGGAGCACATTACTGTTCTCTAACCTATCATTACATTAGTAGAAACTGATCCTAATCAGCCTATTGTATACAAATATGGAGCTATGACTATATTGCAGCACACAAGCACCACGAGGATCACCTACTTGAGGTGTAGTATAGATGATATGATAATTTTTTGATGGAGGTCATGGATTTAGGTGCTTGCCTGGTATGATGACCAATATTAGTTGTTTTATGCACATAAGATGAGGCACATTCTAGGGTGATAGCATACCATGGTGGAGAGATATCTCCCTAGCCGAGTTGTTAGGTAGTTCGACGAGGTTCTAGATGTAGTAAAACCTACATATATGGATTTTTTTGCAAGGTCTATTTGAGAGACAGTCTAGGGATAGCAGGCCCCTCCATAGGTAGTCATTGATGACTTTCAAGCTCTTGTCCCATAGTTGTGGGTTTATGTTGAGGGTCCATATGATGTAGGGACCACACTTGCATACGATGCCTAGTTTCTTCAACATGCCTTAGTGTGGTTGACCAATCTAGTAGGGGGATAGGTTCCTGGTAGAGGTAAAGGCCAAAGGAATATCATAGGACAAGGTAGGGGATAGGGCAAAGGCTAGCATTGGCTTCCCCAAGATGGTCATGATGGATAGGTTCCAGGAGATGGATACTAGTAGTAGTAGCAAGATCAGGGTGTTAGCCAACAACCAGAGGTGGGGCGGGTGTTGGGACAACCTCCTTTGATAAATTTATTGAGACAAGCACCACCACCACACTAGCAATAATATTAGCCACAAGGTTGTGACCCAGAGGACATACAGATCTAGGAACTGATGATAGAGAGGGATCGACTTTGCCAGCATGTCTAGTAGTTGACTGGTGATCAAGATAGATATAGAGGAGAGCACAACTAGGAGCACCGGTTGATATAGTAGTCTGATTTGCAGTTGGCTCCAAAGATAGGTCACTAACAACACCTAGTTGTTGTGGCTATCCAAGCTCTGTAGGCATAGGGATAGGTTGTTTACACTCATATATATAGATAGGCCGTAGTAGAGGCTATGTATTACAAAACCCTTTATTATTGGGATATTGATCCTCACCGTTGATAGCCAAATTTTTCATAGCGGAGTAGAGAGGAACCTAGTGGTTCTAGAGGTGCTCCCTTAATTCAACAGTAGCCTTTAGGTAATGGTCACTAGCAACCTTTGGTGGGACACCAAGATCAATCTTGTAATGAGGACCGTTAGAGTCACAAATAGCCTTGCGCTTATAGACATATTTTTGATGTACAACCGTGATATGCTATATATATATAAATTCATTGGATTATTTTTGATAGCCACATGTATACAAATTTTGTATGACATTACACACTTATTCAAATTTTGGTATTATGATAGTCACATTTTGATGATGATGATATATATGAGGTGATTTGATGTGACACTATATTGATGTGATGTTTCATTTTATGTGATGCTTTATGATTATGTGTGGATGCATATGTTTATGGATGAATGCGTACCTTCATTATGCATATGATGTGATATGATGTATGGTTGATGATCTAAATGCAATGCGATGGTTGATTTACTTTAGTTTTCAATATCTTTCTATATGATCTGTTAGGATGTAGAATGTTTATGCTATGAGATGGATGTATTTATTTTTGTGTATTTTATATGCAATGATGTTATGCTTATGATATAATTATAATTATCCAGGATGTATGTACATTTATGGTTTGTGGATGCAAAATGGATGCATTTATTACTTTTTTTGACTTTCATGATACCATGTTAGGATGGAAAGAAGATAGAAGAATAGGATGGATTAACCATTAATTTTGAGATTGATGCAAAAGTTCAACTAGTCTATGATTCTTTGAGACTCTTATATATGGTGATGATATTGATGATTTTATTGTTTCAAGGATTGGGATACTTCATCATTTCATTTTTTATTTTTGATATAACACATAGATACGATGCATCACCATATTGATAACCAAGATAGATTTGTTTCTAGTGTGATGGAATTTGACTTTGCAAATAGATAGGAGTATCCTTGCTCACACATGACATAAAAAAAACTCATTGGAATGTACTTTATAATTTTAAAAAATTTCAAACCAAAGCATACACAATAGTCAATAATTTATTCAAAATGACCTCCCTACACACAACAAAGCAAGTATTTGCCAAGGTTATTTTACAAGAACATCCCACAAGTACAACAAATGAAAGATAATGATTGATTCCCCATTCCTTTCTCTCTAAATAATTTTGATAGACATCATCGAGAGATCCTTGGAATGGGTTAAAAAGATGAATCATAAAAAAATATCAAAATAAACAAATAGTCAATGTTATTCGTATCTATTGCCAAAATAACATAACTAAGATGATTTTCAATGATGATGTTCATTGTATAGGAAGGATGAATCCTAGGAAATGTTTATCAGATGTTTTGATCAAGACTAATTATTTTATAGGCCATTGATACTAACGTTATCAACTTGTTTACTCATGGTCACAAATTTATATTTTTACATTTAGGTTCACACTTCTCGAATTGCCACACTTGTTTCCACTTGTATTACCAAATGTTGAAAGTGATGATTAGTTTATTATGAATAGATTTTTATTGTTGGGGAAAGTGAAATGGGTTGATGGTTTTGGAAATTTTGGAATATTTCAATGTTTTTGATGTTTTTGCAATGTTTTGAGGATTTTTTTTATCTTTTAAGGTGTATGTGAATGTTTAGGTTTTTCAGGTTATTTGAGGGTTTTTAGGATTTTTGAATGTTTTCCAATGTTTTGGGTTTTCCAAGTTTTTGAGTTTACACCAAGACCTAAAGGGAAAGTGACCTAGTGCCTAAGGGTCTCATCAGTGATGGCCTTGCCTATATTATACATACAAAGATGACGTAGTTTGATTGAATCTGACCAATAACCCTTTATTGATGTGATATGAACATTTGATGGATTGTCCATTTATTGTGATAGAATCCTAAAGATTGACCTGATGCCTCAGGGGCACATCAATGATGTACCTTGACTATGTTCAAGCTTAGAGACAACGTAGTTAGACAACCGTGTTTTTTTTTTTTTTGATTTTTGACTTCTTTAAGGATTTCAATGTGATTTGGATTTTTTTTGGTATTTTGAATATGTTTTGAATGTTTTGGATTTTTTGACTGTACAACTTTTCAGATGATTTGGATTTTGGGCTATACAATATTTTGATGTTTTTAAGATTTTTTGATGATTTCATAAATGTTTTAGATTTTGGAGATTTTGCAAGTGTTTTTTGGATTTTTGATTTTCAAATGTTTTGGATTTTGAGAAATTTTGCAAGTTTTTTTAGATTTTGAGTGATTTTGTGAGTGTTTTTAGATTTTAAGAAATGATACCTAGATCATGATTTCAATTCCATGTTATGAGATACAAGAAATGGATCAAGATTTATTTGAAAACAAGAGTGTAATAACCTACCCTTAGTTTCTAGCAATATTTCATAGCTCAATGGAAAAAATAAGATAGGTAATATATATGTGAAGATTTAAAAAGAGTTATATCATACTCGATATGGCCTATGGAACTTCATGAAGAAAAAATGGTAAAGATCCTATCAAGAGCTTGCCATGAGTAGAGTTGAAGCATATGCGGAACCTTTTTCATGGTCTAGATAAAGTGGAAGATCTGGATAAAGATGGATTGGATGGATGAAGGGGATATTGGATTTATCATGATGAGGATGAGATACTTCCACAAAAAAAGGATCATGTAGATGCTCGATTCTACTCATGACACCTGTTTGTCAGGTTTTAAACATAGTACATGCCCAAAGTGCCACCATAGTGGTTTTCACTGGAGGATGATTTTTATCTTTAGTATTTTGTTGATTTTTTTTATTCTTTTTTCTTTTTTGAAGGTTTATGCTCATGTTGAACCACCTGGTTATATTGATGTAGATGTGATTGTCATAACATGCGAACAATATCCTACTTGAAGAAGCTACTATGCTAAGACACAAGAACTTGAATGCAACTTTGGAGAACTTTGATCTACCTTTTTGATACCGAAATTAACCTTGTCTATGTGCACACATCAGTATAGAGTGCCTTTGAAATCCTTATGATGAAGAGTAGTTTCCAACACACGTTGAACACGAAAATTGGATATCATGAATGGAATGTATGGTGACATGCATGATGGAATATGAGATGGATTGGTCAATAGTTTAGAACCTTTGATTCTTGAAACTTGGGAAGATGAGAAATTATGGAAGGTTTGCATGAGATTGGGACCAACTGCTTGATATAACTTGTACACCACTTAAGAAGATTTCTTTTTTTGCAAGCGTCTTTGATGAATATATTTACCCTTTTGATTTTACCACATATTTTCTTTGACTAATGGAGTGTGATAGGGATGATCATCTTTTCTATGCTTAAATGGTATCCATTTATATTTTCTCTATCCTTTTGGCTTGATTGCTCCTTTTTCTTTGGCGATGTTCTCCTTTATTTGATATGAATCTTTCTTTTTGTGTTGGTCCCAATTTGTGAATGGAATGATGTGTGGATGTTGATTCATGATATGGCTATTTTTAGTATTGACAAATTTTTTTCCATAAGGGTCCTTCGTGCCCCCTATGTTGGTGTTTACACTAGACAAAGTTTCCCCTAGTGTTAGGGAGACATTACTGTCATGTTTTGATTCTGCTAGTTTCAAGATGTTATGTTCAATAAGACCTAATACTTTTACTTGGTAATGTAACCTATGATCCATGACCACTAAATATGAATTTTCATGGACACATGATATTACCATTAGTTTTTGCTATTTAGGAATATTAATTGTCTTCTCTGATTCATAGATATCTTTATACTCAAATATCTTCTATTTGGAATGTGTCTTTTGTTGGTACCACTTCAAAAGATGTTGATGATGGACAATCACTATAAGAATCAAGAATATTGACCACTACTTGTTCTTGTGTGGAGATGTCAAGAGTGGGAAACCCTTGTTTTGGATGAATAACATCTATATTTCCATCAAAAGGAAACATCTCATGGGTATCTTCAAAATTTTGAATGGTTTGGAAGATGTCCATCACTTCATGACCATACTTTTGGGAAGTGAGCTCTTCATCTTGACTTAGGGTAGAGAAACTATCACTTACGGATTGGAGTATAGTATACAAATCATGACAATGTCATGGGGATATGGAATCTTGATCCTAAATCGATTCAAAGAAACTTTGGTTATCCTTAGGATCCTCCTCTTGACATGATCCTTGTGTGTATAATACATCATTGGAAAAAGACTCTTTGTGACATTTTGTAGGAATGGGTGAAATAAGGGATATTTCTTACTTCTTTGGAACTTCTTCAATATGACCAATCATGAACTCATATGAGGGAGAGATATCATAATATGATACATACTTGATGATATTATCATATGAAATATTGCTAGACACTATTTGTTGATGTGAACTTTTCTTTTTAAAAAATACCTTGACACATGTCTGATTCCTCCATGTTGTGATGAATGAATAACACAAATGTGTTCCACCATCTTATCATACTTATGGTTTATGTTGTTTTAATTTGATGCCTTGTTTGATTTTTTTTTCTTTTCCATGATTAGGCATAGGATTTTTGTTAATTTTTTTTGTATTTTATTCCCTAATTTTTTGTCAACATCGATGTCTTCTTGTTCAATAATATCTTGGATTAGGTGCTTGAGTCTAATTTTTTTTTGTGTGTTATGACCTTTGTATCGATGAAATTCATAAAAAATGATTCTATCTATACCTAGGAGGTTTTACTTGTGGTTCTTGGTAGTTTTTGAACTCTAGGAGTGTGATAAGATTTGAGTGTACCAACTTCTTCAATACATCTCCCATTGGTTCCCCTAAGGGAGTGAATTTTCATCTAGGAGCATTGTTTTATCTTTGTGGATTTGTTACGTGTTTTGTTGTGTGTTCGTTGGTTGGGTGTTTGTTTTTCTCAGACCACCTAGGACCACTTTTGTATCGATGCCACCATCATTTGTAACATTCTTGTTTTTGGCCCAAAAGTGGGGTTTTTTATTAGAACTAGTAGATGGGAAGTTGTCTTTGTATGGTTGCATGTTTTCTTGTGCAATAAGGTATCTTTCAATTTTAAGACCTCTAGGGATACTTTCTTTTCATATAATGTGATACATTGCATTTCAATTGAAAGGATAGATCTATGTCTATGTTGGTAATAAAGATACCTATTTATTATTCTTCAAGAATTGGCCATTTATTTTTATTGGCCCTATGCCTCCATTGTTGCAAGAAATTCACAAAGGATTCACCCTTATTCTGTTTAATGGTGTATATTTCTTCCAAGCTTACATCCATGTCTAGATTGTAGGAGAAGTGATCCACAAACTGATTGATTATTTCTTGGAAGGTTTGAATTCCTGAGGTAAATGTGAGAACCATTCTATTGTTGGACCTCCCAAACTTCATGGGAAAAATCACATCAAATAGGAGTCATTATATGTAACTCCCATACATGCCACATAACTCTTTGATATTATCTTCTAGATTTCCCCACCCCTTATATTTTTCAAACTTGGGGATCTCAAATCTCGATAGGAATGGTATCAGTGCAATGTTTCTGTGAAATAGGTATGGACACAAGTATCGTTGTGTGTGTGATTTCTTGGTTTCCTCTACTTGGACATCTTGGTTTTGTTGTGTGAGCACTCTAATTTGTGAGGAAAAATCATCTTGCGGGTTTGGTGGTAGAGAATACATGTTATATTGTGGAATGGTAGATGAATTAAATATGGGTTTTTGATAGGGGGTGTGTTATATGGTGTGTATGGAAGATTTTGATATTGTGTGTGTAATGGTGATAATGGTGGAGGTGTGGTGTATTCACCATGTGAAGTGGGGTTGAAGACATTTTATTGCATGCTTGCATATGATTGTTGTAGGCTATATAGTACAAGCCATGTTTTGCTATTGTTGTTGTTGTTGCATAAGCACTTGTTGTTGAGAATATTGTTTTTCTTGTAATTGTTGGGCTTGCAATTATGTTTTTTTTGTGCTTGAAGTTGTTGGGCTTGTAACTGTGCTTGTTTTTTTTCTTGTAGTTGAACTCATTGTTGTTGGGCTTGTAATTGAGCCTATTTTTGTTCCACTAGCAATTGAGCTTGGTATTGTTGTTGATAAGCCAATGTATTTTTTCCTTGCTATAATGAGGCGGTGTTTTGGTTTGGGACAAGCTAACTTGTTTGCATGTATTGGATTGAGATATTTTTATTTTGTGGACAGAGTGGTAGATTTTGGGGGATGATGTTTTGGTGATTTTTGGGTTGATTTGATTTTGTGGTGGCTGATGCATGATGAGATTTTCAAGGTTGGACATTAGATTTGGATTTGGTATATTTTTGCCTTTATTTTGTGCTATCATTCCTTGTAAAATTTGAGATTGGGGTGGAGGAATGTAGGCTTGAGGTCTCATTTAATTTTTCATTACTTGAGGGACCAAAGGTTGAGATGGTGTCACTTGGTATTGTGATGTTAGTGGTATACTTTGGTTTTGGATCAATTGATGGGGAGGGTTACCTTGATTGATTTGATGTTGAGGGACCAATAGATTGGATACATTTCCTTTATGTGTTTGATTTGGGACTATGGTTTTTCCTTGGTTGATTGGATTTGTGATTAATGGGTTGGATTTGTTTCCTTGGTTAGTTTGAGTGACTAGTGGAACTGTTTGACTTTTAAAGTCAATTGGATGGTTTGATGAAGATGGACCTTGTTGTGTTGATAATTAACCTTGTACTATGGTGCTCAATTGTCTTTGTTGTTCCACTTGGGGTGCTTGACTCACTTGACTTTGTGTAAGATTAGGAAAACTTTGGGTATTTGTGGTGGTGGAAAAATATTGTAGAGCATGAAATGTTGGTGTCCAGTTTGTGTTTTATGGGATGGTTGTGTCTTGGGTACCCAAAGTTACATTGTTTCCTAGATTTGGAGTGATACCAAGGTTGGTTCCTAGTCAATTTGTAATGCTAGAAGTTAGAGGCTGACTTGGCACATGTGACCAAAATGGTTGGGTGATAGATTGAACAACACCTTGTACCAAAGGTTGTGTGATGAATGTTTGAGGAATAGAAGCCACATTTCCTAAAGGTTGTTCCCTAATTGTGTCCAAATCAAATGAGGAAGGGAGTTTATCTCTTTCCTTTGATAAGATTAGCATGTATTGTGTAGGTCTCAACTTCATCAATGTGTTGATGAGATGGTGAGTATTGGGATCTTGTTGTGCTTCAGTTTGGTGGTGATGTCATTAATGTTGTCATTGATGTCAACATAGTTTAGAATATTGAAAATTATGCATGTATAGTTGAGATGTTGTGAGTACATGGAGCTATCATTATTATGTTGTAGATGTATTGAAATGATGGGTTTCCAAGTGCTTTTGAGAAAATTAATAAAGAGTGAAGTCAGAGTTATGTATGTGTTCAAAATATGCTCTGGTATGTGCTCTGTGTTTCTTTCATGTTTATCCTATGATCATGCGGATTTGAAGGTTTGTTGTTGGTGA
This sequence comes from Sequoia sempervirens, assembly GCA_007258455.2. Lineage (NCBI taxonomy): Eukaryota > Viridiplantae > Streptophyta > Pinopsida > Cupressales > Cupressaceae > Sequoia > Sequoia sempervirens. The sequence goes on from VDFB02270651.1 coordinate 668,951,598, forward strand.
TTTGTTGGCAATATCTTCTGATTTGTTATTGCTGGTTTGATGGAAGGTGAAAGTTATGTTCACCAGTGTGTGAACTATTTTGGCATAGTTGGTTATCTATGGACTTGGAGAAATTTTTCTACTCTACAGTCCTCTATTATTTTGTTCCAAGTCTTGCAGATCTAGAATATGTCTTCTAATGATGTTCTCTAGGTTCCTGCAAAGATGTTCGAGTTTTGGTGCTCTGAAAGATGAGCTTCAGAGTTGTTGTGTGGGATTGCATAGTCTAGATGGACTGTTAGAAAGAGTTATGTGTTCAAAGGTTATTACACCTACTATGGATGTATCTAGAAGTATCTAGGATGTGTTCTCATGCATGATGAAGCATGTTACATCATCCATGTGTTCTCTTCTTGTTGGAAAGCATGTACTTCAATGTTCATTTGTGTTTTCATTAGGTTTGGTCAACTTGGTGTTTAAACTTCATATAAAGAATTTAAAATTTAATTAAGTGTGTGGTTGATTTGAGACGTTGGTTTTCATCTTGGTCAACAAGGAAGTTGAAGCAAGTTATCGGTAAGTATAGAGGTATGTTACCCTTTAAATGTTTCAATTGTGGTAATATTGGTCATTATGCTTCAAGATGTCCAAATAGAACTGTACATAAGAAGAACAGAGATCATAAAGATAGAAAGGATAAGAAATAAAAAAAGTTGTACTTTGTTAGAGAAGAAGCTGGAATCTCTAATGATGAATTTGATTATGAGAATGATGGTAGTGAATGATTTCTTTTAGCTTTGGAGAGTAAATATGTGTGTTCTAACTCTAGAAAATGTGCAAGAAAAAGTGATTCATAAAACAAGAAGGATGAGATGGAAGGTACTTTGGTCACCGCATTTCATGCTAGACAAGATGAAGACTATTGGGTGATTGACAGTGGATGTTCCAATCACATGACTAGAGATAAAAGTAATTCTACTAAACTTGAAAAGTATGATGGTGGTTTGGTCATGTTTGGTGATGACTTAGGAGAAAAGATTGTTGGGAAAGGTACAATTAGTTTTGATGGAATACACAACACTGACGATGTATATTATGTAAAGGGTCTAAGGCATAACCTTTTGAGTGTTGGACATATGTGTAGCAAAGGTTTTAAACTTGTTTTTCTAGATAATACCTATGAGATCAAAAAAGGACCCGAAGCTATGGTTGCTACAGGAAGGAGAACTCATGGAAACATCTATCAACTTAAGAGTATTGATGGTAAGTGCCTTTCATATTAGGTTAATGAAAGTTGGTTGTGGCACCAAAGAATGGGACATGTAAAATTTGATAATCTAGTCACGATCAGTTCAAGAGATGTTTTTTGAGGTCTGTCAAAAATCATAAAGCCTGCTAATACAGTTTGCAGGAGTTGTTATCTAGGGAAACATATAATATGTAGTTTCAAAGTAAAAGAGAAAACTACTATCGAAATGTTGCAATTAATTCATACAGACCTCTGTAGTCCTACTAGAATAGGAAGCCTAAATGGTGATAGGTATTTCATGCTCCTTATTGATGATTATTCTTGAATGACATGGGTTGCTTTTCTTAGAGAAAAGACTCAGGCTTTGGATAATTTTAAATTGTTCAAAGAAAGAGTAGAAAATGAAGTGAACCTAAGAATCAAATGTTTGAGATTTGATAGAGGTGGAGAATACTTCTAGTGAGTTTAATATATTTTGTGAAGAGCATGGCATAAAGAGACACTTTTATGCTCCAAGAATTGGACTGTATAGGAAGCTGCAAGAACCATGATGAAAGAAGAAAATGTACTCAATGTGTACTAGAGAGACGTAATACACACTGGTGTTTATGTTCTTAACAAAGTTTAGATCATAGGAAAAAACACAAAAAATCCTTATGAGTTATGGACTGGTAAGGATCCTACTGTGAACCTAAGTCTATATGTAAAGCATGTGGAGATTAAAGTTGTGTTATAGCTATGAAAGAAGAGTTGCAGCAAATAGAGAAGAATCAGACATGGGAACTAGTTCCTAGACCTATGAATAAGAATGTAATTGGTTAAAAGTGGGTGTTCAAGAATAAGTTGAATGAAAATGGAAAAGTTATAAGAAATAAAGAAAGACTTGTATGCAAGGGATACTCACAAGTTGAAGGAATAAGATTTGAAGAGACATTTGCCATGGTGGCAAGAATGGAAGCTATTAGGATGTTCTTGGCATTTTCTTCCTACAAGGATTTCAAGGTATATCAGATGGATGTCAAGTCTAAATTTTTGAATGGTGAATTGGAAGAAGTATACATTGAACAACTTGGAGGATTTTAGTTATTAGACAAACTAGATATGGTTTGTAAATTAAAGAAGGCATTGTATGGACTAAAACAAGCTCCTAGAGCATGGTCAACAAGATTGGATAGATACTTGACACAACAAGGATTCAACAAAGGCTTTGCTGACAGTAATCTCTACTTCAAAGTGCAAGGTAAAAAAAATGTTGATATTAGTAGAATATGTTGATGATATCATTTTTGGAGTAAATGAAATTAGTGTAAGAGATTTGCAGAGGAAATGCAATTTTTTTTTGAAATTTCCATGATTGGCAAGTTGAATTTATTTCTTGGTCTTCAAGTAAATCAAACAGATAAAGGGATATTCATTTGACAATCTAAGTACGTGAAAAAGTTGTTAAATAAGTTTGCAATGGATTACTCCAAACTAGTTAGTACTCCTATGGTGATCAAATGTAAGCTAAGTAAAGATGATGAATCTGCTAAAGCTAATAAGAGAAAATAAAAATCTATGATTGGTGGACTGTTGTATCCTACTACTATCAAACTAGATATCATGCATGTAGTATGTTTAGTTGCAAAATTTCAAGCAAATCCTAAAGAGTATATTTAGATATCTTAAAGGTACACTGGATTATGACTTATGGTATCCTAAGGATGTTGATTTCACTTTAAGTGCTTATACCAATGCAAATTGGGTTGGTTGTGTGGATGACCAGAAGAGTACCAATGGATTTGCTTTCTTTCTTAGCGGAAGATTGGTTTCTTGGTTGAGTAAGAAACATGACTCAATTTATTTATCCACTGTAGAAGTAGAGTATATTGCTACTACATCCTGCTACTCAAAGGTTTTGTGGATGAAGCAAAATTTGAAAGATATTGGAGTGGTATGTGATGAGCCTATTCCCATTTTCTATGAGAATACAAGTTCCATAAACATCTCAAAGAATCACTAATGCATTCAAGAAAAAAACATATATCTATCAGATATCATTTCTTGAGAGAGAAAGTGTTGGAGAACAAAGTCAAGCTGAAGTATGTGTCAACAAAGGAACAAATTGTAAATATATTCACTAAGGCTCTACTGAAGGATAATTTTGAGTATCTTAGGGAGAGGTTGGGGGTCATTGGTCCTTCAAACTATTTTCACATGGAGGTACATCAGTCCAGTGGATTCACAAATTCTTCATTTATTTGGATTGATGAATGGGTCTACTCCGCAGGGGGAGTAGAAAGTTTTCATTGTTGCAATATGAGTTAAATGGGTGCACGCCTAAGGGGGAGTGATCAGAGCTTTTGATATTTTCCATTGATGTCAAAGGGGGAGAGAGAGGCATGTGAAAAAGAGTAAAAGAGAAGGAGAAAAGGTGTTCTCCCAGAATATTTTGTAGGGTGTTTAAAGGAGAATGTGGTCTTTGATGGTTTTTCACATAATATGTTGCCATAAATAACAAAGGAGGAGATTGTTGCACATGTGAGTAAGTTTGGTGGTGATGTAATTAATGTTTTCATTGATGTCAACACAGTTTAGAATGTTACAAATATTGCATGTATATTTGAGATGTTGTGAGTACATTGAGCTATCCTTATGATGTTGCAGATGTGCTAAAATGATGGGTTTCCAAGTGCTTTTGAGAAAATTAATAAAGAGTGAAGTCAAAGTTATGTATGTGTTCAAAATGTGCTCTGGTATGTGCTCTGCATTTCTTCCATGTTGATCCTACACTCTTGCAGATCTGAAGGTTTTTTGTTGGTGATCTATTGGTAATATATCCTAATTTATTGTTGTTGGTTTGATGGAAGGTGGAAGTTATGCTCATCGGTGTGTGAATTGTTTTGGTAGAGTTGGTTATCTATGGATTGGTAGAAATGTTTTTGCACCGCAGTCCTCTGTTGTTTTGTTCCAGGTCTTGCAAATATGGAATGTCTTGTAATGATTTTCTCTAGGTTTTGGAAGAGATGTTTGACTTTTGGTGCTTCAGAAGCTAAGCTTCAGAGTTGTGTGGGATTGCATAGTATGGATGGACTATTGGAAATATTTTTGTATTCAAAGGTTGTTACACCTACTGTAGATGTATTTGGAAGTATCGAAGATGTGTTCTTGTGCATGATGAAGCATGTTACATCATCTACATGCTATCTTCTTGTTCTAAAGTGTGTACTTCAATGTTCATTTGTGTTTTCATTAGGTTTGGCTGACTTGTTGTTTACACTTCATATGAAAAATTTGAAATTCAATTAAGGAAGTGTGTGGTTGATCTGAGACATTAGTTTTAGTCTTGGTTAATTGTTTATTTGGTCCACTCTCATTCTTTTCCACTGCGGGATGTTGAGTTGTCGACCTAGTTTGAATTTATGAAATGAAGCGTATGTGGCTGACCTTGGAGAATGCTTCTAAGGTTGAAGATGTTATAAATGGAATTTGAGATGCAAAGGATTAGATGATAAAAAAATTTAATCAAGTAAGCCACAAGTGAAGAGTAGAGTTGTGTGTAAGTGAGTTGAGGCAGTAGTACTTCATTGTGTTAAATTCCTGAAAGCAGTGAGCTAAAGGTTTCTAAAATCTTTTGATTAAGGCTGAAGGTGTGTGTAAATTTTTGTGGTGGATATTTTTGTTATCTTTTTCATCTGTAGGTAGTGAGCCTCCATATTGGATAGTGAGTCCTTTCTGTAGGTAGTGAGCCTTTGTATTTAGATAGTGAGTCCTATTTTGGGCAGTAAGCCTCTTGTATTTAGTTTTTCTATCACTTTATATTGTGAGCTAATCCTCACCATGGTTTTTCCCTCGTTGGGTTTTCCACATAAAATCTGGTGTTCATTGTGTTGATTTTACTTTTTGTTATCTACATTTCATGTTCATACTTAATAACAAAATAGCGTGGTTGTAAACTTGAAAGTGTTAGGATTTTTATGTTTGAATTTGGTGACAACTGATTCACTCCCCCCTCTTAGTTGTCTTTCTCCTTTTAACATTATAATGTTGTAACTCTTGGGTTGATTCAAATTTTAGTAAAAGAGACCCTCTAAAATGTTTAGGACCAATTATTCAAATGGATGATGAAAAGGATGAGTGATGTGGAAGTTGATCTTGTAATATTGGAAAAAACTAAACTTAAGGTTTGATTTAGGATGCTAATGAAATTGTAAATCCTAATGGTAGACTTGTTACCCTACGATATACTTGTTCAAAAGGATGTTGGCTAGTCTATCTAAATGTATAAAAAGGATTTATTTCCAAACATATAGCTAGACTAGGTGATAGGTTGATAATGACCCAAGTCGAGGAGGTTGTTATGTCTAAAATTTAAAGTTGTTTGTGAGATGATATGTTAAATGTTTTGATAGTGAATGTGAGGATTGATCATTATGTTTTAAACCTAAGAGGGACTTGTTTACAAGATCAAGGTGTTGAATGCCATTCTTTTCCATTGGAGTGATAAACCTAAGAAATCAATGTTTGTTTGAAGGTAGAACTTTAAAACAATGTTTTGGTATGCATTTCCTTGTTTTTCTCTTTGTTTATTTTTGGAAGCCAAGATATTTTGAAAGTAATACCAAGGTATACCTTCTTTGTGGGTTCAATTGATTTAATATTTGATTAATGAGATTTCTTTTACCACATCAAATGTCTTGATTAAGTTTAATCCAAGAATGTCTATGACAAGGAAAAATGTTTTCCAAAAATCTTGAAATTGTGAAAATCAAAGAGCTAAGCCATAGTGCCCTAGGTTAACTTTGATATAAGTGACTAGAGATATGGTCAAATATGTTGGGAAAATACTAATATATTATTTTAAAAAAAGATATATTTAAAGGAATGCAACAATATATTGTCCTTGAAGTGCACTCACATATAAACAAAGGATTTGAAATTTTTGACCAAGTTGATGTTTGTTTTTGTTAGAATTCCAAAAAATGTGTTTGACTGAATCAATGCATATGGGAGATAGTTCATAAGTCTTCTTCCATAATACTTACGATTTTGGCTCAACAAAATCAGTCACTCAACAATCTAGAGGAATAAAGGTACATTACTTTTTAGAAGGCTTACCCCAACCCCAAATAAATGATTTTAAATCCAAAATTATAGAGGGGTCAAATATTCCATGTCAAGGAAATGTGTCATCTTGATACACCTAGTTTTGTACAAGAGAATTAACTCTTAATCTTTATGCCTCAAATATAAATCATACATGGTAAGTAACTTCTAGGAGTGGTGCACCACCCATGTACTACTTGAAAATGATGTTTCATAAATCTTGGTTGACCTCTAGACAAAGGTTTGTAATGACAACCACAAACACTATAATGCATGCATCATACATAATACAATTAAGGCTTTAGTTGTCCTATACAACCCATTATCTTTGTACAAGGATTGAGGCATGTCATGGCATTCCTACCTAGATTTAAGTTACTTTCTTTTGATTTCAAAAAAATTATATAACTTGCTGGTAAACATGATTTTAGGGTCTCTTATGATTTCTCCATTATAGGATGTGTCTCATAAGAAGACCCTTATCTAATATAGATAATAAAATGTTATTTCACTTCACCCAAGATTGCATGTAGCACAAATCGAGTGGATATGTAACAAATCCTTGGGGTGACTCAAATGTTTTTGTAAACTTAAATTGTTTCTTCACCCAAGATCACACGATGTGCAAGGGGAGTGGATATGCACTAAAATATTACACAAGCATGGAAAGAAAATAAGACACTGATTCATTTTAGTGCACCAAAGTAGATGTTATGCTCATTTTAATTGCAGCAAAACTAAGTGAGTTTGTGTTTTTCAATTTTAAACCAACATTGCAATGTGAGGATGTTTGGGTTCAATTTTAGCCAATTTTTGAAAAAAACTCATAGCATTTGTAAGTTTTAAAGCCAAAATTAAAAACTAGTGGTCCTAAAGCATGAAATAAAATAGAAAGATGGGTATGTGCAGGATCATGGTATGCCAAACAGGCCCTTAAGTGGCAATGAAAATTCAGAAAAATCAGAGTTAGGCAACTTGACGTAAAAATTTGAATAAGTTATCTATATTATTTCAAAAACATGTAAGAATAGAATCTGTGGGAAATTGAATGTAGTTTCTAAACTACTAGGTTAAGTTTTTAAAACAAAATCTATTTGGTGAAAATTTGAAATTTCAATGCAAGATTACTTAAATTTCGGAAAAAATAAGAAGTAGGTGTCGTCAATTACCCTAACCATAATAAAATGATAATATTTTTTTATGATATTTTAGATATAAGTAGAGGACTCATGTCCGAATGTGACGCATATTTTTTTGTAATTTTTTTCCAAGTAAATAATTAATTATGAATTTTTATTACAACTTTTAAAAAATATAAAACTCGTATGTCTGACCACCTTAACTTGGTTAAAACCTCATAAATTTTTTTTTTTAATCCTATAGTATGAAAACATAGAATGTGACACATATTTTGGATTCAAAAATATGATACCGCTTTGAAAGTTATAGATGTTTTCAATCAGCCTATCAATCAGGACTTTTTAGTAATTCTAATAGAAAATAAATAATAATTATTTATTAAATTCAAAGCAAAGAATAATTTATATTGGTGGAAAGCTGAGATTCTCTTCTACAAACCCTTTTCGTTTCATCAATTTTGGCTAAAAATAAAGTCGTCAGCCACATGGACGAAGTCTAGAAAAACAAGGTAAGTTGTCAAACACGTTTTTTGCGTTGACTTCTTAGGATTGGCATGTCCAAACCAAATACCAAAGCAAGCCCGAGGCTAATCCCTAGGCAATAAATTATGTGTCAAAAATATCGGATATCTGTTTCAAATCGGATATCGTTTCAAATCGGATATCCGTTAGATTTTATAAATCATATATTATAAAGTATAATTTTTTTAAAAATCATATATAAACCAAATCGGATATCCATTTCAAAACGGATATCTGATTTGGTTTATAATGATTTTAAAAAATTTATACACTTTATAATATATGATTTATAAAATGTAATAAATATTTTATAGTTTATTTTAATATATCTACTTGGGAATATACAATATAGTTTATAATTTAATATATAATATATTATATTATTATGTATAATATTTAAATATTATTTCTATATTTTACTTAATGTATATAAATATATTACTAATATATAAAATATTATATAACTAAGTAATATTACTAACATATAAAATATTTAAATATTATCTCTTTCCCTCTCTCTCTCTCTCATCTCTCCCTCCTACCCCCTCTCCCTCTCTCAAGGACCTCTCTCTCTCACTCCCTC
>VDFB02270651.1:668960186-669049981 GCA_007258455.2 Sequoia sempervirens
TCTACCCCTTATCTCTCTCCCACTACCTCCCTATTTCCCTCTCTCTCTCAAGTCTCACCCTCCTACCCCCTCTCCCTCTCTCAGGTCTCTCTCTCTCATCACTCACTTTTATCTCCTCCCCCTGCAATTCTTCAACCTCTACCTTCTACCTCTCTCTACCCTTGCCTCTCATACCCTCTCCTCTGCACCCATAAACCTGCAGTAAACTCCTTTAACCCTTAAACCCCCTCTACTCCTCTACCCCTCTACCTCTTCTCTCAAGTTCCTCCTCCTTTCCCCCCTCTCCCTCTTCTTAGGTCTCCTTTCTCACTCACTCACTCCCTCTATGTCTCTCCCCTCTACCTTTAAACCCTTAACCCCTAAACCCCAAACCCTTGAACCATCTACTCTCTAACCTTAACCCCACTTCCCTCTATCTCTCTCCCACTCCCTCCCTCTCTCTCCCTCTCTCAACTCTGTCCATCCTACCCCCTCTCCCTCTCTTAGGTCTCTCTCTCACTCAATCTCTATATATCTCTCCCCTTAACCCTCCCTTCCTTTGTCTCTCTCTCTCTAGAGTATCTCCATCCTAGAACTACTCTCTCTCTCATCTCTCACTCACTCACTCACTCAATCTATCTCAAGTCTCTCCCTCCTACCCCTCTCCCTCTCTTAGGGTCTTTTCTCTCACCACCCTATCCCTCTCTCCCCTACTCCTTAACTCCTAAACCCTGTAAAACCATCTACCTCTATCTCTCTCCCACTCCCTCCCTCTCTCAAGTCTTTCATCCCACTCTCTCCCTCTCTTAGGTCTCTTCTCTCACTCACCACTCCATCATTTCATTCACTACTCCATCTCACTCTTACCTCCCACTCTCTCTCCCTCCCTCCAACTCTCTCTCCCACCTCCCATCCTGTAATCCTCCACCTCCACCACTTTCCCAACTCTCTTTCTAGTACTCTCCCATTCTCTTCTCCTCCCACTCCCCCCTCTCCTGCACTCATTCCAACTCTGTCTTTTTCCCTATCCCACTCTCCCAGCATCCCTCTATCCCACTCTCTCCTCCCACTCTCCCCCACCTCTCCCTCCCTCCTCCCTCTCTCCCAAATTTCTTCCACTCTTTCTACTCTCTCCCCTCCCTCTCTCTCTCTCCTGTAGCCTCTCTCTACTAATTCCTCTCCCACTTTCTCTCCCACCCTCTTCCTCCCTCTCTCCCACTCTATCCCACTCTCCCACCCTTTCCGACCTTATCCCACTCTCTCAGGTCACTCTCTCACACACTAAATCCATCTATCTCTCTCCCCTATACCCTTATAACCCTTGACCCTTAAACCATCTACCATATACCCTAAACCTTAAATTTTAACCCTTAAACCTTCTACCATATACCATTAATCCTTAGGTCTATGTGTATTTGTTGTTGTTTTAAAGTAATGGTCTAGAAATCGGATATCCGTTTCAAATCGGATATCCGATTTGAAACAGATATCCGATTTCTAGACCATTACTTTAAAACAACAACAAATTTTGTATATATATTCTTTTTACAAATCAGATATCCGATTTGAAATGGATATCCGATTTGTAAAAATCATATATATACAACCATTTTCATTGTTTTAAAGTAACAGTCTACAAATCGGATATCCGATTTGTAGACCATTACTTTAAAACAACAACAAATTTTTTATATATATTCTTTTTACAAATCAGATATCTGATCCAAATCGGATATCCGATATGGAAAAATAGGATTGGTGTTTTCTTTGGTGCTGTGTACTGACACCCGAGCCTAAAAAAATTCAACACGATATTTTCATGTTTTTGGGTCGATGAAAGACGTGTTTTTTTCCTCATTGCCACTTTTTGGCATACCATGATCCTGCACATACCCAGATGGGTTATATCATCCCATGGGTGTTGAAAAAATACTTTTACAAAAAATATCAAATGATAATTTGCTCCTTCACTTCAAGATTTTATGCTCCTCTCCAAACCTATGAAATAGTTAGTCTTACAAAAAAAACAGAAGACAGTAAATGATCACAAAGTAGATTAAATTGAAAACTCAAAGCAGACATGATAATTTAACTCTCTAGTTTACTTGAAAATTGTGTCGCTTTGTCAGTTCTACAACTCCATCGTTATTCTTACAATTGCGTTGCTCTTTTGACAACTGTGTTGCTCTGGTGAACTTCAATAGAATCACTATATTAAAAACTAGAAAGGTAAATTACACTAGAATATGGACAAATGCATTGTTTTTATAATTGTGTCGCTTTGGTTCACCTATAATCACAAAAAAAATAGAATAATCAAATTGCGTCAGCAAAACAAATGTGTCGTTATAGTTAAATAACAAACATGTGCTAATGAAAAAAATAGTGTTGCCATTTTCAACTATGTCACAATACATAATTGTATCTCTCTGGAAAAATATCAATTGTGTGCCAATGCAAACAATTGTGTTGTTGTTTGCAATTACGTTGCTAGGCACTGCAACCTGCACTCAAGGAAAATTTGTCAAATCTAGTTAGTAAAGCCTTCCTTCTAGCACCAGAATGTGAGAATAATCATAACCTAAGATAAACCTACTTGATCCACAAAAAAAAAAAAACCAAGATCTAGCTAGTTAAGTCAAGATCCAAATGAAATACTTGAAAACATCAAACAAAGAAGCCATTAAACAAGAAATTAACTTTATATGCATAAGGGAAACTAGTTTAATGGATCAAACCTCATCCCATTTGGGGATCATAGTTGTATTGGTGTGGAATTTCAGCCCTTTCCCAATCCCTAGATTGAAAAAGCTTTCAAATGGATGCCATTGATGAATATTGATGAAAATCGATGCAAGATAAGCTTAAAAAATGGATGAAAAACTAAGCTAAAATAGATGATAAATGATAGTGCTAATTGAGAATCCTCTATAATTCAGTATTGTATAATTACTCTAAATGAAATTGGATCCTTTTCTCATAGAAATGAGGACTATTTATAGGAGAAATAGCCAAATTAATGGTCAAGATTGATTTGATCAATCAATGGATGAAAATCAATAAGAGGAGAAGGCATGTATCAAAGATTCCCATCAATGGATAATAATGCAAGTTGACAAGGATGAAGGATTTTAATCAATGACTCTCATTTATTTGAAGAAGCACACTTCCTAAAAATTAGGAAGTTGTTACAAGATATTTCCCATTTTGGTGGAGTGCAAATGGAGGAATATTCTAGGGGAATATTTCCTTGCAAGTGGGAGGGTGAGAGAAATTATCTAATTAAGTAATTTAATAAATTAATTAATTGTGCATGATGGAGGAAATTAGGGATTTCATTAAATAATTAACTTATTTAATAAAGGGGAAATTAATGACATTCATCTAAATAATTAAGATCATTTAATTAAATGAGAAGACAAGAATTTTGATTAAATAATTCATGTTATCTAATTAAATAAGATGAGAATTAGTATGAAAGGGGATGAATTAGCCAAATAAAATTGATTATTTGATTAATAGGAGAAAATGATAAATTTAGTTAAATAATAAAGATTATTTAATTAAACAGTCGAAAAGAGGTGATTCAGGATGAAAAGGTGTTAGTAATCAAACTCAAATGTGGAATATTGACCAAGACAATTTTAAGTGTCTATAGTATGTAATGTAAACATAGTTTTTTGGGTTAGATCACATAAATTAGATCATGGAGACATTATTAAATAATCTTACTAATATTTTTTAATAGATCACATCGACATATAATTATAACATGAACTCATGGAAGCAAACACAAGGGATTTTATATATATATATATATATATATATATATATATATATATATATATATATATATATATCATGAAAGTTTATATACATAATCACCACATGAGGTGTAAATACAACATAGCATATCTAGTGTGGCCAATGGTTGATAGAATCCTCAGGGCCTAGTAGTGGTGTTCATTGTGAGATAGTTGATTGTGATCTAATCATGGAGATCATCCAATCCCATAGGCCCTGTACCTCACCTAAAGCCATCCCCTCCCATATGAGTTTTGTGATGCACTCTTGATCTATGTGATCCCTATCAGATTGCACTATAGTGAACTCCCCCTACAACCTACTGAGTTTTGACAACATGAAATCTTGTGACTCACTATTACCTAGAACTTGGTTGGATCAAAGCTCCTCATATGTAGTTTGAAGGTTTGTAAGATCAGCTCTTTCATTCTTCTCTCTAGCTATAGATAGATCAACAAGCCTTGTAGTCTCCTCATACGTCATCCTCCATCTAGCTAAGGTATCAAACATATCAGCATGATGCCCCACACAAGGTGGTGGCATGTGGTACACTCATGTGGCTTGATGTGGGGACAAGGATGGGGACATCTCTATAGTGACTCAAAGGAAGAGGTCTTACCACTCTCATCTACACACTACAAGATGGGAATCATAATTTTTTTTAGAAAAAACATGGTATCTAAATATAAATAACTTTAAAAATAATAAAACCATAATAAGCACATCATTACTTGGATCTACAACTCACCAATTAGGATCTTGATAGGGGATAATAGGTCCCTCATGCACAAGAAGTGTGGAAGGTGTAGTACCAGTACCCTCTCCACACTCATGAAGGGTCATTCTGATTGCAACTGCTGACTATGCTCAAGTGACTTGTAGGTTAGGTGAAGGTCTCTCCTTGAGGACATCCATAGCCTCATCTAGCTCATAAATACCATCACTCATTAGTTGTGGATTCTCATCCTCATCCTCCTCATCCTCTCCCTCTTCCACTAAGTCCTCTGCTCTATCATCCTTATCTATATCCCCATCTATGGCTTCATCCTCTCTCTCATCTCCATAACCTAGTAGAGGTCCACCATTCCCTATGAGGTGATGAATAGGGAATCCATGTGAAGGAAACTCTCTCATCCACTAGCACTCATAGGCTATCATGGTACCTACATCATATGCATTCAATGCTAGTTGCACATCCTTTTCCTTCTCATCGAAATTGCTTAAATCAACATCATTAATCATGGAATGCTAGATGTCTCCTGGCCTAGAGCTACTCTGAGGTGCTCTCAAGTATGTAGGTCATGACCTCAATGGTAGTTGAACCTTTTGAAACTATCACATGAATCAAACATAGTAGAAAGGCATAACTATATAGTCATACCATCCAAGTAAGAACCTATCCTGCTACATCATAACAAGCTATCGTTTGAAAATTTTCACTGGGGTATGGTGCAATAGGGTCTCCATACTATCTCATCCTCCCCCACATCATCAAACTAAACCCTCTAGTATAACAAATACCCATACTACCAAACCTGTCTATTTGTGTAGTTGAATTCTTGTGGGTAACCGATGGCTACTACTATAGAATAACATGTAGGCCTAGTGCACATGATATGTTCAAAAGCCCAAACATCTAAAAAAATTCAATGTACTATGCTATGTAGCACTCGGTACACAAAGCACCCAAGATCATAATAGAGGTGAGCCAACATATTGTGACCCTAGGAATAGATGGTTCGATGTTGCTCCATCTTGAAAATATATATGAAACAATGAGAAAAGGGGGAGATGCTTTTGTATGGTTTAGAACATAGAGCAAGACCTATTTTCCAGTTATCTCATTCAAGGATAACCCTAGATATCTCAATGCAAAAGAGAAAGAGATCTTGCAATAGAGCTATACTAGGAGCTAATTATAAAATAATGAGGGGTTCACCACCAAGTTAGGACTTGGAAATACAAATTCAATGCAAGATGTAATTCTTAACCCTATTATGATGCAATATTTCACTAAATGACCCAAAAATGCATATAAAACAAAACAAAAAGTTGCAAGATGAAATGTGCACACCTAGAAATTTGGAGATGAATAAATGAAGCTCTAAAATGCTAAAAACAATGAATTTAATGCTAATTGGGACTCATATGCTAGGTTGGGTGAATCAGTCCCAAATTTGGGTTTCTGGGCAAAAGCATGAATCTAGAAAATGGGTATCTGAATCTACAAAAAAATTGGATTTTGACCTAAACTGGGACTCATACGCTAGAACTGGTGTATCAGTCTAGTTAGGGTTTTCTAGAACTTCAGAATCTGAATATGGTCTTCAAGGTCTACTCTATGCTTCCTAATTGATTTTTGGATTTGAAACTCTGATTTGCAACTTGTAGAAGTCTTCCAAGTATCTCCAATGCAAGGTGACAACTTTGACAACTTTCTCCAAACTTGCTCCTCAATGTGTCTTCAATCTAAACCTGCAAATCACACATTAAAGAGAGGGAAAAATGTTTTTTTGTTAGTGGATAGGGATTTTCCTTGGTCAAACCCCATTTTGGTAATCAAACCTTGAAATGAAAGAAATAGGAATGAAGAATTATGAATGGACAAAATATGATGTTGCAACTCACTAAACCCTAGCAATGAGAGGCTCCAAACAAGTATGAGATGGTTCTAATGGATGTAGATCTTGACACTTTCTTGAATAGGATAGATCTTGAATAGAATGCTAGCTTGAATCATAAAAACCTACATCACAATTGTTAGCTCAAAAACAAACATGATGCATGAAATATTTGACATGATGCTTGATGCTTGAATAATGCTAAAAAATTCTTAATAATTTTCTCTTGAAGACTCTTGAATTTTCTTGTAAACACTTGAATGCTCTTGTAAACTCAACTTGCTATATGGATGAATAATTGAATTCTTAGGGTGAAAATGAGTGAAAGGAACTTGTATTTATACTTAATTATACAAAAAATTCTGAAATTACAACACTTCAAGATGACATCGGATCTATGAGGATAAAATCCCGCCAAGAATTTGAATTAATTTTAATTTTGGGCCATACGGAACTTATATTCCAAAGGTGGCATATGAATCCTATGACCATGATCATAGTATAGGATAAATACACTAGATCCATACAGATTTGAGGTGTATTTGATCCACTAAGCCATGATCCCAATGCAATGATATTCCAAAGCATCAAAACTAAGAATCCATTAAACTAAATATGAAAGCTTGAAATAAACCTATTCTAAGACCTCTAATCTGATCCCATTGGGGGAGTGGCATCGTGTTGATGTGGAATGGCAACCCTTTCCAAATCCCATGGATAAATGAGCTTTTTTCAATCAATTCTATTGAGAAAAATCAATGAAACGATTGTGATATGTGGATGAAAACATGATTTTAATCTAAATGAGCATAATCCAAGCGAAGATGATTGATGTGAGTGTATACAAAGCTAATCTACCATGCTTTTATGCCAAATGATTCAGATATGAAATTGCTAAGATAATCTAAGTGAAATTTTAACTAAAAGATTCAAACCTTAATTAATAAACAAGCTATGTAGATGCATGGAAGCCATTAATGGAAGCTTAAAGCTAATATGAAACTAAAAATGAACTAAAATATTCTAAATGTGAAGAAAGTATGAGTGATTCCAACAACATAAGTATTCAAATTGAAATTTGGATGATGGATCCATTTGTCTCCAAATAGTGAACTATTTATGATGCAATGCTAGAGGAAGAAAAGTCAAACTCAATCTCATTTTTCAAAAATCAAAACCTTCTTAGTTTGTTTACTCATTTCAAGTTCACTTTTCCATTCAATTTTTTTTTTTTCCAAAGAACTCAAATAGAAAACAAGGCACCAAATCATTTATTGATTCCACAAAGCATCTTAGCAACATCAAAATGTTCAACCCAAGCCCTTTCATCAACTCAAATATTTTAAAAGTGTGAATTTTCCAATGTTGATTGTCCAAATCAATAATTAGGTCTATTTCCTCTTCACAAAACTTGTAATCAAAACCATCAAACTGAGAATAAAGTACATAACCACTTGAAGATTCCTCAAAATTGCATTAAAATGACTAACTCAATCTCTATCACCAACACCAATAACCGAAACATGTGAACTTACATAAGAGACTATCCCAACTCAACACTTAGGCCCTTTTAGGCCCCAAAAAATAGCAACTTCTCATTACCATGTCCATTTATCTTTGCAAAAACCACAAAAATATGTAAATATTCCTACACAAGCTTTTTAGATCAATCCCCAATCTGAATTCTTGACATTTTATTCAACACCTACCCCAAGCCATTCACTTAGGTCCCAAAAAGGTGACTGCCATCACACTGCCATGCAAGATCAATATTTAAAAGAACAAAAGAACATTTTAAATCATCAAATACTGATTTGAGGGAATTCAAAACAAACCATGATAACCCTCTAACTTACTGCCACCCAAGAAGAACATTCTTTGTATCATCCAACACAATATTCGTGATTGTTCTTAATGTTACGCTAGAACAGGGTAGTTAGTAAACAATGGACTCCAACTTGATAAGACACCAATCCAAATCTAGAAAATGACTTATATACACCCTAACACCTTTTTAAAACAATATAGCTCTTGGAGGACTCAAAGACCATTAAAAAAACTCATTACAACCCTTCTGCACTCTGTCTTTTACATATTTTCATATTTTTCAGACCTAGGGTATTAAAGAATCAGCCCCAACCCACCTTCTTTCACTCTACAACCATGGATTCCTTTAAAGTACACATAAAACCATCTACTCACCACTTTATAGCAAATTCCACTAGCTGAAAAGGAAGAAACATAATTTTGAAACTTCATTGCTTACCCTAACAGAGGGTTTTGACAGTTTTTAGGAAATCCACTATAACTTTCACAAAACTTCACCAAATTCCATGAGAAAAATCACAAATGGAAGGTGATTAAAATATATAACATATACAATCAATGATAAACTATTTCTTTCCTATACAGGGCCGCACAAGATCAGGAATTCTAAAGAAAATGTATAAAAATAGAGTTTATCTAATTCATTTATTCAACCACCCACACCTCTACAAATGTACAAAAGGAATTTTAAAGGCATCACAAACTAACTGTATAACTTCTAACTACTTCCAGATGACCATGACCTTTGACCTTCCCTTATTTTTCTTTTTTTGCAATTTTTGCATCTTTGTGTGACAACTTTTATATTTTACAAAAATGAACATAAGACTTGAACCTTAATGACCTAAACATATGTGAAGTGGTCCAAATGACCTTGTTACAAGGTTAAACATCAATATTACATCAAATTTCCTCATGGAAGCATAAGATTGTCAAGATTCTCCTGCATCAATTTAGAGGAAAGTAAATGAGAAATGAAGGGCTGAGATTGAAAAAGCTAATCAATAGTGAAGGATGGAGGAAATTGGAGGCATGGATCATGGATTCTCATCAACGGGTGAAAATGCAAGATGCAATTTAATCAAGGGTTCTCATTCCTTCCAAAGAAGCACACTTTTGACCTATACAAGAGGTCAAAAGTTAACTTGCGTAAGAGGTTTCAAGCTATCTTGCACATGAAGCTTTGTGAAAATATTCCATTTCTTAAATGATTGAAGGAGAGAGAATATTCTTTGGAATATTCTCATGGGTGAGGTAAGAGGATATTTTGCAAATTAAAACAAAGTTTAATTGTGCAAAAGGAGAGGGAGTATTTCATTAGAATATTGCCCTTTTGGAGAAATGTGCAAAGGAGGAATATTCCCTTGGAATATTCCCTTACAAGTGGGGGGAAATTAGATTAATTAGATAATTGCTAATTAAACAAGGGCTTAATCAAGCAATTAGGGGAATTTAGAAGAATAAAGTAATTTTCATTATATTAAATGATTTAATGAAAGGGGGAAAGGTGAAATGAAATTTAATTAAATAACTTAAGGTTATTTAATCAAATAAGAAGACTTGGGGAATTAAATTAAATAGTTTGATTTATTTAATTTAATGAGATGAAGCGTTACCCTGAAAAGGGGGAATTAACCTGATTAAATGAATTAGTTTAATAGATGAAAATGATGCAATTAATTAAAATAGCTAGGCTAATTTAATTAATTAAGTGAAAAGAGGATGGATTTAAGGATGAAATGATGTTAGTTAGCCAATGTGATCCATTGAGACATTTTTAAGTGTACATTTTTTCCCTCTTTGAAGCAAGGTACCTACTACTTCGGTTCAAAGACTGATGTTGATTTTGACATTGATTTTGATGCTGATGATGATGTAGAAATGGATATCGATAATCTCTTTGAGATGTTGATAGCCAAGCTAAAGTTGATTGATTTGATTGATGGATTGATAACATTGTTGACAATTCACAACAATGCAAGGATTGTGTTGAATAACATGTGGATTAATAGGGAACAATATATCACAATGATGGTTGATTTGATAGATTGATCAAGATTTTCTAGAAAGGCTAGGAGCAAAGTCTGTTACATGATTTGATATCGATATGATCAAAAGGTTGTTGGTTGCCCCCTCGAGAGATCTATTGAGGAATGAAGTGTTTTGATTGAGCTCACGATAGGTGAAAATCAAACTTATGCTTGAGATGATTAATATTTAAAGTGGATTTTGAATCAAAGAGTTACAATTTTTTAGATTATTGAGCTAAAGATGATATAGATACCCCACCATGCCCTAGTGGAAGAGGGATTACTGGTAAAGAGGATGAAAAATAGTTCCTAGAAATCTTAGATGTTGATGTAGATAGATTTCATGATGTATAGACAATCATCAACTATGGGTAGCCTCATGTATATTTTGATGTAGATCACATAGATTTGATGCTTGGATAGAAATGTTAGTAAATATAGAAGAAGAAGAATAAGAAGATAAGATGGATGGGTTGACCATTAATTTTGAGATTGATTCAAAAATTGTAACAAGTCCATGATTGATGCAGAGTAGGGTGGAGGTTTTCTATTCAATCACAAATGAACAAAATTTTCAAATTTGAAAGCCTAACTGTTAGAAACCAAGATCTAAAATGCAAACCAAAAAATCCTTCCATAGAAGAGAAAATCAATAAAAAAGTAGAGCTTTGGAAAAAGATGTGGAAAATATTATTATTGAGGAATTCTTAATTACAAGATATGATTTTCTTTATAAAATCAAAGATGCATAAGCCTAATCTTATCTTGAGCAACAAGATAGCTCATCAAGATAAGGATGAGAATAAACCTAGGAATTAAATAATTACCTAAGTAAATTTATGCATGTGTAATTAAATATTAATTACACTAACACCCCCCATAAGTGCAACTTAGGGAGAAGAAAATTATTATGCAAATGATGTGAGATGGGTCCTGGAAACAAAGGCCTGATTAGGTACCCATTTACAAATGAAAAGAGAGAAAACCCAGTGGGAAACCCCCCCCTCAATGAGATGAACACTGCAAAGAAGCACTGGAAGATCACTGTGGAGTAACACTAGAACCGCAATCTGACAAGTAAAGAAAGATACTTTTGTTTACAACTAAAACCAAAAACGGAATCATAATAATGTGACAGCAGACCTGATGCCACAGAACATTGGAAAACTCACAAACTAGAACAACCTTGGAATCTGTGAAGCAATAGTAGATGAGATGATGACAGAATTTGGAAACCATGTATCTCTATGCCGATGCCAAACTGAGACTAAAAATATTCCATGGGAAGGAGTACCATAAAGAATCTTTAACATTAACTATAAAAACATGGCCCTCAAACTGAGAAGGATCTGAACCAATGCAGATCAAGAAACATAAACTCTCAACTAAAGTGTGAATCAATGTGAATCTGATATGTGCCAAGCTAGACAAGATGTAGCCAAAAGAAACTAGGAAACTAGATAACCCATGCGAGTTGCCATCAAAACAAGATGGAGATGGAGATGGAGATCAAAGTGCATGCCCACTCTAATTAGATTTATTATGCAAGAAACCCCCTTGATGGAACTTTATCTCAGTTCATTTATTACAATAACCCAATGATTGTAAAAGGAGAGAATCCTAAACATTCATAAATAGAAAATAAGATGATGTGGTACTAAAATGAAGTGCAAATATTCAAGTTTCACCTTTCCAACTGCCAAAACATCCAAGTAATCTCCAAAAAACCCATTGGGAAAAATCTAGAATAATGAAAAACTTGGGATAGATACAGAAAAAAGTGCATGGATAGCAACATAGAGCTCCTCAATACCTTTCCAATGCCGCAAAGAAGATGAAAATTGAAGATCGTGGCAAAAAGTTATGATCTTGGAAGCCAGTAATGAACATCTAACTTCAAACAGAAAAAATAGTAGCTAAACAACAATATATTGAAAAATTAACTACACCAGTAGAAAGTGCTTGGAACCATCTTTTCGGCAATATCTCGTTTTCTCGATTTCGATAGCATATACCCAAGTTATGCCAAAAAGAAAAAAAGTGCTCCTTTAGGGAAAATCAGGGCTAGGAGGGGGCAAAGAGGGCCGTACAACCGATGATGTCATGATGATGTCATCACTTCATGATATTAAAATTGACCGCTTGGAGGCCGTCGGAGCAAAAAATATGCCCCCCTGCTGAAAATTTTTTTTGACTGCCTGAAAATTTTTGGAAACTTGCCAGAATATTCTCCATCGGTCAAAATATTCCATTGCCCATCTCGGTTTTGTCGCTGGTGTTTTGGAATTTTCTAGAATAGTGAGTAGTGGCCGGTTTGTTTGTGATCGCTACCGGTGGAGGGGTCAAGGTCGACCGCTATTTGACTGCCGGCTAGAACGGCCGCTGGGAGGAGGAAAAGGCCGCCAGGCGATAGGGAGAGGCCGTCGGATGGCACAAGTGGCCGTCGGTCGGGTCTTCTTTACCGGCCATGAGACATGGGCTCGTAGGGCCTGCAAGTTGTAGGTACCATTATAAATTCTCTCCAAAACTCAATATGTCGCCCCCTTGTTTTAAAAAAAACATGTGTTTCTTGTGCTTTTTTCTAAAATTTAATTTTTCAAAAAAAAAAACAATTTTTTTGAAAAAACAAAAAAAAAAACTAATGAAATTTTTGCATGCAGGAAAAATTTGAAAAATCTGAGTAATTTTTTTTTAGAATCGTGCACAGGGGTCGTATACAGACTGTACGGCTTCTAGAACAATTTTTTTTTCCTCAGAAGCTCCCGACGCCAAAATAGGGTGTGTTATATGTCAATTTTCATCTCTCAGATGCTCTAGATCAGATGGCGAGGTCCGATCTGCCTGAAAATGCACCAGAAGCTTCGCAACTCCTAGATTTAGCAAATCTTCAAACCCTCATAACTCTAGCATAAAATGTCAGATTTAGGAACAACAAAAGTCGATCTTGACTTTTTCGATAGCCCTGGACTAAAAAATGAGCTTAGATTTCCTCCAACGTGCGCCAAAAGTGACCATGCAAGAGCACCCAAATAGAGAGACAATCTCAAGGTATGAAACCCTCGTGGAATCCCAAACGAACTCTGCAATGATTTTCTCAAAAATCTAAGAAGGGGTTGCAAATCAAGGCTCTAAGACCATGTTAGAAAACAAGATCTGAAATGCAAACCAGAAAATCCTTCCACAGAAGAGAAAATCAATTAAAAAGAGAGCTTTGCAAAAAGATGTGCAAAATATTATTATTGAGGAATTCTTAATTACAAGATATGATTTGCTTTATAAAAGCAAAGATGCATAACCCTAATCTTATCTTGAGCAACAAGATAGCTCAACAAGATAAGGATGAGAATAAACCTAGGAATTAAATAATTACCTAAGTAAAGTTATGCAAGTGTAATTAAATATTAATTGCACTAACACTAACTTGGTGTCTTTCTCCTAAAACCTTCAATCCTCCTTGTAGTACTTGGAATAGGGGTTTCTCATCGTAAATTTATGAGAGGACCTCATACCCAAAAATTGAGCACCACTTAGGATATCCTTTATTCTCTTTAGAAACATATCAAAATTGTAGGTATGTTTGTTTTGTAACAACACCCTCCAAATGGGATTGCTATGCTAGAAATCGGCCTAATTAAGCTTGTTTTACAAAACAACAAAGTGACAATCTTTCTCCAAAATTCCAAAATTCACTCCAGGGATTCAATCATGTCGCATGGGGTTTGAATATGTAAATTCTCTCAATTGGAATCATAATCAAATATTCTATCTACAAGACCCTATATCTACCTACCCTCTTAAGCCTAATACATAGAGATATTAGGCTAGGGCTTGATCAAACTTGGCCCTAACTCTATACCCTACATCTGCAAACCCTACAAACATGAAATATGACCTAACTACTTCCATTCCACTGATTACCAGGCTATTCCATCGGTGGAATGGATCAAAACTTCATTTTTTCAATCAAGCCCTTAAGAACTAGGGTTTCTTGGTTGTCTTCAGTAAAATGATTCAAACTCACACCAAACCTTATGAAAATAGATGATGTCACTTGCAAAAGAGAGTTAATTTATTCCTTCATCAATTCAAATCCAATTTAGCATGTGTACAGGTCGTATGGAGCCGTACTACCTTCTATAACAACAAAACACATGGTAAAATACAAAAAATAATGAATATCTTTATTGTTTGATCACCAAAACTTCATTAGGAGTTTTCTTTGACCTTTACATTGCACATTTAAACATTTCCCACCAAAAAAAACCATTGGTTAGCTACCATTTGAATCTCCAATGGTTCAACTTCCATATAAGCCCAAAAATGCAAAGTTACTATGTAAGTTTTACAAAGTTTGACATCTTTTTACAAGAACGACCCCAAATGACCCTAATCAACTTAAAACATGACAACATGGTCTAAATAGACCTTATTTCAACGAAAAGTGACTCAAAAAACAAAACCTAACATCGAACACCCTTTTTCATCATGAAGGATATGTTCCCCTGCACCATACCCCGAGGAAAACAAATCTCAAGTTACACTTGAGAGCAGATATTGGACTAATGTACCATGATTCTTGATGTCTTCCACTATCATCCAGATGGCATCCTCCAAAGGAAGGCCTTGCCACTTCACCAGGTACTCATTGTACACCTTGTGCCTTGTTCTTTTGGCTTCTTTGGTATCTAAGATACATTCAAGAGCTTCAATGGTTGACTTGGAGGTAAGTCTCTGATCCAATCTTCATCTGGATCTCCTTATGTACCTGCATCTACACCTACAATCACAACTCCTTTAAAAGGATATAAGTCAGAAAGATTAACAATTAGGGAGATAGCAACTCTAGGAGGGAGTTCTATCTCATAGGAATTTGCTCCAAATTTTTGGACCACCCTACCTATCCCTCTCTTCTTCATCTGCAACTTTGAATACTTTACTTTGGGCCTTTCCTTCCTCAAATGAGCTAATACCAAGTCCCCCACTTTGAAATGAACCTCTCTCCTTTTCAAGTTTTCATGTTGTTTATATTTTTTAACACTCTTTTGAAGGTTTTCTTTAACTTGCTGATGTATATCTTTCATGGCCACTGCAAGCTCTTCTCCTTCATCACTCCTCTCCATGCCACTCAAATATCTGAGTTCAAACTCTCCCCTAGGCTATAATCCATACACAATCTCAAATGGGATTTTTCCAACACTTCGGTTCACAGAGTCATTATATGCAAACTTAGCTTGGGATAGGATCAGATCCAATTAGGTTGAATGCTCTTTTTCCAAGCATCTAAGGAGATTCCTAAGGCTTCTATTGACTACTTTAGGCTACCCATCTATTTTGGGGATGATAGGCATAGCTAAAGGTCAAGTTTGTACCCAACTTTTTCCAAAGGTTTCTCCAAAAGTGACCCAAAAACTTATTGTCCTTGTTAGAAACAATTGTCAATGGTAGTCCATGAATCTTGAAAACCTCCTTGAAAAACAACCCTGCAATGTATGAGGTGTCATTTGTGCTTTTACATGGTATAAAATGTGCCATTTTGCTAAACCAGTCTACAACAACAAACACACTATCAAATCCTCTTTGAGTTTTGGGCAAGCCCAAGACAAAATCCATGTTGATGGATTCCCATGGCCTATTTGGGATTGGAAAAGGTTGATAAAGACCTACATTTGTACTAAAACCCTTGGCCTTTCAACAAACAACACACTTTTCAACAAATTTTTTTATCACTTTGCATCTTTGGCCAATAATAATACCTTCTTACATGTTCCAGAGTTTTATCAACACCAAAGTGACCCCCTAATCTTCCAAAATTGTTTTCTTTAATCAAATTAGTCCTCATAGAGCATTTGGGAATACATAACTGAGCCCCTTTAAATAATAAATCCTCTTGAAGCAGAAAATTAGAATACTCTTCATGAAAAGTGCCATTGAATTTGTCACAAGAAGCATACATTTCTTTGAAATCATCATTCGCTTCATACATACCTTTCAAAGTATCAATACCTACACTTTGGAGTTGAAATTCTTGATCCAACAATGTTCTTCTACTCAAAGCATCTACCACCTTGTTTGAATGCCCCTTTTTGTGTTTGATGGTGAAGGTGTAACTTTGTATGTACTCCACACACTTTACATGTCTATGGCTGAGTTTTTCTTGGCTATAAAGGAATTGCAAAGCATGATTGTGAGTAAAAACAATGAACTCTTTAGGAAGGAGATATTGTCTTCACTTCTTCAATGATTGCACCATGGAATGCAACTCAAAATCATATGATGAATACTTTTTCTTTTCCTCATTGAGCTTCTCACTAAAAAATTCAATAGGCCTTCCCTTTTGGCTCAATATTGCCCCAATTTCATACGCACTTGCATCACATTCTATGGTGAAAACTTTCTTAAAGTCAGGCTATGCTAAGATAGGTTGTTGTGCTACCCTTTGTTTTAGATATTGAAAGTTATTTTTTCCTCATCAGACCATACAAACCTTTTCATTTTATCCCCTTTTATTGTGTCAATCATTCGAGAGCATATATGACTGAAATTCTTCTCAAGTTTTTTTCTAAAAGCTAGCTAGGCTATGGAAACTTCTTACCTCACTTACTGATGTAGGAGTAGGACAATTGAGAATTTCTTCCACCTTGCTAGGGTCCATCTTCAAAGAGCCTTTTGAGATCACAAAGACAAGATAAACCAACTCCTCTTTTATGAATTCACACTTATTCAAATTGATCATCAACTTTTCTTCATTCAATCTCTTCAAAACCATGTTCAAATGTTGCAAGTGTTCCTCTTTAGTTTTACTAAACACAAGAATATCATCCAAATAGACAACCATAAACTTACCTATGAAAGGTTTTAGAAATTCAAATTCATTAGTCTCATAAAAGTGCTTGGAGCATTTGAAATCCCAAATGGCATGACAAGCCATTCGTATAATCCATCATTTGTTTTGAAGGTAGTTTTACACTCATCCCCCTCTCCAATTATAATTTGGTGGTAGCCACTTTTGAGGTCAATCTTAGAAAAATAACAAGCCCCTCCTAAAAAATCCATCAAATCTTCCATTCTTGGTATGGAAAACCTATACCTTATAGTAATCTTGTTAATTTCCCTTGAATCATTGCACATTCTCCAATCTCCCCCTTTCTTTGGTGCCAATACAGTAGGAACAAAACATGGGCTACAACTCTCCCTTATTAGGCCTTTGTCAAGAAACTCTTGGATTTGTCTCCCAATCTCTTCCTTCTATTGAGGAGTCATTTTATATGCGGCTTTATTAGGTAGGTTTGCCACTGGTAAGAAATCTATATGGTAACTCACATGTCTTATTGGTGGCAAAGAACTAGGAAGCTCATTTACTACAATGTCTTTGTACTTTTTCAACAATGTTTGGACCTCTTTAGGAACATCATCAAGCTTTGCTGGTTTCATGATATATTTAGGTTTGATTACAATAGCATAACCTTCTCCACCTTCTTCTTTCATAGTTTTCAAAAAATCTTTTTCCCCAACCAACGTTACACTAGACCCAACTTGTGTATCTACACCTTCATCTTTGACTGGAGTAAGAGTGAATGAGTTCCCATCCATTTCAATCACATAGGTATTCTTATTCCCATCATGTTTATCCTTTCTATAATACTACCAAGGTTTTCCTAACAACAAATGATAAATGTCCATTGGGATGATGTCACACAATATTTTATCTTTATACCCCCTATGTTAAATTCCACCCATGTTTTCTCATTAACTAGGAATTGTTGACCCTTATTGAACTAGGAGATCTTGTAGGGAGTGGGATGTAGTATTCTCTTCATTTTCAACTTTTCAACCATCTCTAAAGAAACTAGATTATTTGTGGAACCGGAATCAACAACTTTACACACCTTACCTTGAGATTTTTAGGTGGTTCTAAAGAGGGATTTTTTTTGTGGAGGCTCCTTCATGATAGGAACTTTGAGTATTGTTCTTCTCATCATCAAAGATTCTCCAATTTTTGGAGAAGCATACTGAGATGGAGAGTTGACAGTCTCATTGTCTTCCTCTTGCACCAATTGTGTTCTCCTTTCACCACCATGTGAAGTAGAAAGCTTCTTATTCGGACATTTCCACGCTTGATGGCCAAACTAATTGCATTGATAGCATCTTCCTAAGATTGTATTTGAACCTCTTCCCTGACCACCAAATCTGCCTCTACTATTTGATCTCCTACCTCTGAAACTACCTCTTGATTCTAAGCTTTGTTCTTTCTTACCACTTGTCTCTCCTTGTGGTTTTTGGCTCGTCCTCCAAATATTCCTTTGCCCCTGAAGTTCTTTCCTCTACCTCTACTTTGTTTCTCTTTCCTTCTCTTTATATTTTCTTCTACCTTGAATGCCAACTGGAAACATTCTTCCACCATTCTAGGGGTGGTAAGACTCAACCCATGTTTTATATTGAACCTCAACCCATTCATGTACCTTTCTACTTTCTCCACCTCATCCTAAGAATGACTAGCTCTAATGATTAATTTATGAAACTCCTTGGTATAAGCCATGACATCCATTTCCTTTTGTTTGAGGTTTTGTAGCCTTCTAAATGTCTAAATTGCATAATCACTAGGTATAAATTGACTCTTGATTTTAGCCACCATTATGTCCCATGAATTGATTTTTATCTTGCCCTTCGTCACCCTTTCTTCCTACACATAATTCCACCAAGTTAAGGTAGGGCCTTTCAACTTTATTTTGGAAAATTTCACCTTTTTTTCACCTGCTACCTCTTTATACTCAAAATAGTTATCTAGTGCATCAATCCAATTGAGCACCTCTTCACTATCCATCTTCCCACTACATGGTCAATTCATCATCACCTTGGACTCCTCCTTGAGGGTTTTCATTCTCACCTTCTTCCTCTTGGTCACTCTAAACTCCAATGACCACACCTCTCTTTTGATTTGACTCCAGTGCTGCAATTCTACCTAGGATAGACTCTTGAGACTCATTTACTTGTATCAACTCCTTTACATGCTTTCCTTTTAACTCTCTCACTTCTCTGGCCATTGGATTCTTTTTAGCAGGCATCTTTGTTTCCTTCAAAATTCAAACTTTCCCACTTCTTGACCAAAACCTATGCTCGGATACCAATTTGATGCAGAGAAAGGTGGAGGTTTTCTATTCAATCACAAATGAAAAAATTTTCAACTTTGAAACCCTAACTTGGTGCCTTTCTCCTTAAACCTTCAATCCTCCTTGTAGTACTTGGAACATGGGTTTTTCATCATAACTTTCTGAGAAGACCTTATACCCAGAAATTGAGCACCACTTAGGACACCCTTTATGCTCTTAAAAAACATATAAAAATTGTAGGTATGTTTGTTTTGTAACAACACCCTCCAAATTGGATTGCTATGCTAGAAATAGGCCCAATTAAGCTTGTTTTACAAAACAAAAAAGTGACAATCTTTCTCCAAACTAGAAAAATTCACTCTAGGGATTCAATCATCTCACATGGGGTTTGAATATGCAAATTCTCTCAACTAGAATCATCACAAAATATTCTATCTACAAAAACCTATATCTACATATCTTCCTAAGCGTAATACATAGAGATATTAGGCTAGGGCTTGATCAAACTTGGCCCTAACTCAATCCCCTGCATTTGCGAACCATACCAACATGAAAAAAAACCTAACTACTTCCATTCCATCAATTATCAGGCTATTCCACTAGTGGAATGGATCAAAACTTCATTTTTTCAATTAAACCCTCAAGAACTAGGGTTTCCTGGCTGTCTTCAGTAAAATAATTCAAACTCACACCAAACCTCATGAAAATATATGAGACCACTGGAAAAAGAGAGATAATTCAGTCCTTCATCAATTCAAATCCAATTTATCGCATGTATAGGCCATACAGAGCTGGACTACCTTCTATAGCAATAAAACACAATGTAAAACATAGAAAATAGTGAATATCTTTATTGTTTGATCACCAAAACCTCATCAGGAGTTTTCTTCAACCATTACATTGCATATTTAAATATTTCCCACCAAAAACAACCATTCTTTAAATACAATTTGAATCTCCAATGGTTCAACTTCCATACAAGCCCAAAAATGTAAAGTTACTATGCAACTTTTGTAACTTTTTAAAAAATTGACATCTTTTTACAAGAACGACTCCACATGATGCTAATCAACTTAAAACATGAGAACATGGTCAAAATAGACCTTATTACAACAAAAAGTGACTCAAAACACAAAAGCTAACATCTAACACCCTTTTTCATCATGAAGGCTAGGTGCCCCTGTACCAGTGATTCATCGAGACTTTATTAGAGATGGAGATAAGAAATGCATGAAGAGGATGATGAATGAATGATGATGACTTACTCATATCTTTGTATTTGGATTTTTCATCATTCCTTATTGTTTGATATAACATATAGACATGATGCATCAAGGTATTAATAACCAGGATGACGTTGTATCTAGTGTAATGGACTCTGACTCTGCAAATAAATAAGATAGTTCTTGTTCACATCTTGACATGCAGAAACTTCATTGGAATGTAAGTTAGAAGGTTAGAATACATCAGACCAAAGCATACACAATATTCAACAAAGTACTCCAAAGAACCTTCCTACACACAACTAAGCAAGTATGCACTAAGATTATTTTATAATACCCACAAGAATAGAAAATGAAAGATATTGATCGATGTCCAATTCATTTCTCTCTAAATCTTTTTGATAGACATCATCAAGAGGCCCTTAGAATGGGTTATTAAGATAAATCATAAGAAAATATCAAAGAAAAATAGTCAATGTTATCTATATCTCTTCGCAGTTTAACTTAGCTAAGGTGATTTTTGATACTAATGTCCATCATAGGAAGGATACATCCTAAGACATGTTGATCAGATGGTTGTTTGATGTAGGATGATGATGAGATTTATGATAATCCATTGATATAAACTCCATTGGCTCGTTTAACTATGATCTAGACTTTAGATTTTGACACTTAGGTTCTCACTTTATGACTTTCTATACTTGATTTCTATTCATTTTTCCAAAGGTTGAAGGTGACAATCAATTTATTATGGGTGAAGGTTTATTGTGGGTGAAAGTGAGATGGGATGGGTGGTTTTGGATTTTTCAGAATATTTTAATGTTTTTAGTATTTTGCAATATTTTGAGGTTTTTTTTGGCCTTTTTGAAAGTTTATGAATGCTTTGGTTTTTTTATTATTTGAGGGTTTTTAGGGGTTTTCAAGATATTTGAGGCTATTTAGGTCTTTTGAATGTTTTGCAATGCTTTTGGATTTTCAATTTTCAAATGTTATTGTGTTTTCTGATATTTGAATGTTTTTTATGTTTTTTTTATATTTGAATGTTTAGGGATTTTTAGAGTTATCTAGATGATTTTATATTTTTTGAGTTTTGACAAAGAACCTAACCTAAAAGACCTATCCTAGCAGCCTCAAGGGCTGATCAAGGATAAGCCTTGCCTACGTTATACACATAGAGATCATGTAGTTCGAAAAACTCGACTTATTGAAGATTAGGTATTAACAATTGATGGATTGCCAGTTTATTATGAAGAACTACCAAAGACTGGCCTAGGGTATCTTGGGGGCACATCAATGGTGGTCTTTCCTACATTCAAGCTTAAGGACAATGTAGTTCGACATGGTACTATTTTTTGATTTTTGATGTTTGACCTTTTTAGGATTTTGATGTGTTTTGGATGTTTTGGATTTTTCACACGGTGTTGATGAGTTGGATATGGATATTTGATGATGATATCAGTGATCTATTTGGGATTTTATTGAAATCTAGGCTAGGATTGATTGATCAAATTGATGGATTGATGATGATAAAATTATTGAGGATACACAAAAATGCAAGGATAGTGTTAAGTAACAAGAGGATTGGAAATTGATGGATTGATGATAATAACATTGTTGAGGATAGAAGACAATGCAAGGATAGTGTTAAGAAACACAAAGATTGGAAATTGATGGATTGATTATGATAACATTGTTGAGGATACATAACAATGCAAGGATAGTGTTAAGAAACAAAAAGATTGGAAATTGATGGATTCATGATGAAAACATTGTTGAGGATACAAAACAATGCAAGGATAGTGTTAAGAAACATGAGGATTGAGAAGAATGTCCCAAGATAATGATGGATTGATTAGATTTTATTGATCAAGATTTTGAAGCTCG
Organism: Sequoia sempervirens; assembly: GCA_007258455.2. Lineage (NCBI taxonomy): Eukaryota > Viridiplantae > Streptophyta > Pinopsida > Cupressales > Cupressaceae > Sequoia > Sequoia sempervirens. Next base: position 668,982,662 of record VDFB02270651.1, read on the forward strand.
GTTTGGAACAAATTTTGTTGGAATGAGTTGGTGTGGCGTTGAAGTGCAAGGTAGATTCAACTGATATGGATTGTTTGGATTGATGTTTGATAAAAAGATAAAGCTTGATACAAAACATCTTCTTGTCAAAATGTGCCATGGGCTAGTGATTTAGATCTTTGCTTACAAATGATTTTTCCAATTTGATTTCATGCCAGTAAATTTTTAGATCACCACATAGGTTATAGGATATAGATCAAGATTTATTCCCAAAGCATGATGTAATTATCTACCCCCAGTGTCTAGAAATGTATGGAATGATGTGGGTGGATGCATGGATAAATGAATGGATTGATGGATGGGTATGCAAAGGATTCCAAGGATTATCTTGGGATAGGATAACATGTTTGGATAGAGTATGCCTCTTTGGAAAATGCCTTATGGCTCTAATAATGTTGGTTAGGATAGGACCAATGATAGTGACCCATGTCAAGAAGTTTAACATAAGCAAGTGCGAAGTACCTACCAAACCTTTTCCAAGATCAAGATAAGTCAAATGGGATGAAAAATGGATTGGATAATGAAGGGCTCCTAGATTTATTATGGATAAGATGGATGGAATGTGGGATTTATTATGGATGGCATGAGATGCCTCCACCTAAAATGGTGCACATAGATGCTTGATTCTACTCATGATGCCTGTTTTTCAGGTTTTCATCATGGTACTTGTCCAAAGTGCCACCAAAGTGGTTTTCACTAGAGGAAAATTTTTCTCTTGACTATTTTCTTGATTTCTTTTGATTTTTTTTAATTTTTTGAAAGTTTATGCTCATGCCGAATTACCTGGTGGTGCTGATATAGATGTTGTTGTCATGATGTGCCAATGATATCCTACTAGGAGGAGTTGCATTGTTAGGATATAGGCACTTGAATGTAACCCTTGGATTCTCTTATCTTCTTTATCAATACCAGAGTTAACCTTACCTAGATGAGCACATCATGATAGAGTTCCCTTAGAGTCCTTATGATAAAGAGTTGCCACCAACACATGGTCAATATGAGAGTTGGATACAATGGATGCAAAATTGGATGGTGGCATATGTTGAGGGATATGAGATGTAGATGAATTGTTGATAGTTTGGGACCTTTGATTCTCAAAACTTGGGATGATGAGCAATGATGGGTGGATATGAATATTCGATTGGGACCAACTTCTTTGTATACTTTGTAGGCCATTCTTGAAGATTTCTTTTGTATTGACAAATACTTTTGATGGATGAACTTCCCTTTTTTATTTTTCTACATAGTTTCTTTGACTAATGGAGTATGATAGGGATGATTTTCTTTATTTTTCTTTGGTATCCATTCAATTTTTTCTTGTCCATTTTTCTTTGTCAATTCTTTTGCTTCAATAATTTTCTCTTTTCTTTGATATAGACCTCTTTCTTATGCTTGGTCCCAATTAGTCGGTGGAAAGATGTGTGAGCGATGATTCATGATATGAATGGTTAGAGTTTTGGTAGCCATTTCATTATAAGGACTCTTTGTGCTCCCCATGTTGGTGTTTGCATTAGATAAAGTTGCCCCCAATATTATGGAATTATTATTGACATACTTTGATTCTACTGCTGACAAACCATTTCCTTATTGTTCAAGATTGTTTAGCTTTTCTGATTTTTGATAATGCTTGATATCCTCATACTTAATTTCTTCAATCTGTATGGATGATGTGTCTAACTTTTACGCTTCTTCAAAAGGTGTTGATGCTTTACAACCCATAGTGGAGTCTTCCTCATGATCCATTTCTGCTTGCTCTTCAAAGAATTTTTCTAATTTACCATCTATGTAGAAGTCTTCTTGATGATCAATTTTTGATATATCTATGGATTTTTCTATGCTTTAATCATGTGTAAAAATATTAAGTGTAGGAGAATCTTGTTCCTTGGTAATGATATCAAGAATATGAGACTCTTATTTTGGATGAAGATCATCTACATTTCCATTAGGAGTTAGCATCTCACGGGTAGATGGAGGAGTTTGTGATACATGGATATGATCATTATTTGTGACATCTGGTATGGATTGGAAAATACCCATTAGATCATGGTAGTATCTTGGAGATATGGATCCTTGATCTTGACTTGGTGTGATGTTACCTTCAACATTCTTCAATTCACGTTCTTGACATGGATCAATTTCAAAGGATGGATTGTTTGCAAAGGGTTCTTGAATGTATTCATTAGCCACGAGTATTGGATCAATATTTTCTTGATCTTTGAGTGGATTTTGATCAAGAGTTGAATTAAGGATTCCTTCAATATCTGCAACCATAAGGTCAAAGGATGTCAATATGTCTTGGAAAGGACCACTGCTCTACTTTGGTGAAAGATGTTGATCATTAGATTTGGAATAAATTCTTGAGGTATGTCATCTAACTCCTTGGGTGATGTAGAGACATCATCAACATGATCATTGGTGGATGGATCTTGAATTTTATCCTCAAACATGGTGGTGGGGATATTGTCAATGTTTTCAATCACAAGATCAAATGATGTTAATGCTTCTTGAAATGGATCGTTGTTGGATATTGTTGATTGGTCTTGATCATGACTAAAAAATGACTCTTGATGTATGTTGATTTGATCATTGGATGTGGTAGAAACATCTTTGAGGTTCTCATTTATGGATAGATCTTGATCATTGTTTTCAACAATTATGGTGGAGAGATTGTTGCTACCATCATTAATAGTTGAATCTTGATCATTGTATTCAACTGTTAATTTTTCTTGACCAAGAAGGTCTTGGATGAGATCTTTGAGTTCGATACAACCTAATGTGTCATGAAATTTTTTGTTATGGTATTCACAATAAAAATTATCATCATCCCATGGGAACTTGATGCTAGGTTCACCCTTATTTAATGATTCTAGAAGTTTGATAAGTTTAGCATGGACTAATGTGTTTAATGTTGATTTGATTGGCTCTCCCAAAGGAGTGTACTAACATTTTTCATCTTGCGAGATTTGTGCTTGTTGAGATTGATCTTTTTGTGATTCATCTTGGAGATGTCTTGATTCATCTTGTTGAGATTGTTGATTTTGACATCTAGCTTCTTGATATTGAGGATATTGTTCTTGATATGGTTGTGGACTCAACTCTATGTTTTGATGACATGGGTTAACCAATGGGGGAGTGTGTTGATTTTGGGGTGGATATGTCTCTTGGTGATATGAATAAACAAATAGAATTTTGATTTCACATAAGTTGATCTTGATTTTGATTTTGATACCCTTGGTGTAGTTGATTTGGTTGTTGGTCAAGCATATTTGGAATTGTGCCATAGAAAAAATGACCCTTTGCTTGACATGGGATTAATTCATGATAAAATGGAATTAATGAGGTCTTAATCTATTGTTGTGAGGCATTTTATGTGTCCACACTAGGTCTTGGACCCTTGCAAATCAAATAACATGCTTTTAATGACATCTTATAAAGTTGTTGTAAAGTTTTGTAAAGAACTTTCATGCTTTTCTAGACTTAATTAACCTATTTCTCCCTGATTCAACATTATAAAATGTATTTAATAACATCATCACATCAATATAGAAGCTTATTAATATAAATTTAACTCTAAACTAGTGTTGTAGTGTGATTTACACATTCACATTGGTTTTTGTGCCCTTCTAGGCTACGTGGACCTAATTTTAGTGTTGTAAAGTGTATTTTATCACACTTTGACATTGATCTATGTGTCCCAATCCCTATTTAATACTTACATCATCACTATTAGGTCTCAATTAACCCATATTGTGCATCCCGAGGCTTTAATTGATCAAACACCTGACAAGATGGCATTTTAGACCTTATTTCCTTGGCTTCTTAGGTGTCAAAATGGCTCCTTTGGGAGCCATTCGCCATGCATGATGAATCAGTCCCATCCATGTGGGACCCATTCACCATGTGTGGAAAATGAGTCTTATCTAGCCCCCATTTTAACCTTTGAGTGAGCAAAAGTGAAATTTAAAGTTTATTTTCACTACATGTCGGCCTGTGATGAGGTATTATTGGGTACTAAGGCACAATTGTCTATAAATAAGTGATTTTATCCTCATTTTACATCCAAAAACATCTTATCTCTTTATTAAATCTCTCATCATCAATACATCTTCTATCTTTCACTCCAAGTCAAGCAAGTTAAGGGTTTCTTCATTAGAAATCTTCAAGTTAGCTTTCTAAAGAATTCAAGGGCTGAATCTTCATGTTATGTTGCATAATTTCAAGATCAAATCATCATGACAAGGTAATCATCTCCATTTTTTAATGCTTCATTAGTTTAATTCATCAATTTTGTTTAATTACTTAAACAGGGTTTGACTAAGGCAAACCCCCATGCCCTAACCTTCAACATATCTCTCTTTTGTCTTGTTTGTTTGCATATTGAGGACTCTTGGAGGCTTAGGAATCAATGAATATTTTGTTTCAAAGTTTCTCAAGTCATCTCTCCATCATTCAAGTCAAAACATCAACAAAAAGCCACTTTCAAACCTAAATCTGATAGTTTCAGAAGCGAAGACCTGTAGAGAGCAGAAGTGCAGATCTAGCTCCATAGAATCAACTCCTAATTTTATAGATTCCTATAGGTAGACTAATTTTACACCCATGGTGAATGATTCCCCTCTGTACTACTGAAAAGTGGTTTCTTTATATTTCAGCTCACGACAGTCAGAAATAGGTTTCTAGAAGATTTCACCAGAACCAGGACTAATTTTCCATGCATGGTGAATCAGTCCTAGTGGCCATTAATAGAAGTTTCTAAGACATTATAGAATCTTCTAGTGACATCATTCTACCTTTGGGCACACTCTGTTTAGTCTCATTCATTTTTTTTCCATTTGTTTAATTTTCTAGTTCATATTTGCATTCAACACTATGTTTTCCAACACTTTTGTATTAGATCAATTTACATTCTTTAGTCTACATTTTCATTAAGTTTCCAACATTAAGACACATTCACACACTGCAAATTTTCTTTGCATTCTTCCATCCTTTAGTCTTGAGTGTTAACGTTGTGCATTTTGGCCATTTTCTCTTTCCTTCTAGGCGAAAAACCATAGGAGGAGCTAAGAAGGATTTGAGTGCCAAAATCCTTCGTTTTAGGAATATACACTTGTGGTATTTGTATGGGATCATGTATAAATTGATTTTGGAAAATGGTTTTATTTGAGATGATGTTTATATTTTGCATTACAGGTTGGCATTGAACATTGTTTTGGTTGGAAAACACATTGCTTTGATTTAGCTAACCTTGATTTTGCATGGTATTACCTTGATTTGGATCAATACATTGAATTTTCAACATATTGTTAGGATTTTGAACAACATTGGTGTGATTTTACAAATGTATATATCCCATAGTTCACCAAGTGTGTATTTGATATGTTCATGTTTGGTAAGTTTGTATTTGGTATATTCATATTTGGCATGTATTTATTTGATGGGATAATGTTGTTTTGTTGAAGACTCGTGTATTGATCATTTGATGATAGATTTGTACATTTTGACTTTGATTTAAATCTACCATAGGGAATGGTGTTCCAAAATTTAGATTGGGCATGCTCACATTTGTTACATAGCATTGAGGTTTTCAGGATATGATGATCCCATGTGTGAATTATATAAATGTGAGCTTTGATAATCAATTGGTTTTGTAAGGTTTAGATAGTTTGGTTGATTTAGACCACTCATGATGGATGTATCAAGTTTATATTCCATATTTTTCTTTTGTTTTGACCTTGTTGCAAAAGTGAACTTCTAAGGTGTTTTGGATCAATGGTGACAATGGGACATGAAAAAGGTGAATGATATGGAAAGTGATATTTGCAAACATTTTGGGACAACACTTTTGACTTAAGAGTTTGATGTTTGATGTTTGATAAAGGATGTTTAAGAACTTGGAAATATTTAGGGTAGAATCGTGACCTTTAAGATAAACTAGTTCAAATATGATAACTAACTTAACCAAATTCATGGAAAATGATTCATTTCACATAAAAATAGCTAAGTTAGGGTTTGGGTTGATTGAAGTCTAAGTCCAAAGTCTTGGTGTGTTCAAAATTTTGCAAATTTTGGTGAAGTGAAGGATGAAATATGATGAAGGATGGATGAAATATTTGAACCAATGTTGACCTAGAATGAACTTTTGTTTTCCAAGACCAAGGTAGTGAGAAACATGCTATACCTCTAAAGTGATCAAACCCTAAGGACTCAATGATTTTGGTAAAATAGAACTCAAATGATTTTGGAAATAAGGACCCAATGATTTTGGTAAAGTGAAACCCAATAATTTTTTATAATGGAACTCAATGATTTGGACAATAGAACTCAGTGGTTTTGGACTCAATGTTTTCAATGTTTTCCTTTTATGATAGCAGGCATAAGGTTTGGTTGTTCAATGGAACTAACGATCCCCAAATGGTCGTGTTGGGTTCAATTTGTCAATTTATCTTGCTTAAGTGACTTTATTTTACCAAAAACACTCATCTTGATTATGTTTTCAAACTAAATGTCTATGTAAAAAACATCATAAATTTCACAATGTCCATTTTGTGAAAATCACAAGGTTGAAGGCATAGTTACTTATGTTGAATTTTGGAAATATAGATTGAGATATAAGTCAAGATATTTAAAAATCTCTAAGGATAGAAATCCTTAGGACAAGCATTAATATCAAGGATTTTTCAAAAGGTATCCATATTTAGACCAAAGGGTTTGAAATTTTGAGGAAGATTGTGAATGTTTGTTTGTAATGTTTGCAACCAAGCAAAGTATTAAATTGACTCACAATCATTTACCACCTAGGTTGAATGGCCATACTTGTTGCGTCCCTACTTGGATTTCTCCAAACACTAAGATAATGTGAATAGTTAGAGATTTGGTGACACTCTCCCCTCCATAGCACACACTTCTCAGGACCACCAAATCTCAAAATCTTTAAGATCCTAAGATCCTAAGGATTTTTCTATTTCAACAATGAATAGTACAAATGTGGGGCAACTTCAGAACAACCATTCTTGCACCAACAAGTATTAGTGATTTTGGATTCTAAATAATGGTTCATAATAAGGGCTTCCAGTTCAAGGAATACTATGATAAACTCCCTCGAGAGGTCTACCAACCCTTAGAACAAGGGCTTTTCACATCATAAAGATACTAGGGGAGAGATATCATGTACCACTTCCCATTGATGGAAATTTTCATTGCAACCACACATTTATAGTGGTTTGGAAGAGCTTGGGTTGTTCCCTCCTTTTGAAGTGGGGAGGTAGGCCCTCTAAAGATACCAATAGCAAGGAAGTATGTTTGTAGTTTAGTCATCCCAGTTTTTATGAAACAAGAAGAGAACACACACCATGCCTTTTCCATACACTCGTAAGGGGTTCATTTTTAATCTGAAATGAAAGATGTAGGTGATTTTACAAAGTGTTAAAGAATGTTTCTATTTCTCAAGATCATCGAGTGTCGTGAGAGAATTGTATACACATCTAATAACAATGTTGTAAATCAAAACACAACAAACACTCATAAATTTGAACCCTTTAAAGCAGTGATGAGTTTGTTTTAAGTACCAAATGAAATGTTAAGCTGCCTTGTTCAATTTTAAACCCAGAAGATAATGATGAGATGAAAGTTCAATTTTAGTCCCATTTGAGTGTCTTTTTTAAACCTACATGAAATTTAGTGAGGTCCTAAAGCATAAAATGCAAAGCATAAGAAATTAGGTTATAATTGCCCCAAAAGTGTAAAACGCTTGTTACAATTATAAGATTCAAATACCTTTTTCTTCAATCAAGTGCTCCATTCTTGTCTTCAAACCTACAATCCATGTTCTAAATGTTAAATGAAGTCAAGAAAACAAGATGTTAGGGTTAGATAAACAATTAATCATTAAAAAACTACAACCTAGACCAAGTTGTAATGTGATTTGACTTTAGGTGAAAAAACGGAAAATTTAAATCCACCAAAATTGAGAAAAACCTATACCATTGCATAGAGCATGAAATTCTACCCCATTTAAATTTTTTTTTTGAAAAAGACCTATGACAAAGATATGAATGCTGATCGTGTTTTGTGCACAATAACAGCCAAACATAATATGATATCCTATCTCTTTTGAAAGGTAAATCTCTATCAACAAGCCTCAAGAGATAACCCCAAGGTCTCTAATGTCAGGTCTTGACAGTGCATAAACAACTTAGTAACAAAATGTGAAAATGCTGGTAATCACAATCGGACCTTAGTACAAGAAGAATACTGAATCAATTTTATCAGATCTAACAATTTGATGGTGCTTCAATCCTGGTTTTAACCCAATACTCAAAGAAATAGAAAAAGGTTAAGGGAGAGATTTCTAAACTTAAAACTAAATCTAAGATTAACAATGAAAGTAACCAATACTCGAAATGGACCAATCCCTCAAAACTGGTTTCTACTTGACCAAGATAAATCTACAATCTTATAAAAAATAGTGCAATCTTCTAAGGTGTTAAGATTTTCAAATCATGAACATTCGTTCAAACAACCCTATTGCAGTTGAAGTGAATAAACCCTCACGATCGAACTTAAGCACAAGGAATATGAAAAGTCCAGGCTAACTTTGCAAAGCAACTAACAATCAATTGGTTGCAAAAAGTATGGACTGAGAGATTGTTGCAACATTCAAGTATTAAATCACAAACATTATCAAATCAAATCTAATCTAAATATTGACCAAATCAAAGCAATTTTAAAGATGGAATAGCAAGAACCATGCAATACAAGAGAGCACAAATATGGCACCAAATCACAATGTCATTATTTGCATTCAAATTGTTCACTGTAGCAACAATTCTTGCTTTCTGTTACAATATTTGCTTGAGGGAAACTACCTATTAACTTACTCTACTTCTAACTAGCTCTGCTCTATATTTTGGTTACAAGTTCTAACTTTCTAAATATTTTCTAACCCTTTACAAATGAGGCGACATGCCCAATATATAGAAATCCCAAGAAATCCATCGGCCAGGGAAGGGTTTCACGGCAATAACTCGGCACAACCACCCGGCCAAGAGAGTCTTCGAAATGGGTCAACTAAGCAATAAATTTGTGTTCCATTGAGGTCGGCTTGGGATCTGCAATGTAGCTCGGATGACGTGTGGGAAGATAACAAGGAAGCACAAATCGCGCTGTAGCCCATCATTAGCTCTCTTCCCTATTATCCCCGTGCCGATCTGACTCTTCATGTAGCTTCAAGAACGCTCCATCTAAGTCGGCTACAGGTGGTACTAGCAGAACCCTAAGTCACCTCTCAATGGATGTAATCTCGTCCCTTGAGTGTTTGACCGACTTAACCCAATCTACCTTATATGTCACATGCTTATCAATAACTGTGAGGTGGGTGGCTGCATCATCCAGTTGGTGCTCATAAATAGAACCATCATCAAGTGGTGCATACACATCATGACACCATTCTCTCAACTGCTCCAGGCTCAAGTATTTGGGCGTGATCTTTCTTCTCCCCATCATGATTTCAAAGAAGGCAATGGAACCATCGTAAACCCCAGTTAGGGTGTCATCAATTTTCCTTCTTTTCTTGTAAATATTTTTCAACACCCTCTACCTAATTTGCACTGCCTCAAACCACTCCCAAGGTTTGACAACCCTAGAGGAAGGAAGAATCCCATCGCTTACCAACCTGTCCCGGGTGTACTCCATTAGAGTTCTGGTTTTCTGCAGAAGGAGGTTCATATCCTCTTTATCTTGTGCTAACACCCGTTTCAACCATTAAGTCGCCATGATAACATCCTTCCCAGTTGACAGAATTTCCTTAATAGCTTCATCACCCTTTCCTTGCACCCCTTTCAACCAATTCATAGTGGCAATGGTGGAAGCTTTCATCTTTTCTAGCTCAGTTATGGTCTCTTGCGGCAAAGGATTGGTAGCAAAGGAAGAAGGACTAATGGACCGCAGTGGCTTCATTAATTCCTCCAAGCACTTCCTGAGATTTTGATTTTCTCTCTTCAGCTCCTACTTGGTCTTCATTTCCCTTCTCAATCTATCCACAATAACTGTACTGGAGACCTCATAGTCTGCAATATCCTGCTCAACTGATGTACACCCAAGATTAAAAGTCTTTATATCATAATCATTTCCAGCCACATCATCTCTGTTTCTATCTGGAACAGGGGTAGCAATATGAACAACCTTTTTATGTGCCTCATCCCTCTCAACCTGTGAGATCACCCTAGCCTTCTTCTTGCCTTTATCTTTTCCAATCCTGGCTAGTAGTGTATCCCAGTTTGGTGGACTATCCTCCACTACTACCTATTTTCTCTTTATTTCTTTCTCCAACCAATTAGGGACAGTGGACTCCAATTGGACCCTGCTCTGCCCCAGTTCCTCTTCCTGCCAATCTCCTGCTATTTCCTCATTCAAATTCTATTCATCAGGAGTCTCATCTTTATTCCTCTCTTCTTCTTCAACATGCTCCTCTTCATGTGCAGGCGAGGGAACCTTTTCTGCTTCTTCCTCCCTTGGAGGAGATTCAACTACCTCATTCTTAACTGGTGACTCTGCACACATAACCAAGGGAGATTGCATTATCTTTTCAATTTCTGCATCTGTACTCTAGAGTTCCCCTTAATGGAATTGCTCACCTTAGTTATCTGGATGATCCTCAACATCCTCTGTCATCTCACCTGTTTCACTTTGGGTTTCATGAGCGGGAGGGATGTCATCATGCTGCTCCTTATGAGAAGCCACCAGAGGAAGGTCAGCCTTAGTCACACTGTCCCTAGGAGAAGGAGTCCTAGACTGCCTTGCATACACTTTTTCCTTCTCCCTTGAGCTTTCAACATTTATTACTGGTACGACAACTTCTTCCCCAACCTTGGAGCTAGCCTTCTCTGATAATTTGACAATTCTTTTCCTCTTAGGCACATGAGCATCAACCTCAGGACTCTATTTTTCGGTCTCTTCCTACTCAGGCTTCTTAGTCCTCATTCTCTTCTTGGCCTTTGGCTTCCTCTATTTTTCTGCTCCCTGGACTTCTTCCTCCTGAACACCTTTAGATTTAATTTTGACAGGAGATCCCAATTTACCTTTGCCCTTAGGATCCTATTCGGTGGATTCTTCAGAGGTGGAGTGGGGATCCAAATCACCCATCAGCACATAGGTGCACTACACACCATTATTTTCCATTTCCCACAGCGTGTGTTTGAGCCACATCCTAGTGAATTTGAGAACTGGATCCACTAGTTGCTTCAGTTCTGTCTTCTCCTCTTCTGACCAATCCACATCACCAATTGGTCTATCCTTTATGGCTTCATAGGCATGATCTTTGATCAATTTTCCATCATCTTCCAATTGGTCAGGAACTGCCCTTAGATTGTATAATTGGACTGCATCCATTGGAAGCCGAGATAACTTCTTCTTTCTGACCTCGTATTCATCACTGCAGTTGGCCCAGTAGTCCTCTAAATTAACCTTATGGCTGTAGTCTCTATTGGCCTTCTTTTGAGCCTCCCCTGTGATGTCAAATCTAGATCTCTTGGAGTGGAAAGACAAGCCAAGAGCACTCAATTATTCTTCTGAAGCTTGGGTAGAACCAATGGAAGGACATACCTCTCCAGTGCCAATCCTTAGGGGAAAATCCCCACCAAATCCTGTCTTGTGTTTGTCCTTCTTGACAATGGCATCGGAGTCACAAATCCGCTTGGTGACTTCCAACAATATGATGTGGTCAGTGGGATACCTTGGAAGCCTGTATGGGGCCCTTTGACAACTATCAATCCGAATGTAGGAGAAAGTTGGGAACTAGATCAACCAAGCTCCATATTTCTTGATGAGCTCCTTGGCTTGATCTGAAATTTTGACATGCTCTGCCTCCTGAAGCATTCTAGTCATATGCATGGTAAATGCATCATTTTCCCTCCTGTAGTCTGAGCTTCCTAAATACAACTGAGGGTAAACTTCATAGATGATATCTTGTCTAAAAATTCCTTTTGTATCTAATCCTCTGTAGGGGTGGAACCTAGCCAACGCATAGACCAAATATGAGGTCATTGTGAAGGTCTTTGTCTACAACACATTGGACAATTGCTTATGAATTACTTGGCTGATGACCCATGCCCAATGGTAGTCAATTTTCACTTGTTCTATCCTTACAATCGCATGGCACATCCAATTCTCAAATGTACCAGCACTCCTCAATCCAACCACCCTGCTAAGAAAGGTGATGGCATCATAGTACTCCTTGAATTTTTCTATGAACAGGTACTTTGGCAATTTGGAGTAGTGAGACTTCAGCTTCTCTAGCTAGGAATTGATTAACTGTTGTGACTTCACAGCCTAGTCATCGTAGAATTCCTGAGCTGCCTCAATGGTGAATCCCACCACATGAGATCTTTCTAGCATGTCAAATGTTTGGGAAATGGAGACCGGGTTGAGATTGGAAACAACTCTCCCTTGAGGCCCAATAATCCTCTGTGTGTCATGATCATAGTGCCTTGCACACTCTAGGACAAGCTCATAACGTTGCACTGCTGAAGGGAAACCAACCACATGGGACAAGCCTGACTCCATTATCCTTCTAGTCACCATGGGAGGATTCTTAGCTACCATCCTTGCTTTAAATTCCTCGTAGTCCCAGAGGCCAACGTTTGTATCAGTGACTTCTGACTAGATAGATGTGATCTTACTCTTAGGGACCTTACTCTTAATGTCCATCTTGATCCTCTCTGCATTAGATAATGAGGAATCAACTACTGCTTTGGTTTGTTTAGCCTACACTCAACATGAAAATCACAACAAAAACCATACGAGATCAAGGTTAATCCATCAGAACACCATTAGAATGCATCTCACATAGTCAAGGTGTCATTAAATTTCATATAAAATAACCACAAAAAAATTTGTGTTTCAAGACCATCCGCGAAATCTCAGCTAGAGAGGAATTTTGGGAAATTCCAGACCGGTCGGATTCCAACGAAAAAACCAAGAAACACCTACTTAACCATCAAACCTGATCATTTTTAATCAATAAATCACATGAGAGATCCAAATATGACATGAAATAATCATCAAATGCATCACAAATTATAAACGAATCCAAATATTTCATGTTCCTTTATGTTTCACCAAATTTTGGGGAAATCCGTAAGGGATGGATTTTCGTGAGGAACAAGCCAGAGAGGAGACTTCAGAAAATCAGGAAAACGACAGATTTCAGAGAAGTTCGGACCTGACGGACATCCGCAGTTAAGGAAAAGTTTCGAACCAATGGTGATTTCCAGAATGCAGGTTTCAGAAAGAGTTATGAGCTCGCCAACTTCTTGGAGTCACACTGAAGGATGCAATCAGAATAGGTTTCACCAAGAGTCAATTATTTCGATGTAATGTCTCGGTGAAAAGGGAGATAGCAAACATATCGGTATGAGCCAAGGGTGGTCGGGGTAAGGTCCTAGTGAATTCATCCTGTCTCACCGACCATGAAAGTTTAAACAATCACTTTGGCCAGACTCAAGTTTTCGATATGAGGTCCCAGCGACTACATTATGTTTCACCGATGAAGAGTTCCATCGGCATAACCTCTTGCCGACATTATGAAGACATCTCGATAGAAGATCAGGGCTTCCCAAGAGAAATGTTTCGCTATGAAGTCCTGGAAATCATATGGAGTCTCGGTGAAAGCGAAGATTTCGGCAAGAGTAGGGGGCTCGCGGTAAGGTCTCAGCGAAGCATGAATGTCTCCCCGACTTTGAAGAGCACTCGATAAGAGCTGAATATGTTTGGAGAAAGGTCTCCCTGAAAGTGAATGTCCCAACTACAGAACAGAAGATCGACAAGACGAAAGGAACCCACTATGAGCTCTTGGCGATGAGGTTTGTCTTACCGATAGAAAGACTTTTGGCATGAGAATTACAGTGTCCTGGCGACAAAATACAAACTCAGAAAGGGCTTCGGCGAAACACATGGAGACCGTTGTGACATCTCCCCGACTTCGAAGGGTTACAACGACTGAAAAGAGCAGAGTTCGATGAAAGCAAAAGTGCTCGGGGGGAGGTCTCGCCGAAGGACGGATGTCTTGGTGAAGCAAACGAATATCAGTAAAGCTACTTGATCCTACCATGACCTCTTGGTGATGGGGACCTATATTGCCGAAAGCGAAGATGAGCAAGCATGTCGATGAGACATCTCCTCTCAGGGTGAGGTCTTGGTGAAAGTAAAGGTCTCGCTGACTGATATGCATAAAGGATTTCATCGGTGTAAAAATGTTAGTGTCACGGTGATCCAACATGAACCTAGGAAGACCACTTCACCGAACCTCAAGGTAGTCGATATGATATCTCAACGATCTCAAATGGTCACAGTGAAGGGAATCCATAAGGGATGGAGAGTCCCGATTTCATCCAGACACTGAACCAACTACGGATTTTGAAAAGTTTAACTTAGGGCAAGTCGAGGACAGACCTTTCATGAATTTTCTTTGCATTTTGGGTCAATCTTAAGACGAAATCACCTAATATGGCATTGCCCTAGGTCCAAACCCTATTCATCTGCCATTAGCACACAGGAAAGCTCAGAATTTAGTTGTTTCACTGTTGAGTCACCACTAGGGTTTACTAATCACTCTTAGGCAAGATTCATTAAAATTCCAATGGACACATGAACTCAAAACTCACTTGGGAGATGACAAAGGATGCAATACTGAACAACCCTAGCACGACATGATCACTCTCATAACCTCAAAGTGCCATACATAATTCAATTCAAAGCAGAGCAACCAGAAACATACCATTATGAAGTGGAAATTGACCTCAGAAGCAGCAAACGCGAAGCCCTGCAGTGCCCACAAAGAACAGAGGCGAGAACACACAAGAAATAGCCACCAAATCAATTAATTCAATCCCAAACGCCCAAAAACGAAGTCAATCAATCACAGGAAAGCACTCCTCAGCTCAAACGATGGAAAAGAGTGAACATAATGTCGCAAAAGATCTCATAAATCAGGTGAAATCTAGTCTTCAAAGCACATACGAAGCCATTAATGCAATCAATAAGACAACCAGAGAAGGAATTCGAGAATCCGACAACAGGGAAAAATCTGGGAAAATTCGGACCACGCGGAAATCCACGAAGATTGAAAATCCCCGAACAACATGGGTCCAGCCGGAGTCCAAGCAGGATCCGGGAAAATCCGACTAGGGCAGAAAATCCCGAATCTGAGCAAAAGTCTGAAACTCATACAAAACTTAAGATTTCCAATGAACAACCTGGGGGAAGCACTTAGGCAATCAAAATATACATTTAAGCACGTGCCTAAGTAAGACAAAACCTCAAAAGAAAAGGCCAAAACACCAAAACCGAAGCGAAAGAGGATCCCTGCTTAAAGCAAGGCGTGTGTGCGAAAAATTGCATAACAAATGGCGACTTCTACTGGGAAAATGCTCTAGAGCATTTGATGATGAACAGGAATCAAGAACCTAGAATATCTAGTTTGAATCTCACCATCAAACAAACAAGTCAAAATGTAAGATTTAAGGAATCAGAACCAAAGGATAGACCAAACCTTCCATAAACTAAAAATAAAAGTGTGTGCATATGAGTTTATTTCCCTCCTTAAGTTACTACAGAAACCAAGTTCAGTCAAGTCAGGCTATGTAAGGATTCTAACTTCAAAAGCAACCTGGATAGGGCCTCGCTGCCAGTCAGGCATCCATAGCCCCGACGAGGTTATCATTGTGACTCTCCTGAACATAGCTCTACTGCCAGCCAAACGTCCATAGCCCCGGTAGAGATATTCAGGTACCCCTGATAAGTTGAATTTATTCTTTTGATATTCAATATTTCACTTTTCTTTCCTTTGATATTCTTTATATATCTCTTTCATTTCAACTTGTGAACAATGAAGTTCACACTCAAGGCTGAGAACCACAGTGGCACTGAAGCAAAAATAGGATTTTTCACTTGACAAGACTTCACAAGGGTTCCTATAGTGACATCAGGATTCTTAAGATATATGAAAGATATAAGATTTTCACAGTACTTCAAGTTCAAATCCACACTAGTGACTCAATCTTCTATAAAACTGACATTAAAAATATTGGCAACAGCAAAGATTTCAACCATTCTTTCAAGATGCAAGACTAAAATTCACCCAAAGAAATACTTAGAACAATTCCAGAGAAGGCATATTTTCCATGCAGGTGCAACACATCCAGGCGAAAACAGAGAAACCCCCAAAGCAAGAGCAGAGAAAAAAAAACAAACCAAAAAACAAACCTACACTAACCAAAACAAACAAAAGCAAAGTAGAAAGGGAAACCCTAATCTAACTATATACAAGACCAGAGTTGGGTACAACTCAAGACTAGAAATAATGCTTCAAATACTGCCCATTGACAGGTTGTGGGATATCCTCTCCAGTGAGAGTTTTCAAACGAAAAGCATTATCTCTCAGGATTTCTGAGATCTGGTAAGGTCCAAGCCAAAGTTTATCAAATTTTCCATGCTCTCCCTTACGGTCATGGGCTTTATCCCAGGAAAGAACCAAGTTAGAAATCCTAAAAGCTTTAACCTTGGCTCTCTTATCAAACCATCTCTTGACAACCCCTAGATGCTTAGCAAAGTTCTCCAGGGCTTCATCTCTCTTTTCTTCAAGGTGCAACAGTTCGGCAAGTCTTGCCTCACATCTATCTCCCTCATCATAATATTCATTGATGAACTGAAGGGTAGGAATTTTCAATTGTATGGGAAATACAGGTTCTAATCCATAAACCAGGTGGTAGGGTGACATCCCTATGGAGGCTTTATGTCTTGTACGATCTTCCCAAAGAGAAAATCTGAGTTGGGTATGCTAGTCTCTAGGGTGCCTTCCTAATAACTTGTGGATGACAATCAAAAGATTCTTATTAGAGGATTCAGCCAACCCATTACCTTGCGGATAGTAATTGGATGCAAATTTTATAATGATCCCATGATCAAAAGCCCAGTTAGAAAACTTTAACGATGAGAATGCAAGACCATTGTCACAAACCAAAGACACGGGGCATCCAAAACGATTAAGAATACTAGATTCAAGGAAGTTAATCACTACCTTAGAAGTACACTGTTTGCATGCAAGAGCCTCTGTCCATCGTGTAAAATAATCAGTAATGGTGAGAATATACCTGTGACTAGCGGAGGAGGGTGGATTGATGGGGCCAATGAAGTCCATTCCCCATTGAGCAAAAGGTTTTACCTCGACAACCGGCTGAAGTGGGAGCACTGCATACTTCTCTTTGGTGGCCACCGTTTGACACACATGGCATGTCCTGACATGACTATGGGTGTCTTTGAACAATGTAGGCCTGCAGTAACCAGCTCTAAGAATCTAGTTTGCTATAGATGGTGCCGACCCATGGCCTGTACCATATCTATCATGGAATTCTAACATCATTATTTCAGATTCTGCTCTTCCCAGGCACCTTAAGTACACCCCCTCATGATTTTTCTTGTATAGGATAGCCCCTTTTAACATGAAACTGTCACTCTTTAAGCACAACACCCTTCTTTGTACTGGATTGAGATGATTAGGGCACCTCTGAGTCAGGAGATAATGAACAACACCATCATACCATTCGCCAGGAGAAACATCCTCTAAAGTATAAGTCTGAGCTGTAAGATCAGGGCCTGTCTCTACCATTGTCTTTGTGAGCCCCTGCCCTCTTACCAGCTTCATGGGCTGAATTTCCATATCATATTCTTGTAGCATAGTTACCCACTTGGCTCTTCATTCTCCCAGTTCATTCTATATCAAGAGCACCTTGACTGTAGGATCGGGAACTATAGCAAAGATCTTATTTATGAGGATGTAATGTTTGAACTTCTTAACCGCCCTGACTAAGGCATAAGCTTTCTTCTCCACATTTGGGTACCTCAATTCTGCATCCTTTAATGGTGTGCTCATGAATGCTATGGGGTGTTCATTTCCTTGGTCAGATTTTTGAGTTAAAATAGCAGCACAAGAGTGGTCAGAAGCAAATTAATATATGTAGAATGGCTTGGCATAATTGAGACTTACTAAAATCGGAGCTTCAATAATAGCCCTTTTTATTTCTGCGAATGCTTCTTTTGCTTTTTCATTCCATTCTACCTTGGCCTCCTGCTTCAACATTGCATTCAGTGGCTTAACTATTTCAGCAAATCCAGTGATGAACTTCCTAACAAAATTGATTTTACCAAAGAATGACTTCATTTCCTTTTTACTAGCAGGTGGTGGGATCTTGAGAATAGCCTCTATATGTTCTAGATCAATTGCAATCCCCTTCTCAAAGATAATATGCCCTAACAACTTACCTTCTATTACTCCAAAGATGCATTTCTTTGGGTTGAGGGATATACCAAACTCTGCATTTCTCAAAAACTTTGCACAAATCTGAGATATGGTCACCTCTGTTCTTTGAAAATACCATCAGGTCATCCATATAGATGATTATGCACTTCCCAATTATATATTTAAAGGCTATGTCCATTGCTCTCTGGAATGTAGCTCCAACATTAATCATGCCAAAGGGCATTCTTCTATAAGAAAAAGTGCCCCACTTAGTGATGAAAGTAGTCTTATGTCTATCCTCATATTGCACCATGACCTGGTTATATCCTGAGTAACCATCCAGAAAAGACATCATCTGAGATCCGTTGACGATCTGGAGTACTTCATCAAGTGAAGGCACTAGATAATTGTATTTCTCTGATGCTCGGTTCAGTTTCCTAAAATCTACACACAATCTGATTTCGCCATTTTTCTTTCATACAGGAACCAGGTTCGCAACCCAAGTAGAATTTCTGACTGGAAATATGATCCTCGCAGACAACAGTTTTTGTACTTTGTTTTGTATTATAGGTTCTAGTAGAGCATTAATAGGCCTCTGCCTCTGTCTGAAAGGTTTCACTCCTGGATTGAGAGGGATAGTATGAGTTATGAATGATGTATCATAAGTCTTCAAGTCCTCATAACTCCAGGCTATCACATCTGGATATTTATACAATGCATCAATGATTCCCCGTCTTTCTTCTGGGGTGCATACTTTGCCAATAAGAACATTTTTTACATCCTCCTGGGATCCCACTAATGGACTCTTTCCTAGTGTCTTGATCCTGGTCTCTGATCCTGTCTAGATCAAAGATCCTCTCCAGTTGCACCATTCCCCTGGGGATGGTGTTGGTCTTCAGGTTGATTACCCCTTCCAAGTCTATCTCTGCCTCTTGAGGCTCAATTTCATCAATGATCTGAGAAGTAAAAACATCTGTGTTTGTGATAAAGTCTAGAATATGCTTATCATCTTCAAACACCTGGAAGTTGGTAACATTATCAGGGACAGAGGGCACTAGGGTCAGTTCCACTGTAAACTTCTTCAACCCAAAAAGAGATAAAGGCTGCATAGTGCTGGCTACCTGGGCCAAGGAATCAGCTGTCTGGTTTTTATTTCGTGGAATTAGATGAATATTGAAGGCATCAAATCCTTCAATAAGGTCC
Source organism: Sequoia sempervirens (assembly GCA_007258455.2). Lineage (NCBI taxonomy): Eukaryota > Viridiplantae > Streptophyta > Pinopsida > Cupressales > Cupressaceae > Sequoia > Sequoia sempervirens. The sequence continues at coordinate 669,002,193 of VDFB02270651.1, forward strand.
CATACTCTGTGTCTGTAGTTAGTCATTCTTCTTTCATGGCAGGAGTACTGCCTTCTAACTTGCTTGACTACTAACTCAGAGTCTCCATACACTTGCAAGACTTAACTTTCTTCTTCAGGGCCATCAACAATCCATGAACCAAAGCTTCGTATTCTACTACGTTATTTGTACATTGAAACTGAAGTCTATGAGCAACAAAAAATGTCTTACCTTTTGCGTTGATCAACTCAAATCCTGCCCTAGCTCCTTTGATTTAGACCCATCAAACCTCAGAGTCCACTATCCAGAAACTGCAAAGTCTCTTGCTGTATAACTCGCACTATTACTGCTGGATAGCTCTTCAGAAGGCATCATTCCTTTTTCTTCATGGTCAACCTGGACATTGATTGGGACCACAGGGGTTGGATTAGTATACTTCTGTATTTTTTTTTACTGCAGCTTGGCATAAGCAACAGTCCAATTCTGAATGTGAAGCATTATGTACTCTACACCAGTGGGGAAAAAGTAACTCTTCAAAGTTCATCCTTCTTCCTAACTGAATATGACCTTCAATACATTTTTGAAGGAACTCTTGAAAATTGTCTAATAGAGCCAGCTGATTATCCTCTAGATCATCATGACTTTCAGCTGGTTCACCATTGTCCTTAATTGGGTCCACTAGGGCTTCAACACCACTAGACTCTGTCGTGAAGCTGTGAGATACTGTATGCAACATGAGGACCTCCTCCGAATCCAGTTCTTCAAGGGGAGAAGAAAGCATGTAACTACCCATACTTACTTCTGACACTAGAATTTCAATAGAGGTTTTCTGATACTCTGTAATCATATACTTCATTCTGGGTTCTCGTTCAATCCTAATCTGATTTGGCACTCCTTTCCAGGGGAGCCACATATGGGAGTGATCAGTTGACACATATCCATTCAATGCCCTGGTGAAGTCCCTCCCCAAGATTAGGCCATAAGCATTAGGGATGTCAGCCATTTGTATATTAATAACTTGTTGAATCCTAGGATGAGAAGCAATCTGCATGTGGATCATAGTCAACACTCCCACAACATTGACTTCAGTCCTATCCAGCTGTGTGACTTTCTTTTGAGAATCAGCAAGGGTGATACCCATAGCTCTACAGACACCAAGGGGCATAACATTGGTTGAAGCACCTAAATCCAGCAAACAATTATGTAAATTCTTGCCAAATACATGGACAAAAATCAAGAATGGGGGAGTATCTATTTTCCCTTGAAACAGAGTTAAGGGAGTGTCTACTTGAACAACTTGAGATTTGTCCCTTTCTTTCCTAGTGTCTCCAGGGGGCATATGGACTTGATCATGAGACTGATCCTATCCTCCTACCAACTAAGGACTAGGTACTCTGTTGACACTCTTGCCAATTAATTTATCTTGCGACATGAAATTTGCATCATAAGAACCTAAGACTGTATTCCTGATGGATGAAACTCTTAATAGCTCAAATGCAGATAGATTTACCTTTAATTTCTGGAGTTCTTGAGCAACATACATGGCCAATTGTTCTTCATTTAAATTAGTGAGGGTCTCCCTCGGGTACTCCACCATCTTTTCTTTACCTGCATCAGCATTTCTTCCCTTTGGTACATCAGCTTGTCCTTCTTGAGATAAATATTGCCTAGAAACCAAGGGAAATGAGGGATTGTTACTGGCATTGGGGTCTGGAGGCGTGTTGAATTTGTTTGGGGGAATGGAAGTAGTGAAGGGGCCTCTAGCCTGTGGGCGCCTGTGTGGCAACTCCCTCAAATCATACTTCTTGACAGGCCTTTGGAAGGTCTGTACTTCTTCAATGTAAGATTCTTCTTTATCCCTGGGACCATTGTCATTCACTTGATCCTCATCAAATAATTGTGTCATCTCATCTCCATTGCACACCTGGTCTGCTTCATCCTCCAACTGGTCAGATTCCTCTTCGGGCACATTCTCCTCACTTTGCGGAAAAGGAGCATGGCTTAATACCAACACTGGTGAATCATAGGGAATAGAGGGTACAATTTCCTGACAGCTTGTATTGTTCTCCACCTCATACTGGAAAATCGAGGCTACTATTTGGAACTCCTGATAGTCCAACTCAGAATGCTGACTAGTCTTGTGGAGCCTACACCACCCTAATAAGGTAGCCTCAGCTAGATATACCCCGCTAGGAGGCTTTTCTTGATTAACCGACTGACCGACAGACTAATTAACAGGTTGACTGATTGGTTGATCCAATGGGGTGGGAACTCCTCCATTTTTGGGACCTGTGTTCCAAGTCCTATTCTGTCCTGACTGCTACCTTCTCTCGAATCCTTGTCCACCACCTAGTCCTCTGTCAAATTTCTAACCTGATGATTGTCTTTTATCATAATTTGGCCTTCTTTCATTATTATATCCCCTGTCATTATTGTAACCTCTGTCCTGATTGTATCCTCTATCATTGTTATATCCTCTGTGCTGACGTTTCCCTCTATCAAAGTGTTGTCCTTGTGGATTCTCTCTATTCTGAGTGGACTGCATATTCCTCTAAGCAGCTTGCAACTGATTGTTCTAATTCCTTAAGTAGGTCACCTCCATATTCAACTTCTTCATTTGTTCCGATAATTCATCCAGTCTTTCCTTGTCAGGATTACTATATGAAGGTTGATTCGCATTATTCTGGGAACACCCAACTGCAGCATTGGGATTTAGTGACTAGTTCAAGACTTCAGAATTTTGCAGGTATGAAGGATAACTAGCCTGAGGCTAGAAATGTAGAGGTTGATTCACCTTTTGTTGAGGATAACTAATTGTTGATGAAACTTGTCTGGCAGGAGGTCCTGGGTAAGGGAACAGAGGTAACTGAGGTACTTGGTTCATGATCGGAGTATGGTTTGCAAAAGCTTGATTGAGCGCTGGAACTTGTCCAAGGTGAGCAACAGGTCCTAATGAGGGTAAAGGCCCAGACAAATGTTGCCTTATATTTGTGCTAACTTTTATAGCCTCTGCATATGCATCTAGTAAACTCTCAGGGGGGTTATTACTCCATTTCATAAAAGTAGCTGTTAAACTATCACATCCTTCGTAATAGACTTCTAAGGCAGTGGGTTCATCAACAACATAAGGGGCTTGTAATCTGGTATAGGCCCGATGAAACCTATTATTGAAAGACCATATGGGCTCATTGACCTCTCTCTTCACATTAGTGAACTATAGGTAAAGTTCATTAGAACTAATGGGGATTCAAAATTTTTGCAAGAAGGCAGCTTCTAACTTAGTCCAATGTTGGATGGATCCAGCGGGTAGGTGGTTATACTAATAGAATGCATCTTCCCCTAGTGAATAAGGAAATAGCCTACATGCTACATCCTCATGGTTCACCCCTCTATCTTTAAGGCCAGTATGAAAGATTCTAGTGTGCTCCTCAGTGGTCCTATTGGGATCATTGATATGGAACTTTGAACAGAAGTGTTTAGGGTTTTTTGGCATAACATTGTAGATAGCAAAACTCAGGGGAGATGGGTTGGTTTCCAAGAAAGCCATTGGTGGAGGTGGGGCTAGTAATGGCTGATTTATGAATGGCTGAGGTTGTGGATTGGGAATGGCCTCAGACTCAGATGAACTTGATGAAGATGGGGATGACGGGAGTGGATGAGATGATGATGATTCTCCCCTTCTGTTGTTCCTTCTTGACCTAGTGGGGTCTAGTAACTCTTGAAATTCTTCCTCTCCTGGATCGGATCTTGTACTTCTTCTGAATCTCTTAGGAGAGATGGCGTTCAAAGATTGATCTAGCTTGCTTATTCGGGCCCTCCCTCTAGTGCCAGTTCCTGTTATTTTTTTTTTCTGCACAATAACAGCCAGACAAAATATGATATCCTATCTCTCTTGAAAGGTAAATCTCTATCGGCAAGCCTCAAGAGATAACCTCAAGGTCTCTAATGTTAGGTCTTGACAGTGCATAAACAATTCAGTAACAAAATTTGAAAATGCTGGTAATCACAATGGGACCTTAGTACAAGAAAAATACTGAATCAATTTTATCAGATATAACAATCTGATGATGCTTCAATCCTGGTTTTAACCCAATACTCAAAGAAATAGAAAAAGGGTAAGGGTTTTGAAGAGATTTCTAAACTTAAAACTAAATCTAAGATTAACAATGAAAGTAACCAATACTCGAAATGGACCAATCCCTCAAAACTGATTTCTACTTGACCAAGATAAATCTACAATCTTATAAAAAATAGTGCAATCTTCTAAGGTGTTAAGATTTTCAAATCATGAACATTCGTTCAAACAACCCTATTGCACTTGAAGTGAATAAACCCTCACGATTGAACTTAAGCACAAGGAATATGAAAAGTCCAGGCTAACATTGCAAAGCAACTAACAATTAGTTGGTTTTGAAAAGTATGGACTGAGAGATTCCTGCAACATTCAAGTATTAAATCACAGACATTATCAAATCGAATCTAATCTAAATATTGACCAACTCAGAGCAATTTTAAAGATGGAATAGCAAGAACCATGCAAGACAAGAGAGCACAAATATGGCACCAAATCACAATGTCATTATTTGCATTGAAATTGTTCACTGTAGCAACAATTATAGCTTTTTGTTACAATATTTGCTTGAGGGCAACTACCTGTTAACTTACTCTACTTCTAACTAGCTCTGCTCTATATTCTGGTTACAAGTTCTAACTTTCTAACTATTTTCTAACCCTTTACAAATGAGGCGATATGCCCAATATATAGAAATCCCCATAAATTCATCCGCTAGGCAAGGGTTTCGCGGCAATAACTCGGCACAACCACCCGGCCAAGAGAGTCTTTGAAATGTGTCAAATAAGTAATAAATGCACGTTCATCGAGGTCGGCCCAGGATTCACAATATAGCTTAGATGACATGTGGGAAGATAATAGGGAAGAAAAAATCGTGCCGTAGCCCATCATTAGCTCTCTTCCCTATTATCCCCGCGTCGATCTGACTCTTCATGTAGCTTCAAGAAGGCTCCATCTAAGTCGGCTATAGGTGGTACTGGCAGAACCCTAAGTCGCCTCTCAATGGACGCAATATCGTCCCTTGAGTGTTTGACCGACTTATCCCAATCTACCTTATATGTCACATGCTTATCAATAATTGCAAGGTAGGTGGCCGAATCATCCAGTTGGTGCTCAGAAATATAACCATCATCAAGTGGTGCATACAAATCATGCCACCATTCTCTCAACTTCTCCAGGCTCAAGTATTTGGGCGCGATCTTTCTTCTTCCTGTCATGATTTCAAAGAAGGCAACATAACCATCGTAAACCCCAGTTAGGGTGTCATCAATCTGCCTTCTTTGCTTGTAAATATTTTTCAACACCCTCTGCCTAATTTGCAGTGCCTCGAACCACTCCCAAGGTTCGGTAGACCTAGAGGAAGGAAGAATCCCATTGCTTACCAACCTGTCCCGGGTGTACTCCATTAGAGTTTTGGTTTTTTGCAGAAGGAGGTCTGTATCCTCTTTATCTTGTGCTAACACCTGTTTCAACCATTCAATCGCGATGATAGCATCCTACTCAATTGATAGAATTTCCTTAATAGCTTCATCACCCTTTTCTTGCACCCCTTTCAGCCAATTCACAGTGGCAATGGTAAAAGCTTTCATCTTTTCTAGCTCAGTTATGGTCTCTTGCAGCAAAGGATTGGTAGCAGAGGAAGAAGGATTAATGGACCACAGTGGCTTCATTAATTCCTCCAAGCACTTCCTGATATTTTCATTTTCTCTCTTCAGCTCCTGCTTGGTCTTCATTTCCCTTCTCAATCTATCCACAATAACTATACTGGAGACCTCATAGTCTTCAATATCCTGCTCAACTGATGTAGGCCCAAGATTAAAAGTTTGTATCTCATAATCATTTCTAGCCACATCATCTTTGTTTCTATCTGGAACAGGGGTAGCAATATGAACAACCTTGTTATGTGCCTCATTCCTCTCAACCCGTGAGATCACCTAGCATTCTTCTTGCCTTTATCTTTTCCAATCCTGGCTAGTAGTGCATCCCAGTTTGGTGGACTATCCTCCATACTACATGTTTTCTCTTTATTTCTTTCTCCAGCCAATTAGAGATAGTGGACTCCAATTACACCCTACTCTACCCCAGTTCCTCTTCCTACCGATCTCCTGCTATTTCCTCATTTAAATTTTGTTCATCAAGAGTCTCATCTTTATTCCTCTATTATTCTTCAACATGCTCCTCTTCATGTGCAGGCGAGGGAACCTTTTCTGCTTCTTCCTCCCTTGGAGGAGATTCAACTACCTCATTCTTAACTGGTGACTCTGTACACGTAACCAAGGGAGATTGCATTATCTTTTCAATTTCTTCCTCTGCACTATGGAGTTCCCCTTAATGGAATTCCTCACCTTCAGTATCTGGATGATCCTCAACATCCTCTGTCGTCTCACCTGTTTCACTTTGGGTTTCATGAGTGGGAGGGATGTCATCATGTTGCTCCTCATGAGAAGCCATTGGAGGAAGGTCAGCCTTAGGCACACTATCCCTAGGAGAAGGAGTCCTAAACTTCCTTGCATACACTTTGGCCTTCTTCCCTGAGCTTTCAACATTTATTACTAGTGGGGCAACTTCTTCCCCAACCTTGGAGCTAGCCTTCTCTGATAATTTGAAAATTATTTTCCTCTTAGGTACAGGAGCATCAGCCTAGGGACTCTGTTTTTTGGTCTCTTCCTGCTCTGGATTCTTAGTCCTCGTTCTCTTCTTGGCCTTTGGCTTCCTCTATTTTTCTGCTCCCTGGACTTCTTCCTCCTGAACACCTTTAGATTTAATTTTGACAGGAGAGCCCAGTTTACCTTTGCCCTTAGGATCTTGTTCGATGGATTCTTCAGAGGTGGAGTGGGGATCCAAATCACCCATCAGCGCATAGGTGCATCGTACACTGTTATTTTCCATTTCCCACAGCATGTGTTTGAGCCACATCCTAGTGAATTTGAGAACTGGATCCACTAGTTGCTTCAGTTCTGTCTTCTCTTCTAACCAATCCACATCACCAATTGGTCTATCCTTTATGGCTTCATAGGCATGATCTTGGATCAATTTTCCATCATCTTCCAATTGGTCAGGAACTGCCCTTATATTGTATAGTTGGACTACATCCACCGGAAGCCGAGAGAATTTCTTCTTTCTCACCTCGTATTCATCACTACTGTTGGCCCAGTAGTTCTCTAAATTATCCTTATGGCTGTAGTATCTACTGGCCTTCTTTTGAGCCTCCCCTATGATGTCAAATCTGGATCTCTTGGAGTGGAAAGACAAGCCAAGAGCACTCAATTCTTCTTCTGAAGCTTGGGCAGAACCAATGGAAGGACATACCTCTTTAGTGCCAATCCTTAGGGGAAAATACCCACCAAATCTTGTCTTGTGTTTGTCATTCTTGACAATGGCATCGAAGTCACAAATCTGCTTAGTGACTTCCAACAATATAACGTGGTCAGTGGGATACCTTGGATGCCTGTATGGGGCCCTTTGACAGCCATCAATCCGAATGTAGGAGAAAGTTGGGAACTGGATGAACCAGGCTCCATATTTCTTGATGAGCTCCTTGGCTTGATTTGAAATTCTGACATGCTTTGCCTCCTAAAGCATTTTGGTGATATGCATTGTAAATGCATCATTTTCCCTCCTGTAGTCTAGCTTCCGAAATACAACTGAGGGTAAACTTTGTAGATGATATCTTGTCTGAAAATTCCTTTTGTATCTAATCCTCTGTAGGGGTGGAACCTAGCCAGCACATACACCAAATATGAGGTCATTGTGAAGGTCTTTGTCTGCAACACATTGGACAATTGCTTATGAATTACTTGGCTGATGAACCCTGCCCAATGGTATTTAATTTTCTCTTGTTCCATCCATACAATTGCATGGCACATCCAATTCTCAAATGTACCAGCACTCCTCAATCCAACCACCATGCTAAGAAAGGTGATGGCATCATAGTACTCCTTGAATTTTGCTCTGAACAGCTGCTTTGGAAATTTGGAGTAGTGAGACTTAGGCTTCTCCAGCTAGGTATTGATTAGCTGCTGTGACTTCACAGTTTGGTCATCGTAGAATTCTTGAGCTGCCTGAATGGTGAATCCCACCACATGAGATTTGTCTAGCATGTCAAATGTTTGGGCAATGGAGACTGGGTTGAGATTGGAAACAACTCTCCCTTGAGGCCCAATAATCCTCTATGTGTCCTGATCATAGTGCCTTGCACACTCTAGGACAAGCTCATAACACTGCACTGTTGAAGGGAAACCAGCCACATGGGACAAGCCTGACTCCATTATCCTTCTAGTCATCAAGGGAGGATCCTTAGCTACCATCTTTGCTTTAAATTCCTCGTAGTCCCAGAGGCCAACATTTGTATTAGTGACTTCTGACCAGATAGACGTGAATCTTACTCTCAAGGACCTTGCTCTTAATGTCCAGCATGATCTCCTCTGCATCAGATAATGAGGAACTAGCTACTGCTTTGCTTGGTTCAGCCTGCACTTAACATGAAAATCATAGTAAAAACTATAGGAGAGCAAGGTTAATCCATTAGAACACCATTAGAATGCATCTCACATAGTCAAGGCATCATTAAATTTCATATAAAATCACCACAAAAAATTTTGGGTTTCAAGACCATCCGCAGAATATGAGTTAGAGAGGAATTTCGGGAAATTCCAGATCGATCGGATTCCAACGAAAAAACCAAGAAACACCTACTTAACCATCAAACCTGATCATTTTTAATCAATAAATCACATGATAGATCCAAATATGACATGAAATAATCATCAAATGCATGACAAATTATAAATGAATCCAATTATTTCATGTTCCTTTATGTTTCACCAAGTTTCGGGGAAATCCGTGAGGGATGGATTTCTACGAAGAACGAGCCAGAGAGGAGACTTCGGAAAATTAGGGAAACAGTGGATTTCGAAGAAATCCAGACCTGACGGACATCCGTAGTTAAGGAAAAGTTCCGAACCAATGGGGATTCCCGAAACGCAGGTTTCGGCAGGAGTTATGAGCTCGCTGAGAAGTCTTGGCGACTTTCAGGAGTCACGCTGAATGATACAATTAGAATAGGTTTCACGAAGAGTCAATTGTTTCGATGTAATGTCTTGGCGAAAATGGAGATAGCAAACATATCGGTATGAGCCAAGGGTGGTTGGGGTAAGGTCCTGGTGAATTTATCCTGTCTCACCGACCATTAGAGTTTAAACAATCACTTCGGCTAGACTCAAGTTTTCGATATGAGGTCCCAGCGACTACGTTATGTTTCACCGATGAAGAGTTCCATCGGCATAACCTCTTGCTGACATTATGAAGACATCAGACAGAAGATCGGGGCTTGCCAAGAGAAATGTTTTGCTATGAAGTCCTGGCGATCATATGGAGTCTCGGCGAAAGCGAAGATTTCGGCAAGAGTAGGGAGCTCGCGGTAAGGTCTCAACGAAGCTTGAATGTCTCCTCGACTTTGAAGAGCACTCGACAAGAGCCAGATATGTTCGGCAAAAGGTCTCGCCGAAAGTGAAAGTCCTAGCGACAGAATGGAAGATTGGCAAGACGAAAGGAATTCGCTATGAGCTCTTGGCGATGAGGTTTGTCTTGCCGACAGAAAGACTTTCAACATGAGAATTACAGTGTCTTGGCGACCAAATACAAACTCACAAAGGGCTTCAGCGAAACACAGGGAGACCGTTGTGACATCTCCCTGACTTCAAAGGGTTACAACGACTGAAAAGAGTAGACCTTGATGAAAGAAAAAGTGCTTAGGGGGAGGTCTCACCGAAGGATGGATGTCTTGGAGAAGCAAACAAATATCGGTAAAGCTACTGGATCCCACCATGACCTCTTGGCGATGGGGACCTATCTTTCCAAAAGTGAATATGAGCAAGCATGTTGATGAGACATCTCCTCACGGGATGAGGTCTCGGCGAAAGTAAAGGTCTCACCGACTGATATGCATAAAGGATTTCATTGGTGTAAAAATGATAGTGTCACGGCGATCCAACATGAACCTAGGAAGACCACTTCGGCGAACCTGAAGGTAGTCGATATGATATCTCAACTATCTCGAATGGTCATAGCAAAGGGAATCTGGAAGGGATGGAGAGTCCCGATTTCATCCAAACATTGAACCAACTACGGATTTTGAAAAGTTTAACTTAGGGCAAGTCGGGGACGAACCTTTCATGAATTTTCTTTGCATTTTGGGTCAATCTTAAGACCAAATCACCTGATATGGCACTGCCCTAGGTCTGAACCCTATTCATCCGCCATTAGCACATAGGCAAGCTCAGAATTTAGTTGTTTCACTGTTGAGTCACCACTAGGGTTTACTAATCACTCTCAGGCAAGATTCATTAAAATGCTGATGGACACATGAACTGAAAACTCACCTGGGAGATGACAAAGGATGCCATACTGAACAATCCTAGCACGACATGATCACTCTCATAACCTCAAAGTGACATACATAATTCAATTCAAAGCAGAGCAACCAGACACATACCATTATGAAGCAAAAATTGACCTCAGAAGCAGGAAACGCGAAGCCCTGCGGCGCCCACAAAGAACAGAGGTGAGAACACACAAGAAATAGCCACCAAATCAATTAATTCAAGCCTAAACGCCCAAAAAAAAAGTCAATCAATCGCAGGAAAGCACTCCTCAGCTCAAACGATGGCAAATAGTGAACATAATGGCGCAAAAGATCTCAGAAATCAAGTAAAATCTAGTCTTCAAAGAACGTACGAAGCCATTAATGCAATCAATAAGACAACTAGAGAAGGAATTCGGGAATCCGATGACAGGGCAGAATCCAGGAAAATCCAGACCATGCAAAAATCCGTGAAGATCGAAAATCCCCGAACAACATGGGTCCAGCCGGAGTCCAAGCAGGATCCGGGAAAATCCGACCAGGGTGGAAAATCCCCAATTCGAGCAAAAGCCCGAAACTCATCCAAAACTTAATATTTCCAATGAACAACCTGGGGGAAGCACTTAGGCAATCAAAATATACATTTAAGGACGTGCCTAAGTAAGACAAAACCTCAAAAGAAAAGGCCAAAACACCAAAACTGAAGCGAAAGAGGGTCCCTGCTTAAAGCGGGGCGTGTGTGCGAAAAATTGCACAACAATGACCATTTTAAGATAGACTATAAAAGTAAGAAAATGATAGCGTTACTATAAAAATATAGTGACACTTTTAAAAATTATGGTGATGATTTTTTTAATTATAGCAATGTTTTTGAAAAAGCGTCTCTTTGGTGAATAATAGTGTCTCTCTAGTGAACAATAGCATCACTCTGGTGAGAAATAGCATTGTTGTAGCCTCCAAAAGTGTCGCTCTAGTAAATCCCTCCTTCTAGTGCCAAAATGTGACCATGATCATAGTACATGATAAATACACCAAATCCATATGGATTTGAGGAATATTTGACCCACTAAGCCATGATCCCAACACAATGGTATTCAAAAGCATCAAAACTAAGAAACCATTAAACTAAACATCAAATAAACATGAAATCTTGAAAGAAACCTATTCTAAGACCTTGAATCTTATTCCATTGGGGGAGTGGTGTCGTGTTGATGTGGAACAATGACCCTTTCCGAATCCTAGGGATAAATGGGCTTTTTTCAACCGATTCTATTAGAGAGAATCGATGAAATAGTCATGATGTGTGGATGAAAACATGATTTTAATCTAAATGAGCATGATACAAGCTAATATCCATGATTTTATTTTAAATGATTTAGATATGCAATTTCTAAGCTAATCTAAGTGGAATTTAAACTAAAAGATTCACACCCTAATCAATAAACAAGCTAAATGGATGCATGGAAGCCATTAATGGAAGCCTAAATCTAATATGCAACTAAAAATGAACTAAAATATGCTAAATGTGAGTAAATTATGAGTGATTCTAACAATATAAGTTTGCAAATTGAAATATGGATTATGGATCCATTTGTCTCTAAAATAGTGAACTATTTATAGGCAAGCAAATGAGAAATGAAGGGTTGAGATTGAAAAAGCTAATCAATGGTCAAGGGTGGAGTAAATTGGAGGCATGGATCATTGATTCTCATCAACGGGTGAGAATGCAAGATGATATTTAATCAAGGGTTCTCATTCCTTCCAAACAAGCACACTTTTGACCTATACAAGAGGTCAAAATTTAACTTGCATGAGAGGTTTCAAGCTATCTTGCACATGAAGCTTTGTGAGAATATTCCTTTTCTTAAATAATTGGAGGAGAGAGAATATTCTTTGGAATATTCTCATGGGTGAGGGAAAAGGATATTTTTCAAATTAAAAAAAAGTTTAATTGTGCAAAAGGAGAGGGAATATTCCCGTTTTGGAGGAATGTGCAAAGGAGGAATATTCCCTTGCAAGTGGGGGAAATTACATTAATTAGATAATTGCTAACTAAACAAGGGATTAATCATGAAATTAGAGGAATTTAGAAGAATAAAGTGATTTTCATTAAATGAAATGATTTAATGAAAGGGGGAAAGGTGAAATGACATTTAGTTAAATAACTTAAGGTTATTTAATTAAATTAGAAGACTTAGGGAATTAAATTAAATAGTTTGATTTATTCAATTTAATGAGATGAAGTGTTAGCTTGAAATGGGGGAATTAATCTGATTAAATGAATTAGGTTAATAGATGCAAATGATGCAAATAATTAAAATAGCTAGGGTAATTTAATTAATTAAGCGAAAAGAGGATGGATTTGAGGATGGAATGATGTTAGTTAGCCAATGTGATCCATCAAGACATTTTTAAGTGTCTACAAGACCTCTTAGTCATAATTTATTAGACCAAATTAAAAAATGCTCAGAAAGGTGTGAAACTAGGATTGAGACCCAAAAGCCTAGGTGGGACTCATATGCCCAAGGTGGCGAATGAGTTCATAACCACCAAAGCTAGGCAACACAACTTGAAGACACCTGGATTTTGATTGGTTCTTGATTTCGTCGGGATCATCCTTGAAAAGATGCATTAAATGAGGCTTATGGATGTAAAATAAGGTCAATTAAAGCATAGAGAAGCCTAATTATTTATAAAAACCTTAGAAAATTGTGAAAGTGTGTTACAACACCTTACAACACTCTAAATAAGGCATGATTAAGGCACATTTTGGTAAAAGAGGTTTACTAGGTTTAGTTAATTAATAAAACCTTAGAAAAGTGATAAAGTGTGTTACAACACTTCACAACACTTTAGCAAGGTACCATTTAAGTTCATTAGTTCATAGGGGCCCAAGACCTAATGTGAATGTGTCAAACACATTATAACACTAAATCAAGGCAACACTAAGCTCATTTTAACAAGGAGGGCCCAAAAAATAAAGGAAAAGTAAAAGGGATATTTTTTTTCATTGCCACAGTATGAATGAAGCCTCCATTGAGGTGTGTGCCTCACCCATTAGGTAGAAAATAGCTAGAGCCATAGTGACAACTGTGATCCATTGTAAAAATGGTCAGCATGTTCATAGTAGCCAGTAAAGTTGAGCATGAGCCCCAATGTATGCTAGTGAAAAAGGGTGACCAACACAATACTCAATTTTCCATCGTATATGTATGTGTGTATGATCCTCCTCTATATGGATAGTGTCACTCGAGATGGGTAATCTCAAAATATTGCGTACATCGTCAATGGTTAGTGTCATATCTCCTGAAGGTAGATGGAATGTGTATGTATCTGCACTCCATCTCTCTACCAATTCCATCAACATCGTATCATGATACTTCATGGGTGAAATGACATAGATCCATAATAAGCCAATCTTGCATAAAATGTCAACCTCCTCCATAGAAAGTTGGGTAACCTATTCTTGGAGAAGGGAGAATAATCTGATTCTCAAACGCTATCGAGCATGTGGAAAAATGTGAAAGAGATGAAATAAATCATCAATAACATGCTTAAAAATATTAATCAATTAATTAAAACTAAAATAAAAGTTTCTTTGGGATGCTTGGGCCAAAACTAGACATTTGGGCCATTTTTGGATGAGCGATTCTGGACACTTTGGCCATTTTGGGACACATGGGCCAAAATAGGATAGGTGTGCCACTTTTGGATGTGGTCCCAAAACCTTCTATAAATACATAAAAAAATGCTATGAATCCAAAAACATAAATATAGAGAAGAGTACAGTGAACTCACCATGTGTTGGAGGTTAGCACATGCCACCTAGTCTCATAGAACGTCTAGTCTAGGGGTCTTGTATGGTCATTGACTAGGCATCTTCAACCGCTCAACAATAAGGTAATTTTTCAAATGGTAAATATCAAATGATGGTAAAAAGCACAATTTTTCACTAACTTATTCTAAAGTTTTTTTAAATTACATTTCATTCAAATCATCATATTGGGGGCTGATGAACTTCATTTTTGATGTCGCTTATTGTTTCAAATTCATAGTTTCATCCCCAAATTTATTTATTGTCTATCAATATGTGGTGTTATTATCTTAATACCCTATTGTAAGCATTCTCATTACTAAGTAAAGAAAATTGATGAGGCTATATGTCTACCCTACTTCCACCTCCATAAAGTTTGAGTAGAATCAGGGGGCATACATCTACCCTTGAATCTAATTCTTTATAGAAGTTTGACATGTTTTAACATGATTTTCAATAGTGAATGATTTAGTTTTATAGGATGTAGTTCCTAAAATTATGGTTTTGCGAACGAGTACAATGGGAGCTTCATTCTCCCCATTCACAAATGAATTACAAAAATCCTTATGAGTATCCTTTTATGAAGTGCAATTTACTTTTGGTACTTTAACTTACATATGCACATAGTTTCATATGGCAGCTAAAGTGGGGTCTAAATGTAGTGTAGAAAATTAGACTCCTTTCCAGGTGTTAGTACAATATCACACTTAATTTGGACCTATTCTAGTGACTTTACATTTATGCATTTTTACCCTTCATAAATAGGCCCCTAATTCCCTTTATTATGCATTCCAAGGCCTACTTTTATCATTTTCTGACATTATAACATGCATTGAATAAATTCATTTAATTAATTAAAGACCTGGAGTCACATTGATCTTGGATTTTTAGTCTAGGACCCATTCACCCTTGGGAAAATTGATCCCCTTTAGGATCCAAAATCAAATTTTAAATATGTTTTTGGCAGTATTCTAAAGTCCCTGATTCAAGTTTTACATGTTGGCTATTGGGATCTAATGTTCAGGAAATTAGAGAAGAAGCCTATAAAGCCTAGTCTTTTCATCATTTCAAACTAGATGTGGACAAAAGCAAGAGAATAGAAGTTTTGAAGAGTAAAGAGAAAATCATTCAAGCAAGAAAATTTGAAGTCTTGGAGAAATATCTTGTTTTATTTGTAGGTCTTCAAGCTCATTTTGTCAAAGATTTGATCAAGCATTGTTCATGATTGAAGGTTGATTCCTATGGTGGATCATGATTAATTCTAGGTTTAGGAGATGAATTTGGCCATTTTCCTTAACCTAATGACTTGTTTTGTAGTGATCCCATCTTCAAGTTTTATTCTATATAGCTACCTAAAGCAAGCTATTATCATATTTCATATTTTATTGGAGTGTATGGACTTCTTACCAATTGAATCTTTATTGTTTACCATTGTCATATATGAATAATGCTCTAATACACTTGAGTAGGGTATTTTTGCTTGTTAGCTCCTAAAAACCATAGATGCACTTAATGTTAGGGCTTGCACACACTGCCATTTATTATATCTACATCATTTCATCAAGGTTTAATTGCCAAATTTGGGATTTTACCATAGAAAACCCCTATACACCTAAACAACATTTTCCTTTCTAGATTTGCTACAGTTCCAGACCCAAAAGCTAGGATTTATAGATATAGAAAGGAAGTGCAGACAAGGACTCCAAAATCATCTTTTCAATTTTCAAAAAAGGATATAGTGACCCATTCACCCTAGGGAGAATGTGTCCTGCTTTAGACTACAAGAAGCAGTTTTTAGAAGAGGTGGAGGTGAAAATTATTCTTCCCTTCTCAAATCTTCTTGAAAGTTCCTATTTCTATTTGTTCTATCCTTAAACACTAAATTTCATGTTTTACATCATACAATTGAGTTCATTAAGTATTTTATTTTTATCTCTCCAAAGTGCATTCAATCATTTTTGTCACTTTCTATCATAAGGAAACATCAAGATCCCCTAATAGGATTGACTGAGCTAAAGGTTGAAAGTCAATACTACCATTGGGTGATCTATTTTCCTAATGAAATAAGATAAAAGTGAGGGTGCCCTTGATTCATTATTAGGTCATTCTCCTCACCCATTTCTTTTCATTTTTTCAACATAATATGGTCAAGGGATTAACTAAGGTTATATTCTCTAAGGGACTTTGTGAAGGTTGTGCACTTGGAAAACATCCAAAAGAAAAATTTGACAAAAGAAAATCATGGAGGGAAACACAAGTTTTAGAACTTTCTCACAGTGATGTTTGAAGGGATTTCCCCATCCATCTTTTATAAAGGATAGATATGTACCTTTATTGATGATTTTTCATATTTTACATGGGTCTACTTCCTTAGGAAAAAAATAGAATTGTTGGATCTTTTCAAGATTTCCAAGCTCTTTCCAAAAAATAGTCATGGAAAGTCATCAAGGTTCTTCAAACAGATAATGTGGGTGACTATGTCAATAACCATTTTCAACAATTTTGCATAGCAAAGGGGATAGATCTGTAATGCGCAATTCCATATACCCCGCAACTAAATAGTGTTTCTGAAAGAAAAAAATAGATCTTTAAAAGAGATGGATAATTTTATTATTCACTCTAAGGGCCTCACACCATCGTACTGGCTAGAAGAAGTCAATTGTGCATGTTACATTCAAAATAGAGTTCCTCATAAATCCTTGAAGGGTGTGACTCTCTTTCAAGCTTGGAAAGGATGGAAACCAAAAGTTGATCATTTCAAAGTTTTTGTCTCTCATGCCATGACACATATTTAGAGAGAAAAGCGTAAGGCTATGGGTCCACAATTCAAAACTTGTTTTTTTGTTGGATATCTAGATGGTGTAAAAGGCTATCACCTACTCCATCTCATCACACATGATTTGTTTATAGAGAGAAGTGTTAAGTTTCAAGAAACATCTATTGAAACTATACTTAACATTTCTCAGCATATTATGGACTCACTAGATCTCATTTCAATATTGAATATTTAGACCACTCTTAAAAGATTCATAGTGCAACATCTTCTTCTTCTTCAAGCTCTCATAGAGATGATAGTGATGAGGGTTTATCTTCATCTAGTTCAGGGATTGCATTGGAAGTTCATATTTCTCAATCAGAATCACCTACATGTCACACTCTACATAGGGAAGATACATGGGTATAGGATCTAGCAGATGACAGATAGATTCAGAAATTTTTTTAGGGGGCTACATGCCTTCTTTTCTTCAATTTCTGATCCACATACATTTACAGAAGCATAAGGCATACCTAAGTGGGATATTTCTATGGATGAGGCATATGATTCCTTGATTAGAAATCACGCTTGGGATTTGACTTCACTTCCTAAGGGAAGGAAGATAGTTTGATGTAGGGTGGGTGCATGAAGTTGGGTTAAACTTTTGTGGCCAATTCCAAAAAAAAATTGAAAATGACATAATGCGAGAGCATTATAACGTGCTTGTGTTATGTCATTTTAAAAGAAAAAAAAAGTGAAAGTGATTCGTTTTCTGTTGTCTGTTTTTCTGCTCTGCCCACGGCCAAAAACCCTCATTTTCACGCTTGTATTTTAGGAGGAGGCATTCTACAAAATTCATCATCAATAGTTTCTTTTTCTTTGTAAAGATGGCGCCATGACGGTGAAGAGGTTTGGGAGGTAAGTATTGTTTGCTATTTGTTTTGAATTTTTTAGTTTCAAATTGTTTTTTATTTGTTTTAGGTTAGATTTGATTTTTTTTTTTTAATTTGTAGGAGATGCAAATGATCCAACAAGAAGAGTAGGAAAATCCTCAACAACAAAATCAACCTCCCCCACCAATCATTCAACACCCTCTTGGCACTCAACAAAATTTGAGTGAAATTAAGAACAACAAAAAACAAATTGAGGATTTTATCAATAGGTTGAGTGATCCAAATGCTTCAACCACCGAAAGAATGACCCTGGAAAATTCATTGAAAGAGATGTTAAAAAATGTAGATTCAATTACCCAACAAATAACTAGATGGCAAGATAGGAGGTAGGTAGCTAGGGCATATTATGCAGATAAACTATCATATAAACAAGTAAAATATTTAAAAATTACTAAAGGTGATTTGTGCTCTTTATTCACTGACCCTAGAACACATCAAAATCTTAGCCTTAATGCAAAGAGGTTTCCTATTCATTGGTTCCAGCACCAAGAGATTAGGAACCATTTTTATGATAGGTGGTACTTGGTCTTTGATTACCCATTGTGCAACAATTCTAAAGTTCCCCAATATTTTCTTAGGAAACTATATAGTGAGTTCATATTGAACCAAATCCCAAATTATTTTGATATGAGGAAGTTCCAGGGGAGAGGTGGGGGGTCAACTTAGGATAGGCCAGGTGCACAGTCAGATCCTACGTGGCAAGGGAGATGACCTCTGGCTAGGCCGCCTCATGAGCACATTGTTATGCCTACCATTGCGAAGGAGAGTACCAACATAGAGACATTGCAGGTGATCAACACTTTGACCTAGAGTGTCATCCATCACACTAGCCCTATGGTATAGCGCCATCTAGGGTAGCCTTCAAGTGGTGGCCTTTGAACCCATGTGTCTCAATCTTGTGGGGCGACTTGTTCATATGACCCCACCGACACTCAAGAGGATGCTACGCAGGATCCATATGCTCCTACGTAGGATCCATATGCATCTACGGGGATGGAGAGGATGAATGACATTTTACATCATGCATATGGCATTGATACTCAGGTAAAAGTCAACATGTTCATTGAATTTAATTTATTAAATTTTGATTCTGAAATGCAAGATTAACTAATTTAGTTTTATTATTTTAATAAATTGTAGGGTCATAGTGTTGAGACTGGATACACCAGTCCTCCACCTACTTATTTCTGCAGTACACCTATCAGTGGGGTATGTAACTAGTAAACAATTATAAATTTATTACATGTTAATAGCATTGCTTTACGAATGGTATTTTAATATGTGATTTTGGATGTTGAACAGGCTAATATTGGAGGTTTCAAGCAAACACCTCCTAGTGCCAGTGGGTTTACTCAAATGTACATGGAGGTAATATAATAAAGAGAACTTAACTAATGAATTCTATTTAATAGATTTGTGTAGTTTATATTCATATTGTTGGTTACGTTGCATTACATATCATTGAAACTCAAAGCATTACTTCAAATTCCATAAATAATAACTAGATGTTGATAGATGACAAAATTTCAACTGTGCAATATAGTTGTTTAGAAAGTTAACATAAGCAGCATAATGCAATTACTTCACATGGAGGTATGTGCTTGCAAAGGTGCACCAACACGAAAAACTATGGATGCTTGGAAAAAATCTATGAAACCATAATAGTAAGCAATAGCATAGACAAGGCAGTTAGTGATGTAGAGCATCATATCAAAACACTCAATCATCAGGGTACATTTGACCCAATTGAATCAGGAGAAGATCAGATTGAATAAGCAACTAAAATTTCTTTCTCTTTTCATCAAAAATCACATTGTTTCATTTGCAAACCACAAGGCAACAACAAGACAACTCATTTCAATACTTCTTCTTATCATCCTCAGGCTTTAAACATCTTATTTATCAACAAAAATGACTGATCCACACAAGAAAACTTATTAGAGTCACTAAACAATCCACTCTTTCATCATTCACCAAAGCACCCTTCCACTCAATTTGCTTTAACTAGGAAAAATAACCAAAAACCAATCTTTCATGTTACAAACTATATCCATCAGATCCTAACACACCTTTTTCATCATCAATTTATCTGAATTTAAAGCAAAAACCTGATAAAGATCTCTAAATCTTTCAATTCCTTAAACAACTCACCAAATTTTCACTTTTACAACTAGTTCCTCAAGAACAAGATACTACAATCAACCATTTACACCTCAATAATTTCATTTGACTTCCAAGATATTACTCACATCATGTTTTTGACTTAAACAAACCTGGTTCATATCCACATAATACTGATTTATCAAATTCATAAGTTCTTATAGTCAAATTACCATTTCCACCTAGGGATATATTGCTACAACATATCAAATCATCATGTTGGGCCTCAAGGCCTTCACCAAAACATTCATACACCTTTTATATCTTCACAATGATGGTTCTATGCCAAAATAAACATTTAAATCTATGTATTTACAGAATTACACACTTTTACAGGACCTTACCACCATTTTACTTATAGGTCACATATCCCTTAATCGGGTGATTCCTTTCCATTCGCTTTGTATATCCACATTCCCAATGTACATTTATGAGCATTTTTTAAAACATCATAACATATCAAAATTTCTCAATATCTTGTCATAAAGAAATTACTAGATTCTTGAATTGTTCGCTAGAAAGGGCTACTAATTTAGGCCTAAATTACAAATAAAGTGCTCATAGTTTATCACCAAAATACCAAAGGACTGAAAAAGTCATTCATCATGTCACAAAACTGAAGAATCAAACATTTTTAGTGACATAAAGGCTCCATAAATTACTATTCCAAAAAACCCCTATTCTATACACAAATCAAGCCCTACAAAGGAGGGTTTATTGCATAAGGTACTTACAAACCTTAAATACTCCTTCCACCACCACAAAAACCATGGAAATAGCCTACATAAGCTTTATAAACTCACCACCCACCTTTGTGCATGCTTTTGCATTGAACACCACCTTGAAACCATGCTTTCCATGAAGGAAACTTTGTATTTGCTGTATGATTTAGCAGCCAATCAGAGATTTCTTGATTTCCCTATTCCTGCACACTCACAAATTGCTTAAAAAATTCTAAAAACCTTCTATACATTCCATCCCACCAATCTCCTAAATCTACATTGGTGGGATGGTGAATTCAAACCTTAAATGACCCTCAAAACCCTTGACTAGTTAATTTGATAGACCACAAAAACCTTGACTTTTAAATTTGATGGTAACTCTTCAAAACATCACTAGATGATTGTTTACACCTTGCATAAAGTGAACAAACAAATATAGTGAACAAACAAATATATAGCCAGTGCAAGAACTGAATTCAAGAATGAAACACAATGAAAACAGGAATAAAGAACTTTATTTATTGAAAATGATTCAAGAATACAAAATATGTTCTTCTGCCCGCCTTTTACATGCTTTTATATATATTCCTAATCAGATAACTACCTTTTGAATCTCCATCATTGAGTGAAACTACCTAAACTTCCTTGTGACTTTTAATATTCCATGCTTCTTTGCCTTTTTACAATTTTTCCCATCTTTAGCAACATTTGGAAATCTATTTTTGTTTGTGATCACCTAAGGACCTTAAAGACAATGAAGTAGGTCTTTATATGACCTTTACATGAATTTACAAATGGGAATTCAATCTAGACAAAAAATTTCCTATGAGAGGCAACAAGTAACCTAGGTGCTCCTGCACCAGTTAGTAGTTTGAAAAAATGCCTCAAAGAAATGCAGTCTCATGGTGATGGAATTCCATTCCATCACCACATGAGACTACATTTCTTTGAGGAATTTCTTCAAACTACTCACTACCTTTCCTATGATACCACATTTTTCATACATGTTCACCAAAGCATTTTATCAAACTACTCACTTCCTTGCAGTTGCTGCTATGGCTAAAAGCCTAAAATAAGTGCTTTCCAACAAACTATATGGATGCTTGGAAAAATATCTATCAAAGCATAATAGTAAGCAATAATACCATAGAGAAGGAAATGAACTTTTTGAAAAAATGCCTAGAAGAAATGCAATATTATGGTGATGGAATTCCATGACGTGCATTTGTTTGTAATGGCATGCCATCACCATGAGACCCCATTTCTTTTGAGGCATTTTTTCAAATAGTTCACTGCCTTCTCTATGCCACCATAGTTATCATACGTTTCTATGAAAGCATTTAATTAAATGGTTTAGCGGCTTGCTGCTATGGGTAAAAGCCTAAAAACACGTCCTTTCAAACAAGATATGGATAGGGAAATAGAATTAGAAATATATAGTTTAATACTTGTACTCAAAATTTGGTTCATTAGATCTCATACATTATTGAAGTCATGATGTGGATCACTATTGTAACTTTTTTGTGATTGAATAATTTATTGTTTTATTTTCAGATGTTGGTTGTGGAAACACCTCCAAATGTTATGAGAGAAATGAATTTTGATTCCAGAGCCCTTTGTTGTATGACTAGACATGGAAATTTTGTACATATTTTGTATTGGATATATTTGACATTGTATGCCTATATGGCATTCTCATAAGTGTATATGGATATTTTGCAACTATATGTTATACTTATATCGACATATATTGATGTATGCGTACATGGCCATTTGGTTAATACAAATCTTTTTTATCAATGGTGTCCATATTTGCATTATAAATTCATGGTTCAATAGATATGAGTTACGTGTATTCAAGTGTACACTTTACAACTTACGTGTATAATTTTTGACTTACATGTGTTCCAATGTATACTTTGTGACTTACACGTTTTCATGTGTATACCTTGTATTCATGCATATACTTTGTATTAAGTTGTGTATACCATGTATTCGTGTGTATACTTCAAGGCATACATGTTTATGACTACTTGTGCTTCCCTTATACATGTACATGCTTGAATTATTCACATGTATACTTATTAATTGGTTAGCCCTAGCATTGATCATTGTTGTCCTTCATGGTTTGTCTTGAATAAATTAATTGATTGATAGTAAACAACTAAGTATCTAAAAAGAAAAAACACGTTTTCAATTGGTATTCCATGAAATGATTGATAAAAAGATTCCAATTTATATTTAATCCTTTGATTGGAACAACTGAATTAAGCAAAGGATACATAATCTTCATGTAACACTTGCAAAACATAATATTCAGAGTAGATGAAGTAGTCAACTTCTTGACACATTATCTATGTTACCGGGTTCTTCTATTTTAGCCCTGGTTCGGTTCGCCTATGGGTTCAACCAGGGTCCTTCATTTTTGGGTCTGGTTTTCCCAAGCAAAACCCAAGAGAACCTGGGAAAGACCCTGATAGAACCCAGGAAAACCAAGACAAAACCTGTGTGCCTAGGCATCCAAAAAAGTCTTTTTTTGAACATATTTTTAATGTTTTATGGAGTTTGAAATTGACCCACACCCAAGGGAACCCTAAAAGTGACGTCTAAATCACTTCAAACACCTTAACTACCTCATTCTTATTCATTTGTTTTGCAAACAAGCATTTTAATTCCAAGAGGTTGAGCTTTCATTTTTGCTTGCCAGATTGAAAGTGAATTGTGACACAACTTTCTTTTTTCAAAAATTGTTCTGCATCATTGAACTAAGAATTTATCACACATCTGTAGAGAAACAGAGGAATAATACAAACTAAAACACATTACACTTTTGTTCTAAATGACTTGATGTACTCTCCAACATCGCCCTTCTCTCATGCGAAGAGTTAGAACTGTTTGGCCATGCCATTGCATCATTCAGGAAGTTTTGCTCTTTTTGACAATGTATTGAAGTTTCAAAAAGTATCCTTGATATTACAGAAAGATATGTGTTTATACCATAGCAGCAAAAATCTTTTGGGGAAAAAATTGGCAAACCAAAAGTATAAGATTTTTTTAAAAAATTGGGAAAAAGTCTAGAAAAAATCAGATTTAAAAAAAAAAGGTAAAAAAGAGTAGAACAAGAGATAATTTTTTTTTAAAAAAAAATTAAAGGCATTTCCATAACATAGAGATATAGAGAGAAAATAAAATAAATATTTTAACTAATAAATTGTAAAAAATAGATTTTTGTAGTTTATATTCATATCGTTGATTACATTACATTGCACATCTTTCAAACTCAAAGCATTGCTTCACATTGCATAACTAATAACTAGATGTTGATAGATGACAAAATTTCCATTACAATATAGTTTTTACAAAGTCAACCTAAGCAGTTATGCAATTAATTCACATTGCATAACTAATAATTAGGAGCAGCTTCCAATTGCATTTGCTTGTCATGACATTCTATGAAACCACATTTCTTTGAGGCATTTTTTCAAATAGTTCACTGCCTTGTCTATAATACCACATTTTTGATACATGTCTACCAAAGAATTTTGTCAAATAGTTCGGTGCCTTGTTGCTATGGTTGAAAGCCTAAAACAATTGCTTTCAGACAAGCTATGGATGCTTGGAAAAATCTATCAAAAGCATAATAGTAAGCAATATCATAGACAAGGCAATGAACTCTTTGAAAAAATGCCTCAAAGAAATGAGGTCTCATGGTGATGGAATGCCATGACAATCAAAAGCATTTTATTGTCATGGCATTCCATCACCATGAGTTTCTCGACTTTTTCCCTCACCTTTCTATGCTAACACATTTTTCATACATGTCTATCAAAGCATTTTATCAAACAGTTCATTGCCTTGCTACTATGGCTAAAATCCTAAAAGCAGTGCTTTTCGAACAAGCTATGGATGCTTACAAAAAATCTATAACAACATAATAGTAAGCAATATAATAGAAAAATGAACTGTTTGAAAATGACTCAAAGAAATGTGGTCTCATGGTGATGGAATGCCATGACAGGAAAAATGATATGGATTGCATTCCATCACCATGAGACCACATTTCTTTGAGGCATTTTTTCAAATAGTTCACTGCCTTGTCTATGCTACCACATTTTTCATACATGTTTACCAAATAATTTTATCAAACAGTTCACTTCCTTGTTGCTATGGCTAAAAGCTTAAAATAGGTGCTTCTAAACAAGCTACGGATGCTTGGAAAAAATCTATCAAAGCATAATAATAAGCAATAGCATAGACAAGGCAATGAATTGTTTGAAAAAAAGCCTCAAAGAAATGTGGTCTCAATGGTGATGGAATGCCATGACAATCCATAGCAATTTTCTTGTCATGGAATTTTTCATGCCATTCCATCACCATGAAACCACATTTCTTTGAGGCATTTTTTCAAATAGTTCACTACCTTGTCTATGCTAACACATTTTTCATACATGTGTACCAAAGCATTTTATCAAACAACTCATTGCCTTGCTGCTATGGCTAAAATCCTAAAAAAAAGTACTTTCGAACAAGCTATGGATGCTTGGAAAAAATCTATCAAAGCATAATTTTTTGGGACAAGCTATGGTTTCATGGTTTTTTTTCACACGAAAATCAACATGATTTAAATCACATTTTTTTGTAGGTTATAAACACATTCTTTTTGGAAATTTTGTTGTTTTAAATGACATTCAAGTTTATGGTGGTTTTGTTGTTTATATGATGATATGTGATATTCTAATCCTAATTCATGCTTCAGGTTGCATATATATATTTTACATGTTTTTTGTACCAACGAACCCAAAATGAACTGAACCACCCTCCAATTTTTTTTGGCAAAATCGGAGAATCAAACCCCTGAACTTGAACCTCAAAACCTATTCCAACACTCTTCATTCTGCTTGCACAAACTTAATTGACCACCAAATTATGTTTCCCCTTGACTTTACCCATGTTTACTCCCTCAAACCTCTCTTTTTCATTCAAAACCCCTATTTTCCCAACTAGAACATATCATGCCATAGCATACTTTTGACCTCCCCTATCCTTGTAGACCTTTTGAACACATCAAACTCCACAATCTCACCCTATTTCCAACCTATTCTAACTTATTTTCAAGCAATTTATTCTTTTCACCTCTTCTAGCCTTGCTTTTAAGGGGCCTCAAATTTGAATATTCAATAGGGGCAGCATTAGTAATCTCTTCCAATGCCCTTACTAATGCTATTTTATTATTCCTACTCCCTATCCTACTTACATTAGGCCCATATCACCAAGACACAACCCGAACAATAGGTGGAATGGCCTATTTCAACATACTACACTCAAACCCTTAAGGGATCGATCCGGTTGAACGTAGCTCAGAGTGATTCCATGTGTTTGGCTGAGAAAGAGGACCATGCTTAGCGTAAACATGCCTATTTGGATGTGTTGGAATAGTTTGTTTGGTCACATGAGTTGCAGAATGAAAGTTGCTCCATTTTGCAACTTTCCACTGCTTCCATTTGACACTTTTTCTATCAACTAAAAACTGGACACCACGGGAAAACAATTTCGAGATAATGAAAAATGAGAGAGGTTGTTGTAGAGAGGCCCAACATGATCCCATGGGATTAGATGAGAAGTTTCTAAGCATCACGGTGTCTGAGTAACCTCATGCTAAAGTTTGCAGCCATTTTTCCCTTTGGACCCTTAAGGGATCGATCTGGTTGAACGTAGCTCATTGCGATTCTGCGTGTTTGGGTGTGAAAGAGGAACATGCCTAGTGTAAACATGACTATTCATATGCACTAGAACAGTTTGTTTGGTCACACGAGTTTCAGAACAAAAGTTGTACCACTTTGCAACTTTCCACTACTTGCATTTGACACTTTTTCCATCAACTGAAAACTGGACACCACGAGAAAATCACTTCTAGATAACAAAAACTGATAGAGGTTATTGTAGAGGGGCCCAACATGATCCCATAGGATCAGATGAGAAATTTCTAAGCATCATGGTGTCTGAGTAACCTCATGCTAAAGTTTGCAGCCATTTTGCTCGGATCGATCAGGTTGAACGTAGCTCAGAGTGATTCCGCGTGTTTGGGTGCGAAAGAGGACCATGCCTAACGTAAAAATACCTATTCAGATGCGTTGGAACAAGCCGTTTGTTCACATGAGTTGTAGAATGAAAGTTGCACCACTTAAAAAAATTTCACTGCTTGCATTTGACACTTTTTCCATCAACTGAAAACTAGAAACCACGAGAAAACCACTCCAAGATAACAAAAAATGAGAGAGGTTATTCTAGATGGCCCCAATAAAATCTTATAGGTTCAAACAAATATTTTGTAAGCACCATGGTATCCGAGTAATACTCCATCAAAGATTGCTACCCTTTTGCACTTTGGGATTTGATGTTTCATTGAACTATACAATTCCGTATAGGGTGATTGTGCTTTGTTTTTGATGGAATTTTTTGGCAGTAGACTTAACTCTATTTTAGTTTTGGTTTGGTTGGATTTCAAGTGATTTTGTGCATTTTAGAAGCCAATTAGTTAGGGTCAGTTTGTATACCTTGTTTTAAGGGTTTTGAGTGCATTAAAATGTCATATTAAGCCTTTCACCCATTGTATGCTTCTATAACTCAATGGAAAGGCTTAGTTATGGTTATAAAACATGTGTGCATAGTTTTTTGTGCAAGTAAGGTGAATAGAGAGTTTTTAGGTGATGCCTTAGATGTCAAATGGTGCATTTTTTAGTGGAAAATGGTGGTTTACTACTAGGGTTTGAAGAAATATTTGGGGGAAGTGATATCTCTTGAACTTTTAAGCTTGTGGAGACCTTTTTGAATGTGTTTTAGGCTTTGGTTGGCTGTGGGAAGTTTCAAGTATGGGTTTTCAACAAACCCTTGCCTAACTTATAGTCTCCAAATCTCATCAAATGGGCTTATCTTTTAGAGAAGGTCATCCAATGGCCAACCAAACATCAATCAAGCTTTAACATAGACCCTAAGACAAATTCCCAAGAGATTATACCATGTTTCTTTGTACCATCATTAAGATCCAATAGACCACCTTGCATAAAGGCTACTAAATTAGCCCTATTTACAAAGACACAACCTTTTAAACACTATATTTTCACTCAAACTCCTAAAACAACAGTATGTTATGTGTCAAAACTTCCAATTCCATGATTTGTTTCTAGGTCCAAGACCTCTACACCCCTAATACACCAAACCCTCTATTTCAAGCAAAATACTTGGGGTTTTAATGAAACTCCTATCTCCCGCACCTGCCATACCCAAAAAAAGCACCAAAAACACTTACCAGACCCTGCACATGTGGTGAATAATACCTTACATGGAAAATCCTTCCCACATTTTGTTAGAACACCACTTGAAACCCTCATTTTCATCATAAAAATTCCCTGCTGTAGCCCTAGAACATCATCCCAAACACTCAACCTTGAATCCACAACATTATAATAAGGTTAGGCATGTATTTTACAAGTTAGAGGATCCATTCCACAAGTTACAGTAGGAAAAAAAAGTGAAATGGGTTGAATTACATCATGAAAGCCTTCAATCCAAGAACACTGTGAGAGTAGGTAGCAGCAGTAAAAACAAGATAACCTTCTTGCCCCTCCTAAAGTTTGGACCACATCCATTACCTCCACATAAAACTCGACATCCTTGGTCTTCTTGGTTCCCATGCCTTGATATGGTTATGCAAATGAAAATGAAGCAAAGTAATCATCTCCTTCTCCGTTGGCTGGAAGAATGCATGCTTAATGTTTTGATACATGATATCAACTCCCTCTTTTGCAGCTCTCATGGTTGAATATCAAAATCCAGTATGGTGGGCCTCTAGAGTTCCAGTCATCTTTAGTCCTCTTCCACCAAATGATGGCCTGATCCACACATCTTCCAACCTAATTGAATTTATTTTTGAAAGCTGAAGTTTCTCTTGAGTCACCAATGTAGCTCTCTTTTCCTTTTCAGACTCTTTCATTGCTACAAATCATCTCTTGGATTTAATCATTTGTACCACATGGTTGATGTACTTTGAATCCTTGCATCTAAAGGAAATTTCCTTTACATAAATACTGCTAGGTAATTTCAATGTTGCCACTGTAGTTAGTATTAAAGCCGGTACCTGCAACATGAAGAGTGATTCTCATTCCTCTTCTAAATTAGAGGGTTCATATCCTTGATCTGACTCTTCTGAATTATTAGAATAAAAATCAGTAGCAGAGGATTTGAGAGGAACTCCATGAAAACTAAGCTCTCTAAATGGTATATCAAACTCTAGTTCAAAATCTTTTAGATGAGGCTGCTCCCATAGCTCTCTTACTCGCTTGACAAATCCTTGAAACTCTGTATTGATTTTAGTTTTCCTGTCCCTTTCTTGTTGTTCTTCCTCAATTTCATCAAGATCATTGATGCAATTGGGGGAGATCCTACAACACAACTAATCACAAATTCAACAAGCAACCAGGTATTAGATCATCAAGTTCTCCATTTCACTATTTCTCAACCAAATCACACTATTCCCTTATAGCATAGGAAACCCACTAAATCAGGTACAAATTCTCAACCATAAACTTTCAGTACACAACCTAACTCAATTCAGGGACCCATTATTGAGATTTTTAACATATCAACACAACTCCATAAGTTTCTTTGTAACAAATCCTTCAAAACTTGAAATTTTACTATTTTTAGGCCTCAATTAGGCCACTTTTACAAAGGGTCTATACTCTAAACTTATCCAAAGTTTACCAACTATTGGGGAAGAAATTATAAGGTTTCAAAAATTCAAAATCCACAATCAAATCTCAGTTATACCACCGTACAATGGGTAAACTACAAAACCCTCTATTGTAGCCTAAACCCTAGGGGTTTATTGAAAATGATACTTCCAAAGCTAACCACAACCTAAAAAATTACTCAAACAAGTTTGTGATACCCTATACAAGCTCAAACAATCATAAAATAGCATTGCCCTCGTGGATGCTAAATCTGCAAATGGCTAAAATTTCAACATATATCATTAGCAACACAAGAAATATTCACATCCATATGAAATAAATCAACATGCTTCATGATGCAATCAAAACAACAAAGGATTAGATAAACTAGTTGAAAGCATACAATAAAACATGAAGTAAATAATCTCATATTGGATTGGCGCTTCTATGGAAAGAAGCCCTTTCCCAATCCTTGCTAAGATAAGCTAAATGATAAGATGGAGTAAGATGGGCAAAATCAATTCTCAAATGAAGAGAGTGACTTTGCATAGGATTTTTGGATCAAGATGTGGAGATTGTGGAGACTTTGAACAATAGAGGGGACCTCTATTTATGGCCAAAAGTGATAAAAGAATGCCAAACATGGAGGATGTTGGACTAAAGATAAGCCAATGAAAAGAGGCCACTTGTCAACTTGTGATAGGTTGGAGGATGAACACATTTTGGTCAATGTGCCAAAAATTTTAAAATTGTGAATTAAATGTTGAGTGGGGGACATGAAAGAGACATGTAAATTTAAAATTGTGAAAATGTTGAGTGGGGGACATGAAAGAGACATGTGAATTTAAAATTGTGAAAATGTTGAGAGAGGGACATGAAAGAGACATGTAAGTTTAAAATTGTGAAAATGTTGAGTGGGGGACATGTAATACTTATTAAATGCCTTGTTTGGATGTACATTTCCACTTGCCTTTTGAATTCAAACTTGAGGGAATATTCCTCAAAGATGCCATGTTGAAAGAAAATAAGGATTTTAATAAATCAATAAATTGATTTATTGGTGCAAGTGGGAAAATCTAGAGTATGTGACATGCATTAGATTAGATTAATCAGGATTAGATTAGAATAGGTGGTGATTAGATGCTATTGAGGGATTTGACTTGATTTAGGGATTTAAATCAAATCAAAGGGAGATGAAAGGTGATAAATATTTAGTTAAATAAATATTTGATTTATTTAGCTAAGGGGGATAATGATAGGATCAAATTAAATAAAGTTAATTTATTTAATTTGAGATGGACGATCTTTAGAGATTAAATCAATTAAACTTGGTTTATTTAATTGATGGGCGAATATGCTTAGTTAGGTATGCATGATGTCAATTTTGCACGTCTACATTTTTCCCCTCTTTGAAGCAATGTACTTGCTGTGTTGGTTCAAAGAATAAACTTTCCGCGATCAAAATTGAAAAAATTTCTAATTTTTTTGGATTCCCCAACGGAAAGAAGTACACCGGTATATTGCCCCCTTGAGAGATCGAGTGAAAAGATTCGATTTGAGGGTCGATCTCGTGATGAAGAGGTTCAAAATGGATGGTATGGATGATGATGGAATGTATGTGAGATGGATGATGTGATAATGCCTATATGATTTGGAATGAATGTTTAATGCAGATTCTTAGACTAATAGATCTATATTATGATGATGATGCAAATGCAATGCATGTGAATGAATGAATGATATGTGGTATGCTGACGGTTTTGTGGATGCAAGATGGATGCATTGATGATGTTATGTTAGCACAAAAAATAAGAGATTAGATGATGGCAATAGGATCCAACAAGTCCATGATCTGAAGAGACTTTATTAGAGATGATGATGATGATAGATGATGATGATTCGCTTATCAAGGATTGGGATTTTAAAAGGGCTACTTACCTTATGTTTGATAATACACATAGATAGGATGCATCAAGGTATAAAGAACCAGGATGGCATTGTACCTAGTGCGATGGACTTTGACTCAACAAACAAATAGGAGTATTCTTTTTCACACTTGACATACAGAAACCTTGCTAGGACGTACCTAACAAAGCAAGTATTTGCCAAGTTATTTTACAAGAACGTCCAACAAGCACAACATACAAAAGATAATGATCGTTGCCCCATTCCCATCTCTCTAAATCCTTCATTCGGATATCATCGAGAGGTCCTTGGAATGAGCGCAATAAGATAAATCAAAAGAAAAGATCAAGTACGCAAACAAGCCAATGTTCTTCATACCTTCAGCCAAAAGGATTTTTTTTGATAGGATAAGAATCCAAAGTGATATCCAAAATGATGCCCATTTTCGGAACAATATATCCTAGGACATGCATTGTATAGGATGATGATGGGTTGATAATTTGATTGATAGGCTGTTGATACAAGGTTGATTGACATGTTTGCGATTGATCAAGAGTTTGATTTTGCGTTTAAAGGTTTGTTGCTTCGATTTTGATCTTGTGTTTGAAGTTCGCTTTTGCTGATTGTTGTGGTTGTTTCTGTTTGTTTTGCTAAAGGATGAAGGTGACGATTAGTTTATTATGGATGATTGATTATTTCGAGTGAAAGCGAGATGGGGATGGATGGATTTTTTTTGAATATTTGTATGTTTTTTATGTTTTTGAAATGTTTTGAGGCTGTTTTTGGATTTTCACATGATATTACAAATGTTTTGATTTTTGATTTTTTGAATGTTTTGGGGTTTTTCTAATATTTTATGAATTTTTTTTGGATTTTGATGTTTTTGAATGTTTTTTTTTTTGTGTCGCAGGGGTTGATCAAAGATTAGCCTTGCCTACGTTTAGCTTAGAGACAACGTAGTTCGGATTCCATGTTTTTTGATATGTTTTCATTTTTTTGAGTTTTTAGATTTTGATATGTTTTGAATGTTTTGATTTTTTGATTTTTTGATGTTTTTGGATTTTTTGCATGATTTTGACATTTTGGATAAGGATGTATGTGACGATATCAGTGTTTTGTTTTGGGATTTTTTTGAAAACCAAGCTAATGTTGATTGATCAAATTGATGTATTGATGATGAAGATATCATTGTTGAGGATACACAACAATGCAAGGATTGATTGATCAGGATTGATGACGATAACATTGTTGAGGATGCACAACAATGCAAGGATTGATTGATCGGGATTGATGATGATAACATTGTTGAGGATGTACAACAATGCAAGGATTGATTGATCGGGATTGATAATGATAACATTGTTGAGGATACACGACAATGAAAAGATAGTGTTAAGCAACACAAGGATATCTCGAGATGATGATTTTTTGGTTGGATTTGATTGATCATGATTGATGAAGCTTGATTTGGAACAAAAGTTGTTCAAATGATTTGATGTGATGTCGATGTGCAAATTAGATGCAATTGATAGCGATTATTTGGATTGATGTTCGATTGAAAATAACACTTGATAAGGAACATCTTTTCGTCAAAATTTTCCATGAGCTAGTGATTTGGATTTTGGATCACAACTGTTTGACCAATTTGATTTCATATTTACCAATGTTTGGATCGCCACATAAGTTGGAGGATATAGATCAAGATTTATTCTCGAAGCAAGATGTAAATATCTGCCCCCAGTGTCTAGCAATGTATGGAATGCAATGGGTGGATGCTTGGATAAGTGCATGGATAGATGGAAATGGTAAGCATGCAAAGGATGCCAAAGATTATCTTGTGATAAGATAAGGTGTTTAAATGATAGAATGATTTATTGGATAATGCTTCACAGCTCAGATAACGTTGGATAGGATAGGATTAGTGAAAATGACCCATGTAAAGATGTTTACCATAAGCATGTGTAACCTGTGCACTGAAGTTTCATCAAGATCAAGATAACTTGGATGATGGATGTAGATGGATGAAAATGG
Organism: Sequoia sempervirens; assembly: GCA_007258455.2. Lineage (NCBI taxonomy): Eukaryota > Viridiplantae > Streptophyta > Pinopsida > Cupressales > Cupressaceae > Sequoia > Sequoia sempervirens. Next base: position 669,035,674 of record VDFB02270651.1, read on the forward strand.
ATTGGATAAATGGTTCATGGATGCATGGATTTATTATGGATAAGATGGATTGAATGCTTGATTTATTACAGATGGGATGAGATGCTTTCATCTGAACTGGCACATGTAGATGCTTGATTCCACACATGACGTCTGTTTTCCAGGTTTTTCCTCATGGTCTTGCCCAAAGCGCCGCCCATGCATTTTTTGCTAGAGGATGATTTTTTTCTCTTTACTATTTTCAATCCTTTTTCTGAATTTTTTGGATTTTTATATTTTTTTGATTTTTTTTTGGTTTTTCTAAAAGATTCATGCTAACCCACCTAGTGGTGTCGATGTAGATGCTTATGTCATAATGTGCCATTGGTATCCTACCTAAAGAAGATGCTTTGCTAAGATACGTGCACTTGAATGTAGCTTTTGTGATTCCCGATTTTCTTTGTCGACACCGGAGTTAGCTTTGTCTCTATGTGCACATTGTGATAGAGTGCCTTCAGGATCCTTATGATGAAGGGTCACTGCCAATACATGGTCAATGTGAGAATTGGATATCATGAATGGAGGCGTGGATGGAGTGTGTTTCAGGGTAAAAGATGGATTGGTTGACAGCTTGGAATTTTTGAATCTCCAAACTTGGGAAGATGAGCAATGATGGGTGGATAAGAAAGTGTGCATGGAATTAGGACCAACTGCTTGATACACTTTGTACATGGCTTGAAAAGCCTGATTTTTCTTTTGTGGACATCTTTGATGGATACTTTTCCCTTTTTTATTTTTCCCCATAGTTTCTTTGACTGATGGAGTTTGATAGGGATGATCTTTCTTTGTATTTTTTGGTATCCATTTGTATTTGATCTGTCCATTATGCTTCTCAGCTTCTTTTGTTTTGATAACATTCTTCATACTTTGATTCCAATCTTTCTTTTGACATTGGTCCCAATTCGTGGATGGAGTGATGAGTGGATGAAGATTCGTGACGTGGCTGGTTATAGTATTGGCATCAGTTTCACCATAAAGACTCTTCATGCTCCCTATGTTGATGTTTGCTTGAGATGAAGTTTCCCCTAGTATTGTGGTTGTAGTACCTTCATGCTTTGATTCCGCCTGTTCCAAGAGCACTTGTTTAAAATGCATTCTCTAATAAATGACCATTGGAGATGATGTTATTTCTATTGGATTCTTTGCTGACTTTGAAATATCTTGTTCTGTCTGACCTGTTTCCTTAATTGGATACTTCTGGATATCTTTATTCATGATGTCCTCAGTTTGAATTGGGGATATATCTGACCCTGATATTGACAACTCAGTCTGATTGTAGGAATTAGTAACCTGCTCTTTTTGTGTAATAATGTCAGGATTAAAGGAATCCTGTTCTGAATGAAGATCATCTATGTGCCCATCCACATAAAGCATCTCATGGGTAGATGGAGGAGTATGTGCTACATGGATATGATCATCTTGCATAGATAGGAGAGTGTCCATTAGATCATTGTAGTATCTCGGAGATATGAATTTTTGATCTTGAATGATTTTGGAGTTGCTTTTGCCATGCTTTGGATCAAGTTCTTGACATGGGTCAGTTTCAAAGAATGGATTGCTTACAAAGGGTTCTTGGATGTCGTCATTAGGCATGGGGAATGGCTCAATATCCTCTTGATCTTTGAGTGTACTTGGATCAAGTGTCGAGTTCAGATTTCCTTTAGTATCTGTAACCATGAGGTCAAAGGGGGTCAACATGCCTTGGAAAGGACCATTGCTAGACCTTAGTGGAAGATTTTGATCTTGCTTTGGAATAAATTCTTGAGATATGTCCTCTAACTCATCAGGTGATGTAGAGACATTTTCGTTATGATCATAAGTGAATGGATCATGCATTATGTCAATAGGATCAAATAATCCTAACACTCCTTGAAATAGATCACTAAAAAGTGATTCTTGATGTATGTCGATTTGATCTTCGGGTGCGGTAAAAACATCTTCAATATGCTCCTTAATTGAGAGATCTTGAACATTGTTTTCAACAATTGTGGTGGAGAGATTGTGAATGTCTTCAACCATAGAGTCAAGTTATGTTGACATTTCTTGGATTGGATCATTGTCAGTTGGTGGATTTTGATCATGATTGAAAAGTGACTCTTGATGTATATCAATTTGATCTTTGGATGAGGTAGAAACATCTTCATTGATGGATAGGTCTTGATCATGTGACCGTTCACTTGGATCGATACATGGAGTCGTTAACATTTTGTTTGGACTTTGAACAACATTTTCTTGTTGGGCTTGGTATTGGGCTTTAGCTTGCTCTTGCACTTGAGCCTGGGCTTGCGCTTGTTGGGCTTGTAGTGTGGCTTGGGCATCTTGAGCAGCTTGTGCAAATTACTGAGCAACTACTCATGCAGCTTGTCAGTTTTGGTATTCCTTCTGATAAGCAACCTATTGAGCGGCTTGAAATGTAATTCTATATTGGTTTGGTGTGTTTGGTTTGGGTGGGGGTGGTGGTGGATTCAAAATTGTGTTGGATGTAGTGACAAGTGGTTGAGATATGCTTGGAGTGATCATGGTAATGAGGGGTTGAGATATGATGGGTGTGATAGGGGTGGTTGGAGTGATCAAGGTGATAGGAATGGTCGAAATTACCGAGGTGATAAATCCTTGGGATACCATATTTTGATTTGTCAAGATTGATGTTGTCATTTGATTAGATACCATCTGTTGGCGTGATGTCGATGGTATGTTCAAAGAATTTGATGTGATGGCTTGATTGGTGTTAAGTGGATTGATTTGGATGGAGTGATTGGTGCTAGGTAAAGGGGGAAGCCCTAAACCAAGGAATGATGTTGCTATGGGTAATGGTGGTGGAGATGTCTCTTGGCACAATGACTCAACTATTTTGGTAACTGTAGCAATTTGATCTCACCAAATTTGATCTTGATTTCGATCTTGACTCCCTTGATATAGTTGATTTGGCTTTTGTTCAAGCAAATTCTGGATACATACTTGCGGTTTTTGAATGGGATCATGGACAAATTCATTTTGGACAATGTTATGATTTGGGATGATGTTCAGATTTGGCATGATAGGTTGAAATTGAACATTGTTGATGTTGGGAATCGCATTGCCTTGTTTTAGGTAACTTTGATTTTGCATGGTGTTACCTTGACTTGGATTAACACATGGAGTTGTTAACATCTTGTTTGGACTTTGAAGAACATTTGTATGATTCACCATCATATTTATCCCAAAGTTTTCCAGATTCATGTTTGGAAAATTTGTACTTGGTATATTCACTTTTGGTATGTATGGATTTGGTGGGATGATGTTGGTCGTTTGAAGACTCATGCATTGATTTTTTGGTGGATAGATTTGTAATGTTGGACCTAGATTTAAATCTACTATCGAAAAAGGTGTTCCAATCTTTTGACTAGGCATACTCACATTTGTTGTACCATTGAGGTTTGCAGGAGATAATGATCCCATGTACAGATTGTATAGATGTGAGTGTTGATAATCAATCGACATTGCAAGGTTTTGAAAGTTTAGTTGATTTGGATTACTCATGATGTAGGGATCAAGTTTATATTCCATGTTCCTCTTGTGTTTTGACCTTGTTGTAAAAGTGACCTCTAAGGTTCTTAGGACTAATGACAAGATGGGGGATGAAAAGGGGGTGAATGGTATGAGTGTTGAATGTTTAGGGACTTTGGATCAATGCTAGACTTAGGGTTTGATTTTAATTCGTTTGATTGGATAATGAAATTGTAAACCCTAAGATGTTGGATGTGATCTTAGGATGAACTTGTTCAAAGGATTACTAATTCAATTAAATGTATGAGAAAGGATATGTTCCCATACACTTAACTAAACAAGGTGATTTTGATTTTGATGATTTACCCAAGTCTAGAATGATGTTTTCAAAGCTCTAAAGTTGTTTGGGGGATGAGGATGATAAATGTTTGGGATGGATGAAGTGTTTTATTTGATCCTAAATGAACCTAGGAAGGATTTTTTTACTAGGCCAAGATATTCAAGAACATGCTTTTCTCTAAAAGTAATTCAAAATCAAAAGACCAATGTTTGCATGAAAATCATATGACCAATAGATGACAAGCACATGTGTGGGGTCCAATTGATTTAATCTCTGCTTAATGGATTATTTTTAACCACAAACACACTTCTTGATTAGGTTTGGAATCTAGATGTCTAATGTCTCAACTTTCTCCTTATCCCGCAAAGTGTATTATGCAGAAACCAAGGAAATTTGAGGCAAGAGTTACCTATTGTTGACCTTAGTAGGACCAAATTGAGATGAAATCCAAATGTTTAGAAGCCTCTAAGGATACGAATCCCAAGGGCAAGCAATAACATGTGAATTTGTTCAAGGAAATTTTCTTCTCCTAAAGGGTTTGAGATTTGATGCTCATGTTGAATGTTGGTTTTCCAATGTTTTCGATCAAAGCATTGTGTTTTCAAACTGACTCACAAGCAATATAACACCCTAGCTCAATTGGTACGTTTTTCTTAGTGGGCTTGCCTCATGCCCTTCGTAGTAGAAGAGATGATTTTACATGCAACCAAGGAAAGGGTATAAAGGTTTGTTAAGAATGAAGTCTTAACCTCTATACTTTAACCAAGATCGAACATGGCAAGTAACTTCTTGGAATCTAAGTTCCAATGCACCACTTTGATAAACTTGGTGATTGAGTTAATAGGCCACTACAAACAAGGGTTTTATTTCAGACTTTCTGTTCATGGAGATTGACCCATATGGCGAGAGTCCCCTTTTGGATCCATCTCGTTGGAATCAACCGCGTGATACCGGCGTTTACTCTAGTACCCACATTTATATCCCGGTTGGAAATACTCTTGGATTTAGAGTGTTACCGATTGAGTCATTCCCTTGGATGAGTACTTTTTCCCCAAGGCAGGCCCTCTAGGATAAACAAAAGAAAGTAAAGAAAAAATCTGTAACTCGATCAATCTTTGATGGCAACAAAGAGAGAGACTATACGCGATAATTCCCCCACTCACACTCGCACAAGATCTTGTTCAATTTTAAACCCAAATCAAAGTGTGGAGGCAATCTTTTATGCAACTTAATGTCATCAAAAAGACTTTTGATTCTCAAGGTTGCTGTGAAGCACGAGAGAAGTGCATACGCCTTTTTAGATGAGATTACTTTGAATAAGAGATTACAAAACATGAAAAAAACATGTTCATTTTAAGCCTCAAAGCAATGATGAATTCGTTTTAAGCACCAAAAAATCAAATGTGAAGTTTGCTTGTTCAATTTTATCCCAAAAAACAATGTCTAGTTAGTTTCTAGTGTTCAATTTTAATCCAACTTTGAAAAGAAACAATGATCTAGTTGGCCTAAAATAGAAAATAAAATCATCCACGGATGCTCTAGACTATTAGAATAAGCATTGAAAAATGCTCCTTTTAAGTTCCAATTCAAGGCCCCCCTTTCAACTCAAGAATTCTGCATAGATTGTTTCCTACGCTTCATTTTCGCAAGTTCTTTGTGCAAATGAAATCCCTCCTCCTTGCTTTTCGTACAAGATAAAAAGACAAATCATGCAAGGATCAAGTTATTTAATTAAATTCATTTTAAACATTGATTCGTAAAAATAGAATGATTTTAGATGAGAAGACCAATGAATTTTTGGACAATTATGATAATAAATGGAGCGTCAATAAGTGGATCCTAGTGCATTTATGGATCCTGTATCCCTAGCCACCAATTGTTTATCTTGACTTCAATCTATCGATGCCATATTTAGTTTCTGATTATGAATGATTTGTCCAAGAAAAGATACCAAGTCATCTAAAGATCTGCAACAAAAGATATTAAATATACAAAGCATTCCCTGAAAGATATCCACCGCAATGTGAGAGATTTAACATAACCACAACATAGAACACTGTATTACCACATAATCAACATTGCTAAACTCAACAAAAAAGTAAGATTTGATTTGATGTCAACAAGAAGTTTGGTGCCCGATTTAATGAACAAGGTGTGCAATTTAATGCATCAGCTAAAGAGTACAAACTTTAATTCATAAATGCATGCAAATAGGGTCTATGGAATCAGAAATCACAGTGTGATTCATAAAGTCCATGGAATTTAGAAATTAACTCTATGGAAGGTTGATTTCCATTTTGGCATACAGTTATACTCCCCCGCTCATCAAAATGCAAATAACAAGTCAAAAACCATAGCCACGTGTTAGAAATGACTTCTTAAACTACTCGCAACCCGATTAAGAATTAAACTAGTGGTGCTATACTCACACCAGCTTACCATTAAATCACAGACCATCCACAGGATGAATTCTCTCAGGTGGTTCCTAGTCATGAAACCAACCTGAGAATCTAACCCAAGTTAGTGGTGCCACACAAACACCAATTTCCCAAGTACACTTTGCTGGAATTGATCTCAAACCTAGAAACTTCTAAACGGGTCGAGATTTCACAGCCCCCCAACAAAAAATACTTCTAATCTATTTCCAAAGGTCTGAGAATCTTTCAAGCAAATGTAATTGGCAGGTGTAAAGTTGAATTCCACAACCTTTGACTGCGCCCCTACCTGCGCTAAGAATGAGCTTTTGTAACAGGGTACGACCATCCATCAAAACATAATGTCACTACCATTTAGGTGGATTTAATTCTAAGACCTTACACATCAGCTTGTTGGAATGTATGTTGATTGTCACAATAATGGAGGTAACTAATTTCCTCTTGCCTCTCTAACTTTGATGTGACCAACACAAGTTGAATAGGAATGCAATCTTTCTTCAACTTCCCTGTATTGGTGGTCACTCTGCCAGCAATTTATTGGCATATTGATAGAGAGGTGGGGTTCCCAAAGGATACAACCTGACCTCTAGCTATTAGGCTCGACTTGCAGCATATGTTGGCCTAACATTTATATTGGTATGGGGCCATCATCTAAAAATATTGTCAAAACCATATTCCCTCACCTAGGCTTAACTGTCTCTCCTATCTTTGCAATTAATATCATCGTAGGAAGAAGATTGCAATACTCTTGTCTCGGGCTTAGATTGGAATGGCTCTGTCAGTATAGGTACGTGACATTAATTTCCAGCCTAACAATCACTCTCTTTTTATTTTGGTGACTTGCTCACACCTCCTTGCCCATTTACTACAACGTCAATATGCACATAATGACTGAAAATGAAATGCAAGATGTTATGGTTTCAGTGTCTCTAGAATTTTGATCACGAGCTTCTTTATGTTTCTTTTTGCAGCCTTACAAGCGATAGTGAAACACAACTTTCTACAAAATGCTAAACACTAATGAAAAAGTACGATTCTTTTGTTGAAGAGGTTATTCATTTGTAATCATAATCAAAGAGATGCAACTTTATAAAAAAGTAACGATTATTTATGACAGAAGCAACGATTAATGCAAATCTATAACATGAAGAAATCAATGATTATTAAATAACATTAGTAAGTCCTCTGTATGATTCATTGAGCTGGCGTCAATATTCAAGCAATTGGGAAAGGACAAACTAATCTTCAATCTCTGTCCATGCTGCCTCCAGATCATCACAATTGCTATACTTCATGAATCTCTTCCCATACCCAAAAGCTCAAAAGGGCCTCCTGCAGATACACGTCAGTTATTTTGGTTGCCTTGGTTCATTTTACACAGAAATAATTATTTACACTATGGAAAACAACAGTTACAATATGCTTGAGAAGCAAGAAGATTCAAGAAGACGTGCATCAAAGGCCCAACAAGGGAATGAGTGAATGAAAATAGATTTTATTGCAGGCAGTGAGAACTAATAAAGAAAAAATGATTAAGCATGCAAGCCTCATCTACACTATGAAAAATGAAATACAGAGCAAAACACCATGGTTAGTCAAATCAACATGTATTCATTACATGATTTAGATTTCTGATAAGCATGATAAAGGTGACTGTAAAAAATGTAATCTTTCAATCATCATGCAGCGACTTGAATAGTTCTTACGTCCCTTCACTAGTCAAGGGCCTTTTCAGGAATGCCCTTTAAACTAAAAAAAACTAGAGACTCTTTTTTTGTTTATCCAAGCTAATGCTGATATCAAAATGATGATAATCCTGAATGATGTCGTACATGCAAAGATCATACAGACTTGACACCAATAACATTCCTATTTCCTGCAATAGACAATAGAATGAAGTAACAATTTTCAAGCAAAAACAATACTAGAGCCCTCCTTCTAGCGCCATAATGTGGTTCCTAAACCTGCAAATATTTAAACTTCAATGAACATTAGTAATAATGCCAAATCAAATACAACAAATCAAGCATCCATATGAGATATTGAATCATGCTAAATAAACAAAGTGATAAAATACCAAAAAGACTAAGCATGCTCAAACCTATCACATAGTGGATTGGTGCTATTGTGGAAAATAGCCCTTTCCCAATCCTTTGCTATGATAAGCTAAATGATAAAATGCTTTGAAGATGGAGTAAGATGGGCAAAATCAGTTCTCAAATGAAGAGAGTGACTTTGCATAGGATTTGTGGATCAAGATGTGGAGATTGTGGAGACTTTGAACAATAGAGGGGACCTCTATTTATGGCCAAAAGTGATAAAAGAATGCCAAACATGGAGGATGTTGGACTAAAGATAAGCCAATGAAAAGAAGCCACTTGTCAACTTGTGATAGGTTGGAGGATGAGCACATTTTGGTCAATGTGCCAAAAATTTTAAAATTGTGAATTAAATGTTGAGTGGGGGACATGAAAGAGACATGTAAATTTAAAATTGTGAAAATGTTGAGTGGGGGACATGAAAGAGACATGTAAATTTAAAATTGTGAAAATGTTGAGTGGGGGACATGAAAGAGACATGTAAGTTTAAAATTGTGAAAATGTTGAGTGGGGGACATGTAAGACTTATTAAATGCCTTGTTTGGATGTACATTTCCACTTGCCTTTTGAATTCAAACTTGAGGGAATATTCCTCAAAGATGCCATGTTGAAAGAAAATAAGGATTTTAATAAATCAATAAATTGATTTATTGGTGCAAGTGGGAAAATCTAGAGTATGTGACATGCATTAGATTAGATTAATCAGGATTAGATTAGCTTAGGTGGTGATTAGATGCTATTGAGGGATTTGACTTGATTTAGGGATTTAAATCAAATAAAAGGGAGATCAAAGGTGATAAATATTTAGTTAAATAAATATTTGATTTATTTAGCTAAGGGGGATAATGATAGGATCAAATTAAATAAAGTTAATTTATTTAATTTGAGATGGACGATCTTTAGAGATTAAATCAATTAAACTTGGTTTATTGAATTGATGGGCGAATATGCTTAGTTAGATATGCATGATGTCAATTTTTTGTGTCTACAGCCCTACACAAAAACACAATATGACTCTTCAAAACCACCATTTTTCTTAAATAAAACTCACTTTTACACACATGGGTTTCACACCTGGGCGGGTGCATGAAGTTGGGTACCAATTTTTTGGCCACTTATGAATTTTTTTAAAAAAACGTGCTCATGTTATAACGTGCACGCGTTATTTCGCGTTAAAAACAAAGAAAAAAGTGAAATTATTTTCCTTGGAATACCAACCCAAAGGCTTGGAGGGAATTCCCAACAAGCCCAGAGATGTGTTTTTGCAAATTCTACAATTTTTCACATAATCGGGTCCGTGCTCACCATCAAGATTGCATCTAGTTCAATATTGACAAAATCGAAAACATGGGTAATGTTAGGTTCTCTCTTAGCTATCCAACGATGTAATTTTTTTCACTTTTCAACAATGTTAAGCCTTTCATCCATAATTTATTTTGTATGTCTGTTTTTTTCCAAAAAGTAGTGTTTAGTTTTTTTTTTGTTATAAATTAACCGTTCATCAAAATTTCAAATAAATTACATTTTTAGAAACTAGACTCCATTCTACAAATTTTAAAAAAAAAATTAAAAAAATCAATTATTTTCAAAAATTTGTAGTGGGAGCACGACGAAAATTCTGCTTTTTAGGAAGTGCCCACTTAGAAAATTAGTAAAAAATCAAATATTCATTAAAAAAATATCAGAAAAATTGTGCACCAACTACATGTTATTAGCTAACTTCTGACAGTAGCGATTTTAAAAATACTACAAAAAATTTCACCGTGCTCAAGTCGTACAAGAGTTGCTATGTTATGTTTTTCTGACAAAAACAACACCAATTTCTGTACATCCCGCTTTTGAACCCCTTAATCTCAACCATTTTCAAAATAAATTAGTAGTTTAGCAAGTAGACTCAGAGCACTTCGATCCTTGTTTTTATTCTATCTCAAAATTTTGAGTGTAAATATCCTCAATTTCACGTCCAAGGTCAGCATTTCCTGATTTCAAAAAAAAAATGGCCATTTAAGCCCCCTTTTTGGGAACCATCTTGGTGCACTTACCCACCCATCTCCCTTTCAGACCTCTCCAACACTAACACATCATTCCCACACCTTAATAATGTTAGTCCAGACCCATTCCTCAAGTTATAGAGGCTACAAAAAGAGGAATGGGTCAAAAAGCCATTTTTATTGACTCAAAACCTTCAAATGTACAAGTTCAGGCCAGTTTTAGTAAATTGATGATAAAATATAGAAAACGTTATGGAAAACCTTCTAAATGGATTAAAAAGAAAGGTAACTCCATCTAATATGCAAATATAAAAAAATATGGATCAACTAATTGAAATACAAGCCATACAATCTGCTGCTACAACTAAAAATATAGAAAATTTTGGAAAATTCTGAGTTTTTATTGTTTTTGCTTCTTCAAATCACAAAATCCAACCTTCAATTCAAGTTATCCATGTTTTTAAACTCTTTCCCAGCAATTAAAAAATGATCCACCTTCCTAACTGACCTTTTAACTGGTTTGACTCTTCACATTCCCTCCATAATGCAAATTTTGCACATTTTTGCAATTTTTAAACATTTTGCACTTTTTGAAAAACCTAACCTCCTAAATAGCTAATACAGCTCAAATATGAATAAATACATAATAGAATGGTCTCATAGACCTTATTTTAATACAAAAATAAAAATCCTATATTCTACTCCTTATTTGCCTTGATGAACAAAACCTATTGAATGGTGCTCCTATACCAATCATACATTGACCTTCTTGCCCCTCCTAAAGTTTGTACCACATCCATTACCTCCATATAAAACTTGAAATCCTTGGTATTCTTGATTCCCATGCCTTGATATGGTTATGCAAATGAAAATGAAGCAAAGTAATCATCTCCTTCTCTACTGGTTGGAAGAATGCATGCTTAATGTTTTGATAGATGATATCAACTCTCATCTACTCTCATGGTTGAATACCGAAATCTAGTATGGTGGGCCTTTAGAGTTCCAGTCATCTTTCTTCCTCTTCCACCAAATTTTGGACTGATCCACACATCTGGCAACCTAATTGAATTTATTTTTGAAAGCTGAAGTTTCTCCTGAGTCGCTAGTGTTGTTCTCTCTACCTTTTCAGACTCTTTCATTGCTATAGATCATCTCTGGGATTTAATCATTTGTACCACATGGTTGATGTGCTTTGAATCCTTGCATCTAAAGGAAATTTCCTCAACATAAATATTGGTAGGGAATTTCAATGTTTCCATTGTAGTTGGTATTAAAGCTGGTACTTGTAACATTGAAAATTATCCTTATATAAGAATTCCCTCCATCTTGTTGGCTTGTAACACTCTTGATTGTGGCTACAAGAAATCTGATTCTAATTCCTCTTCTACATTAGAGGGAAATAATATATCCTTGTTCTGAATCTTTTGAATTATTAGAATCAAAATCACTAGCTTCCATATTCAAAAATTCCCAACCACCATCTTCAATAAATTGGCCACCAGTTCAAGTTCATTCTACTTTCATAATACTTTATATCCATGGAGTTCAACCATTCCTTCATGCCATCAAGTGAAGATTGAGGAATCGTGTCAATGCGAAGTACATCCCACTTGAATTCTTTCAAAATAATAGCCATATAAAATGCCTTTCTACCAAGTCATACTCTCTCAAGGTTAACAATCTCAATCTTGAACTAATAGTGATTACTAAGAAAGGTAATTCCACCAACTCTATTAAATAGTTTACCATAGGAACAATAAAAGCAAAGGATTTGAAAGGAACTCCATGAAAACCAAGCTCTCTAAATGGTATATCAAACTCTTACACCTCATTCTTGCACATTTACAACCAAATTCAAAGATTTTCCTTCAAAAGGCTAAAAATTCAAATATTGACAATTTTGTAGCAAGAATGCATTTTAGTGCACATTTGACCACCAAGACTCAAAAAATCAACATAATACACCTTAAATGGTCTTGATTGACCTTATTTAGCATAAATACACAAAAAACCTTAATCTAATCTATTGACCACATATCAACCTTCAAAAAGTGAAATTTTGCAACTAGGAGACTAGGTTCTCCTGCACGAAAATTACATTGTGTCTGAGCCTTCAAGAGGCCTTAAATCTAGCCTTTACAAATGATTCTACATCTTTCCAATCATGCCTAACTATTTATCTTGTAACTAAGATGACTTATTACATTATAAATCAATTGACCATATAATATGACCTTATTCAATTGACAATTTACTCAAAACAAAATTTACGAACTTAAAATAATTCCATGAACCAAATTTGTTCAATAACCTTGGTGCCCCTGCACCAAATTTCAATGTTTCAATAAATTTCATTACAAGTACAAATCTCATTACAATGCCTTAGGTACTCTATTTTCATAGATATTTTACAATGTCACTTATACATTCGAGATTTTCTTATAATGTCTACATCATAGGTTCTCATTTAGAGGTTAACTTCAAATGAGAAATGTGAGATTCCCTTACAAAGCTTCACACGCTCTTTTATAATGGCTTCAAATCAGAATTGAGATTTTTCAAGATCATCAAAATAAGGATGTTGCATTGATTTTTTGGTTGAGATTCTCTTGGATGGCTCAAAAATCAACATTTTCTGCAAGGAGAGACCAATCAATTTTTACTAGTTTAGTTATAGATGTACGCAAAGTAAAAGAATAAAAAGAAACAACTCATCCAAAATGGAAATAAAATGAAAATAGATGGAAGGAACTTATAGATAGGCATGGTAATCTCTCAAGTTAGTCACTCCTAGTCATACATCTTCATTGCGAGTTCCAAGATACCTATTGCACACAACACCTCTCATGAATCTAGAATATCTTGAAATTCAAGATGCTCCTATAATGTCTACATCATAGGTGCTCATGATAAGATTAAATTCAAATGAATAACTTTAAATTCCCTCACCAAGCTTTGCACACACTTTTTTAATGTCTGAAAATAATAATTGAGATTTGTCAAGATCATCAAAATAGGGATGTTGCATTTCTTTTATGCCTGAGATTCTCTTGGATGGCTCATAAATCTGCATTTTCTACAAAGGGACACCAATCAATGTTTACTGGGTTACTTACATATACACAAAGTAAAATAAGATGATAGCATTGGCATCAAAGAAATTAACGAGGATACAAGTATAAATTAAGAAGAACCATTGTGCATATACTTACAAATTAATCCAATGAACCATCCGGATTTGCTCGACTCTTTATTGTGTCAAGTATTTCCTCATGTGCAGACTCACAGACCTTCCACAAGGTCTTGTTCAAAGGTCTACCTCCATATTTTCTCAAACAAGCGTTGGATGCCATGACAAGGTTCGAGTAATGAAGAATATTATGATGCGTGTCAAAGTCCTCAAACAACCAATGTTTAACACTCTTATGTGGGTACCTTCTAAGCCACATTCCAATAACAAAAACTGAGCCTGTAGGGTGTTCGACGTTTTCTCCATCTATAACTGGGGCTTCCAATTTATTTTTTTCCTCAACACAACAACACAAGTAATAGTCTGATCCCTCTTCATTTTCTTCATCTGAAATAACTGCATAAACATGCCTTGCATTGATATCTATAGAAAATCACTTGAAATTAGTCAACATTACGATATTTACAGTACAAAGTAAGATAACAATATGGAATTTCAAAAACTAAGCAAGTAGATATATTACTTGGGCTAGATTTGATACATGGTCAAAGTCGACCAATGATTCCATCTGTGTTAGTTCCAATTCCGTCGGAGGGAGATATGTGTGAAGGGCTAAGATAACTTGTCAACCACTTGTCAACCCACTCCCCTAACTCACAATCATTCCAGGCTTGCATTGTACATGAAGAACAAAAGCATGCCATCTTACATGTATTGATACTCCATGAACCTGCATTTGAGCTAAGGAA